>JAYESA010000015.1:32816883-33229383 GCA_036927795.1 Iris macrosiphon | reverse complement strand
GATAATCTATCTAGCAATATAATAAACCACCAATAATGATAGTATACTCAATCACAGAACTAAGACATAAATGAGCACGAATCAGATAAAGAATAGAATAGTCACAAAATAACTCATGAGTCTAAAATACATCAATGAGTCTGAAGAAATACAGAAATAAGCTGGAGACAAATCCAATACAAAAGAATACTACGAAGCTACAACTCCAGGGTCAACTGTCTCAGTTGGGATAAGTCCCTCTTGAGCCAGGGTCTCAGAATCTAAACCCACAACATCCTGGGGTCCATAATAGGTAGGGTACCACTCCTCAGTATCATCTGAAAAAATATATCCAGTCAGGAAAGGAGCAGAGTACATCTCTAACAGCAGTTCTAATCAATGATAAAAATTATGTAACAGTAAATAGCTGTGGATAAACAAGATGCACAATAGATATAAGAGATATATATACAATAAGGAAATACTGGAAATAAATACAATAATGAACAATATGCCAATGAAACAATAATACTAATGACTAAGTGTGTGAGTACTAGCTTAACATGTGATCGACTTGGGCAAGATGCAATGCGGCCTGGCTAATCATACGTACGGTGCATGATCAATACTATTCTATAATCTGTACTTTATTCAATAGGGATATTGATCACATATCTATACTAATACTCCCCACCCCCGACTGGAATAATAGATCCAACCACGGTATGTTATGGCACGAGATTCCCCAAGAAGATAGCTAGTCTTCCCGAGAATCGGTGTCTGTACATGTACAAGATAACCAATGAAACAATACTTGCACCATATATACCATATACCAAGGAATAACATCTTATGACAAGATCCGGATATACCAATCCGTGTAACCATAGTGTCAAGAGAACATGGATATCTACACTAAATACAGTGAACATAGAGGATATCATAAATGAGAAACTATCAGAGAATGTACTCGCCTGAAGTCCAATGAACAGTCTCACAGATGTCTGACTCGGTGCCTCGAAGACCTAGATATAGAATACAACATCAATACAAGGTCCCGAAAAGAGAACCAGTTAAACTAGTCAACTTTTAGGTCAATAAGTCAATTCTAAGTCAAAGGTCAACTATGGTCAACTCTAAGTCAACTAAAGTCAACTATGGTCAAACCAAGGTTAACTATCTATTTCTAGGTTGTACAAGTCTAGCACCAAAATCTTGGATCAAAATACTAAAATCTAAGTCATAAAAACTACAACCTAAAATATTAGGATACCGTATCTTCGGATACGTGAATCCAAGGTAAACCTCACAATACACATATATCAATAATAAAGTATAATAAATAGAATATTAATTCCAAACAATTAGGAACCATGGTTTTGAACCAATTTGGTATCCACACAAAGTCACAAACTCGATACCCAAACCCCGTATCTTGAGTATCCCACTTACCTTAGTTTCCACAAGGTAATGCTCAAGATACATAGATATAGTATTTACCCTTATACAAAATATAAAATATATAAACTAATATTATACAATTAAGAATATAACAATACTAGTATTATATCTCACAATAAATACATATATATATATATATATATATATATATATATATATATACATACATATATATATAAATATAATATATAAAACTATATACTAAACTGTCCAACTGTCACTGAAAACAGTGTGGTAAAACACTGATTTTTTAGTAAACAGACTTTCAGCGACAGTTCCAACTGTCACTGAAAACGCCGTCGCCAATCTGCTGTTAAAAATGCACTGTTGTTACCTATTGGTGACAGTTCTCAACTGTCACAGAAAAGTCCGTCGCTGCTGCTGTTTAAATCCCGTCCGCTGCTATTTAATGACAGAACTGTCATTAAATGCTCATTAAAGCTACAGCGGCTGCTGCTGCTGTTAAATGACAGAAACTGTCATTAAATGCAGCCGTCGCCAAAAGTAAATAATATATATAACTATATATATATTAATATATAAATATATAAATCAATATATATATATAAACAATTAAATAAATATATACTTCTATATATACATAATCCTACACATATAAATAAATAGTTATAAAACACATTCTATGTACTAATGTACATATTTTAACATGGTTAAATGCACACATAAAAATACATTCATTTATATATAAATAATCATATAATAATTATAAATAATATAATTACTTATTTTAAACACATTTATATTTTATAAAATATTTACATATAATTTATACTACTAACATAAATTGTAACATATATAAATGCATGTAAAAGAAATTTACATATATATTTATACATTATATTAGTATACCTACAATACATATTTCTATGCTACCAAAAGTACCATAATAAATACACTAAAATAAATATATAAAATCTATATATATTTACTAATTATAATTCAAGAATTAAAGCATAAATAATTATATCTACACATAAACACACAAATTGGAGAGTATCACACCGTATCCCACTAGATCTAGGATAAGCATGCGACACGAGTCCAACACACAACCAATTGCACCCCGAAGGACACAAACAAGTCACAAATATTATTTATGAACAAATCAAAGTGTCAAATGTAGATCTATGTGTCCGTGTCAAAATACGACATGTACAAAGTCCCGTGTCGGAGGGAAAATCCCCAAAACAACACGTATCACCAAATTATTGGGATACGACCTACACGTACCCAATTGTGGACACGAAACTAGCCCCAAACACATAAGCACATGCCCAATTGATCTATAGGATTAATTGACACACACAACAAAATATAAATTCGGAATTCCCCCAAAATTGACACAAAAAGTACCATAACTTTTTCCATGGGTCTCCTATGAACACAAACCAAGTCCTATGGGTAGTATATACATATAGGTTGATTTTACATGATTAAATCTCAGATTTAGAAGCTATTTTAAGGGAAAAAACTGAATTATACCTATTGGGATATGGATTCCCAATGAAACCTCCAATTGAGATAAAATTGCTTCCAAATTATAGATCCTTGCTTCCTCCTTCTAGATCCTTGCTTCTCAACTTTCTAATAGTAAATTGGAAAGAATTTAGAATGAATTTGGTGGAGAATTGGAATGGGAATGAAAGGAATTTGGGAGTGGGAAATTCTAGATCTAGATTTGGAATGAGAATGAGAGGAGAGAGAATTTTTCCTCCTCTAATATAGGCCGGCCTTACCCCTTCCCCAAGCAATTATAAAATATCCAATGTAGCCCTTGGGGCCTCTCATGAAAAAATAATTAAGGAAGAAAACTTCTAGTCTAATGATTTAATTAATTTTAATCCATCTCCTTAACAATGGGCTTTCTAAATGGGCCTAGTCTAACTAATTAATTCATGTTGGTCCATGGGTCCAAACTAAAACTAGTTGGGTCCACTAATATAAGTCCAAAATAATTAAATAAAATCTAACAACAATTAAATAATACAACAAAATTTATTTACCATGCACAATAATTAATTAAATAGGAAAAGACTAAAATACCCTTTCCTAGAAAATGTGGTAGTGACAAGTCTACCCTCCTTAAAAAAATTTGTTCTCGAAATTCAAAGACAAAAACTACCCCCAAAATAATAGAACAGAACTAAAGAATCACAACTAACTAATGAACAGAACATAACTAGAAAATAACATACCTCAAGATACAAACAAATATGGATAACGCTCTCGCATGTCCTCCTCTCTCTCCCAGGTAGACTCTCCCGGAGAGTGATGCCTCAATGCGACGCGTACCAAAGGAATAGTCTGGTTCCTCAGCACCTTCTCTCTTCGATCCAGAATCTCAACTGGCTGCTCTGGATAGCTAAGAGTAGGACCCACCTCTATCTCCGAGTGATCCAATACATGACTAGGATTTGCCACATATCGTCTCAACTGCGACACATAAAACACGTTGTGCACTCCCTCCAATGCAGGTGGCAAGTCTAGTCTATAAGCAACTGCACCGACCCTCTCTAGAATAGTGAAAGGTCCGATGAATCGCGGACTAAGCTTTCCGCCTCCACCGAAGCGAATCGTGCCTCGTGTCAGAGAAATCCTCAGAAACACCAAACTATCCACCTATAACAAAACACCATCTTAAGAACTTAATCTATAACAAACAAAAACAAGCACAAACAAAATCTAAACTATACCTCGAACTCCAAAGGTCTCCGATGGCTATCGGCCCAATGCCGCTGTCTGTCCTGCGCCACTCGAAGTCTGTCTCTGATCAACTAAATCTTCTCTGCTGCATCCACAACCATCTCTGGCCGAAGAAAAACTCTCTCTCCAACATCGTCCCAAGACAAAGGAGTACGACACCTCCGACCATATAGAGCTTCAAAAGGTGATATCTCTATACTGGCCTGGTAACTTTTGTTGTAAGCAAACTCTACCAAATGGAGATGGTCCTCCTAAGAACCCCCGAAATCTAGTACACAAGTGCGCAACATATCCTCGAGAGTCTGGATAGTCCTCTCTGACTGCCCATCTGTCTGGGGATGATATGCAGTACTAAACTTGAGATGAGTGCCCAAACTCTCCTGCAAACTCCTCCAGAAATGAGAAGTGAAACGACTATCTCGATCTGAGACTATGCTGACGGGAACTCCATGTATCCTAACGATCTGCCTCACATACATCTTTGCCAGCTTTGTAAACCCCCTCAATTATTTCTGTAGATAGTTAGAGTAGACCAGGAAAATTTTGATAGAAGATATTGAGGTTTAGAGTAAAGGATATTTACCTGGAATTTTAATCCAATTAATTTAAACCATTGGCACACCCTATCTTTGTCTAATTATTCGGAGCTCATTATCAGCCCATAAATTTTGTACAAATATTATACACTCGACTCAACTCGCCAAATTAGGCACTGGACCTTTCTGACTGTAAATATCAACTTTTGTGTGCTCTAAATTAATTGCCCAATATTTCCGAAAATCGTAACCCGTATTTAATTCCGTGTCGGACACCTGTGTCGATACCCTCGATTTTGGGGTACCAACTTAACCCGTTGAGCCGGACCAACTAAAGGGTCCAAGACCGACTCCAAGCCCCCACCATTTTTGGCCTTGCGTCGTTTTTGGATTTTGACCCCGCGGGCCCCAATTAAATTAAATTCGCGGGACGCGTTATCTTTATTTAAATCAGAATTTACCAACTTTGTAAATTCTATTTTTATCCTAAATTAATCCAAATGCCCTTCAAATTAGACCCGTGCCTAATGCGCAACACCCCCTCACCATGACAATTTTAAATATATTTTTCTCTGTAATTTTTGTGTCATTTCATGTGTCCATGTAAATTCTCGAATTTACGGGGGCTTATTTGCATTTAATAAATTGTTGGCAACATCCCATTGGTCATGATTATTTGAAAGGGGTCCCAATCCTAATTCCCTCATTCCCTTATGAAGAAACCCCACACCCTATCCATACTAAATCACAACCACTCATTGTACCTAGGATGATCACCACCACTCATTCTAACCTACACACTCTCCTATGAAGTAACACCTACTCCCCACCCTCAATGAAACCAACCGGCCCTAATCCCCATACAAATCTCTCTCTCCTCTTTCACTCATTCCTCCATGCAAGAAGAAAGCTCCATCCTTCTTCCTTCTTCATTCTTCTTCTCTTCCTCCCTCCATCCTACTCCCACTTGAAACCACCCCCGACCTCCGGCCATTGCACCCGACCGCAGGCCATCCTCCCTAGACCGACGGCCCCGGCAGAGCAGCCGGCCCAGTCGCCCACCCGACCGGTCCAGCCACCCCACGGTCGGTCCAGCCACCCCGCTCCTAACCGGAGCAGCCCGCAGTGAGCAGCCGACCACCCCGTGGCTAGGCTCACCCCCGGCCGCTGAAGTTTTCCCGCTCCGGCCGGACTGTCCCGCGACGGACCGACTGTGCTACTCCCACCCGCGGCTGTCCCTGGCTGACGGTGGAATACACCCCCGACAGCCCGTGTGACTCCACCATCCGATCTCCTCCGGCTCCGGAGCTCTCCCGGCCCGGCCGTGCACCCCCGTCCGGCCAACTTCCCACCACCAATAACTCCCTTCGCCACCCCTACCACCATTATCACTACCACCCCGTAGCCACCCTCCACCGGTCGTGCTCCGGCGACATCGGCGAGGTCGATTCTCCCCCTAACTTGTTTTTAATTCCAGATTTTAATATCTATTTAAATATGATGATATATGGTTGGGTGTATGTTAACTAGGGTGATGGTTATGTCATGTTGAACTTATGATTAGTGTAGCATGGATAATCATATGTTAACTATGGGATTAAAGTTTTTATTGGCTGAGGCTAATGTGGATTAATGTGCCTACGGATTTTAAAAAACTTGAGGATGGGTTTAAGGAGGTTGACATGTTTTAGGGTATATATATTGTAGTGTTCGTGTATCCTTTGTTTTGTAAAGTTGGTTTCGGATATCGTAGTTAGATTGGAATTAGGGTGATTACAACTTGTGAGAATATAATTACGATGATTGAATAGGATGATCAAAGACTTGGGGATTCGACTTGTAGTATGTCGGAGAAATGTATTTGTGTTAAGGTGCATTGTGGATTAGGAATATTTCCTACATGAAGTATTATAATTTAATCAAGATATTGATTCGAGGAATAGTGAGTGTTTGACCTTTAAATAAATAATCGGGGTCTATGGTACATGATGGAAATTATAGATTTAATTATGGAGAATTAAATTGAGGAGAGTGTACAGATGACTAGTTGAATTGCTGTATTATACCGATAGTCAACTGTGGTCAACCCCCCTAGTGTCTTGTCCCTGTGAGTCATAGCAGAGACTGAGTTTGAGTGTAATTGTGTGTCGCATCCCTGTCTATCGTGGAACAGATTATTGATTCCTGGTTTGTATCTATCTCTAGGTACTGCGGGGCCTGAGGACTTGGACGTGGTACCGGATCCCCGTCACCAGCAGCCGCACGCAGGCAAGTGTACCTTGCCACCCTGTATTTCAGTTTACAGATATTTATTATTTCGTATGTACATTGTGCACGTAGTTATATTAATGTTCGGTACTTCGCGTCCGGTTCACAACCGGGTGAAGACGTACGTCGTAGCATCCTAGAAAGATTATTGGATGATTCGTAGTATCTCGATATGCGTACCTGAGTTTATCGACACCCCAGGACACACTCATACACTGTGATCGTGCCAGATTCCTGTATCCTGATACTGACATCATGACCAAAGACTGGGACGACCTTAGGGTCGCGTCTGTTGAGTTATTTCCTTGTGTCAAGACCGTAGTTAGAGGTTCAGGTTCAACGCACAATCGTTGACCGCTTGGGGAAGGGGAAGACAGTTACTAGACGTTTGGGCTACTCTGCACGCGCTTATATATATGTAGTATTTTCTAGTGATACCTGTATCTAGTGTAACTGTTTCACCCGTGTGACTCTTTGCCCGGAGCTGCGGTACGTGCCGTGTATTTCCGTGTCCGGAGCTACGGTTTTACTTTGGACAGCCCATGCGTCGAACATTGTCTTTAAACTGTGTCACACTAGTTGGTTATGATAGAGTACCCTGTCGTGCACTTGTACTTTC
Organism: Iris macrosiphon; assembly: GCA_036927795.1. Classification (NCBI taxonomy): domain Eukaryota; kingdom Viridiplantae; phylum Streptophyta; class Magnoliopsida; order Asparagales; family Iridaceae; genus Iris; species Iris macrosiphon. The sequence goes on along the minus strand of JAYESA010000015.1, from coordinate 33,221,796 downwards.
TGTTTACTTGGCATGCTATATTTCTGTACCTTGTTACGTCCCTCTGAGGACCTGGTTCCCTGCCAGTTTTGCAGCATAGACGATTACGAAGCACTTGAAGATACTGATGGAGTGGCATATCTTGCGAGCATGGTACCAGGTACTCACATTATATCTACCGACATTATGGTTATTTTACATTGTTTATTCATCTGCTGTTGTAGCCTAGTTTTGTAGACTCATACTTCTTCTCGAGTCTATTCGAGTTAGTGTGTTATTGGGCGGCCGACCTTAGCACATTTAGCTCTTTCTTGTATACTGATGTACATTGTGGATTGAGACATAGAGGTTTACATTGATGAAATATCTAGATAGTGCCCTTTTATATTACAGCTTATACGTATTCGAGTCAGACCAGGGTCTGGTCGAATGTGTAGCTGGCGTGTCACGTATTCCTGGTCCTACGTATTTTGGGACTGGGGCATGACATATTTTTGTGGTGGCCCATGCAGGTCCGATTTAAATCGTCTTGGTCACCTGACTGTGCCAAGCGAGCCTGCAAATTAGGATAATATATTATGATTGTTGAATAGGATCTCAATCCATAATCGATTTTAAAATCTCTTTGTATGTGATTATCGCCCTTGGACTTCCAATTTGCATTCGTTCAATCTTTGTCAATATCGCTATCCTTGTTTCTCGTCCCCTATTGTTCGCGGAGACGAATGCTTATGACTGATAAATTCCCTCCAGAAGAAGATCGAAGAACAGACGGCAGAAGACAGAATTCGTATACCTTTCTCGGAGAAGATTGTTACCTTATCAGGATAGATTGATGGGTTCTTTGGATTCTAGAACTAGTGTGGAAGGTTGGCAAGAGAGTTGGACCCAGTAGTACCTTACCCGTGCTTGAGGTAACAGTGATCTTGGAAGTACTGAGAGCTGGAAGGATTGTTGATTATGACCTAGAATAATTTACGAAAATGCATAGCCTGATGTTGGAAACTAGTAGTTGTAGAGGATAGCAATGCTAGGAACGATGATTATGAGCTAGAGGAAATGAAAGTTTTAGGATCTCACTTGGGAGATAATAATCGGATTCCAGGAAAGTCTAGTATGTGCTTAAGTGATACCATTATTGTACTATGCGACTTGGAGAGATAAATAACGAAAAGAAGTTCAAGGAATAAAATTTTAGGGAAAACTTTGAGGAGAAGAGAAATATACATTAGGCAAGAAAAATTTTCTTTTAAAAGATTAGTGTGGTAAACAGAACAGGAGGATTTATTTTGAGGTTAAGTCTGGACGATAATACCGTCCTAGCATGAGTTGATTGAGCCAATACCATGCGACACCAAATTGTCGACGTAGTTGTATTTATATTTTTAGGCCACCAGGTTACCCTGAGTTGAGTTCAGGGAGCCCAGGAGTATGGTGCCCATCTACCTTAGAGGCACACATTGTAGAAGGAAAACCAGTGTACCACCATGTTATATCAGAGTTTGAGGGTGTGGTTCTCGAGAATCTTTCCGGCCTGCCACCTGACAGAGAGATAGAATTTGCTATAGAGTTGACTCCAAGAGCGGAGCCAATTATTTTCCCGTCTTTAGACTAGCACCGAAAGAGTTGGTTGAGTTGAAGGTCCGTAGTAGAGGATCACTTAGACAAGGGTTTCAGTCGGGCTAGTATTTTTCCATGGGGAGCAACCATCTTATTGTACCAAAGAGGGACGGGACGGTACGTTGCGTAACGATTACAGGGCATTAAATGTCGTAGCGATAAAAAGCAAGTACCCTTGACGCGCATCGAAGATTAATTTGAATCAGCTAAGTGGCGCTTATGTATTTTAAAGATCGGTCTCAGATCAAGTTATCACCAGATCAAGGTACGGAGAGAAGACATTCCAAAGACGGCGCTTCGGACGAAGTATGTGCTCTATGAGTTTTTAGTCGTGACCGTTTCGATTGACCAACGTGCCAGCAGTATTTATGAGTTTGAGGAGCAATATTTTCCACCAGTACTTGGATAAGTTCGTGGTGGTAATTATCGACCACATCTTGATATTCCGAGAACCAGGAGAAGCACGAGGGACATCTCAAGATTTTGTTAGAGATGCTGAGAGATGAGAGGCTGTAAGCCAAGCTCAGCAAATATGAGTTATATTCAGATGGAATAGATAGTCTATGCATCAGGACAACTAAGATTTCATGAGAAAGACTATCCGATGCATAGTCTAGAGCTAGCTGCAATGATATTGCACTAAAGCTATGGCGATACTACCCTTATAGAGAGCGTGTTAAGGTTTATACGGAACACAAGGGTCTGAAGTATGCCTACACAAAGAAGGAGCTCAACATGGGACAGAGACATTGGCTGGAATTGATGACAGATTATGAAATCAAGTCGCAGTACCATCTTGGCAAGACGAATGTAGTTTATGACTCATCGCCAGTTGTTAGAGGATTTTCAGGAACTCAGGATTGAGATTGTGTTGCCAGGCATGGATGAACAGATGGCCAGTCTCGAGGATTCAGTCCACATTAATTGAGAGGATCAAGGCAGCCTTGCCTACAAATACGGGATTTAGACGACAGTGAGACAGGACAGAGGATGACATGCAAACAAGATTCATGATTCAGGATTCAAGAAGACAGAACATTGAAGGGTGGAGATCGCCTATACGTTCCTAGTGGCAAGCTACGCCAAGAGTAGATGACCGAGGCTCATGGCTCGATTTATTCCATTCATCCCGGGGGTACGAAGATGTACCGAGACTTGAGACAGCATTTCTGGTGGCATGGGATGAAGAGGGAAATTACAAGATTTGTGGCAAAGTGTTTAGTTTGTCAACAAGTCAAGGCTGAACATCAGAGGACTGCAGGGTTATTGTAGCCACTCCATATTCCCGAGTGGAAGTAGAAACACATTACCATGGACTTCGTCACAGGATTCCTGTGAAGCCCTAGCGGGAAGGATACAGTTTGGGTTGTCGTAGACAGACTCACCAAGTCTGCACATTTCTTGCCCTTCAGAGTTGGGCAATCCACAGAAATACTAGCTGACATGTATATGAGGCAGATAGTACGATTACATGGAGTGTCTGTCAGCATCGTATCGGATCGTGATTCCAGATTCACGTCACATTTTTGGCGGAGTATGCAGGAGAGCCTAGGAACTCGTCTCAAGTTCAGCACTGCGTATCATCCACAGACTGATGGACAGTCAGAGCGCACGATATAGATATTAGAGGATATGTTGCGAGCGTGCATGATTGATTTTGGAGGATCTTGGGAGGACCATCTACACTTGGTGGAATTCTCCTACAATAACAGTTACCAGGCCAGCATACAGATGGCACCCTATGAGGCACTGTACGGCAGGAAATGTAGGTCACCAGTTTGTTGGAGTGACGTGGGAGAGCGTCAGATACTTGGTCCATAATTGGTAACACAGACAGTAGAGAAGGTCAAGCAGATTCAGAGCCACCTGCGTGCAGCACAGGACAGACAGAAACACTGGGCAGATGTGCACCGCAGACCATTGGAGTTCAAGGAGGGTGACCACATATTTTTGAGGATATCGCCCACTCATGGTACCATAAGATTTAGGGGCAGAGGCAAGCTGAGTCCGAGGTATATCGGACCTTTTGTTATTCTGAAACCAGTTGGCAAAGTGGCTTACCGTCTTGTATTACCTTCATCATTAGAGGGAGTACATAACGTATTTCACGTATCGCAACTGAGAAGATATATCGCAGACCCTAGCCACGTGCTTGATCATTTGGAGATTTCAGTCAGGCCTAGTCTGTCTTACGTAGAGCAGCCAGTTGAGATTCTCGATCGCAGCAAGAAGACTTTGAGAGGACAGACGATTCGACTGGTCAGAGTGGCATGGAAGCACCATTCACCAGGCGAGTCTACTTAGGAGTGCGAGGATTCTATCCGGCAGCGATTCCCGTACTTATTTGAGAAGCAAGGTACGAATTTACGTACGACATTTAATTACTAGTTGTTTTAAAATTCTGTTAGATATTATCGTGCTTTACTTTTAATTTCGGGGACGAAATTTTTCTAAGTTGGGAAGAATGTAAACCCCCTCAATTATTTCTGTAGATAGTTAGAGTAGACCAGGAAAATTTTGATAGAAGATATTGAGGTTTAGAGTAAAGAATATTTACCTGGAATTTTAATCCAATTAATTTAAACCATTGGCACACCCTATCTTTGTCTAATTATTCGGAGCCCATTATCAGCCCATAAATTCTGTAAAAATATTGTACACTCGACTCAACTCGCCAAATTAGGTACTGGACCTTTCTGACTGTAAAAATCAACTTTTGTGTGCTCTAAATTAATTGCGCAACATTTCCGAAAATCGTAATCCGTATTTAATTCTGTGTCGGAAACCTGTGTCGATACCCTCGATTTTGGGGTACCAACTTAACCCGTTGAGCCGGACCAACTAAAGGGTCCAAGACCGACTCCAAGCCCCCACCATTTTTGGCCTTTGCGCCGTTTCCGAATTTAGACCCCGCGGGCCCCAATTAAATTAAATTCGCGGGACGCGTTATCTTTATTTAAATCAGAATTTACCAACTTTGTAAATTCTATTTTTATCCTAAATTAATCCCAATGCCCTTCAAATTAGACCCGCGCCTAACGCGCAACACTCCTTCACCATGACAATTTTAAATATATTTTTCTCCGCAATTTTTGCGTCATTTCATGTGTCCATACAAATTCTCGAATTTACGGGGGCTTATTTGCAATTAATAAATTATTGGCAACATCCCATTGGTCATGATTATTTGAAAGGGGTCCCAAAATGGGGTCCCAATCCCAATTCCCTTATTCCCTCATGAAGAAACCCCACACCCTATCCATACTAAATCACAACCACTCATTCTACCTAGGATGATCACCACCACTCATTCTAACCTACACACTCCCCTATAAAGTAACACCTACTCCCCACCCTCAATGAAACCAACCGGCCCTAATCCCCATACAAATCTCTCTCTCCTCTTTCACTCATTCCTCCATGCAAGAAGAAAGCTCCATCCTTCTTCCTTCTTCATTCTTCTTCTCTTCCTCCCTTCATCCTACTCCCACTTGAAACCACCCCCGACCTCCGGCCATTGCACCCGACCGCCGGCCATCCTCCCCAGACCGACGGCCCCGGCAGAGCAGCCGACCGGTCCAGCCACCCCCCGGTCGGTCCAGCCACCCCGCTCCTAACCGGAGCAGCCCCGCAGTGAGCAGCCGACCACCCCGCGGCTAGGCTCACCCCCGGCCGCTGAAGTTTCCCCGCTCCGGCCGGACTGTCCCGCGACGGACCGACTGTGCTACTCCCACCCGCGGCTGTCCCTGGCCGACGGTGGAATACACCCCCGACAGCCCGTGTGACTCCACCATCCGATCGCCTCCGGCTCCAGAGCTCTCCCGGCCCGGCCGTGCACCCCCGTCCGGCCAACTTCCCACCACCAATAGCTCCCTTCGCCACCCCTACCACCATTATCACTACCACCCCGTAGCCATCCTCCACCGGCCGTGCTCCGACGACATCGGCGAGGTCGATTCTCCCCCTAACTTGTTTTTAATTTCAGATTTTAATATCTATTTAAATATGATGATATATGGTTGGGTGTATGTTAACTAGGGTGATGGTTATGTCATATTGAACTTATGATTAGTGTAGCATGGATAATCATATGTTAACTATGGGATTAAAGTTTTTATTGGCTGAGGCTAATGTGGATTAATGTGCCTACGGATTTTAAAAAACTTGAGGATGGGTTTAAGGAGGTTGACATGTTTTAGGGTATATATATTGTAGTATTCATGTATCCTTTGTTTTGTAAAGTTGGTTTCGGATATCGTAGTTAGATTGGAATTAGGGTGATTACAACTTGTGAGAATATAATTACGATGATTGAATAGGATGATCAAAGACTTGGGGATTCGACTTGTAGTATGTTGGAGAAATGTATTTGTGTTAAGGTGCATTGTGGATTAGGAATGTTTCCTACATAAAGTATTATAATTTAATCAAGATATGGATTCGAGGAATAGTGAGTGTTTGACCTTTAAATAAATAATCAGGGTCTATGGTACATGATGGAAATTATAGATTTAATTATGGAGAATTAAATTGAGGAGAGTGTACAGATGACTAGTTGAATTGCTGTATTGTACCGATAGTCAACTGTGGTCAACCCCCCTAGTGTCTTATCCCTGTGAGTCGTAGCAGAGACTGAGTTTGAGTGTAGTTGTGTGTCGCATCCCTGTCTGTCGTGGAACAGATTATTGATTCCTGGTTTGTATCTATCTCTAGGTACTGCGGGACCTGAGAACTTGAACGTGGTACCGGATCCCCGTCACCAGCAGCCGCACGCAGGCAAGTGTACCTTGCCACCCTGTATTTCAGTTTACAGATATTTATTGTTTCGTATGTACATTGTGCACGTAGTTATATTAACGTTCGATACTTCGCGTCCGGTTCACAACCGGGTGAAGACGTACGTCGTAGCATCCTAGAAAGATTGTTGGATGATTCGTAGTATCTCGATATGCGTACCTGAGTTTATCGACACCCCAGGACACACTCATACACTGTGATCGTGCCAGATTCCTGTATCCTGATACTGACATCATGACCAAAGACTGGGACGACCTTAGGGTCGCGTCTGTTGAGTTATTTCCTTGTGTCGAGACTGTATTTAGAGGTTCAGGTTCAACGCACAATCGTTGACCGCTTGGGAAAGGGGAAGACAGTTACTAGACGTTTGGGCTACTCTGCACGCGCTTATATATATATGTAGTATTTTCTAGTGATACCTGTATCTAGTGTAACTGTTTCACCCGTGTGACTCTTTGCCCGGAGCTGCGGCACGTGCCGTGTATTTCCGTGTCCGTAGCTACGGTTTTACTTTGGACAGCCCACGCGTCGAACATTGTCTTTAAACTGTGTCACACTAGTTGGTTATGATAGAGTACCCTGTCGTGCACTTGTACTTTCTGTTTACTTGGCATGCTATATTTCTGTACCTTGTTACGTCCCTCTGAGGACCTGGTTCCCTGCCAGTTTTGCAGCATAGACGATTACGGAGCTCTTGGAGATACTGATGGAGTGGCACATCTTGCGAGCATGGTACCAGGTACTCACATTATATCTACCGGCATTATGGTTATTTTATATTGTTTATTCATCTGCTGTTGTAGCCTAGTTTTGTAGACTCATACTTTTTCTCGAGTCTATTCGAGTTACTTTGTTATTGGGCGGCCGACCTTAGCACATTTAGCTCTTTCTTGTATACTGATGTACATTGTGGATTGAGACAGAGAGGTTTACATTGATGAAATATCTAGATAGTGCCCTTTTATATTACATCTTATACGTATTCGAGTCAGACCAGAGTCTGGTCGAATGCGTAGCTGGCGTGTCACGTATTCCTGGTCCTACGTATTTTGGGACTGGGGCATGACAAGCTTCTCCGTAGACAAACCCACCTTGAAAGGCAAAAAGTGGGCCGACTTGGTCAACCTATCAACAATGACCCAAATTGCCTCTTTCCCTCTGGGAGATCTTGGAAGTCCGGACACAAAATCCATAGTAATGTGTTCCCACTTCCACTCTGGAATGGGTAATGGCTAAAGTAAACCTCCTGGCCTCTGCCTCTCGGCTTTCACCTGCTGGCACACTAAGCATCTGGATATAAACTGTGCCACTTCCCTCTTCATGCTATACCACCACACACTCTCTCGCATATCCCAATTCATCTTGTTAGCACCTGGATGCATGGAATACTGAGAGCGATGCGCTTCCTGCAACACCTCCTCTCGCAACTCCCCACTAGACACACACAATCTAACTCCATGCCTCAAAGATCCATCCTCTGCAATAATGAAACCATCTTCCAATCCTGCTCTCACCTGAGCTCTGATACTCCTCAGAGATACATCATCATACTGTGCTGCCTTGATCTTGTCCATCAAATCTGAGTGTATCTGCAGTTTCCATATCTGTATAGCACCACCAGGAACAATCACCTCAATGCCCAAGCTCTCCAAGTCCTCTAACAAATATCGATCCTGGGTCAAGAACATAGCTACCGGATACCTGCTCAAAGCATCGGCAACTACATTGGCTTTCCCAGGATGATATTGTAAAGAGATATCAAAATTCTTCATCAGTTCCAACCACCGACGCTGCCTCATGTTCAACTCCTTCTGCGTGAAAACGTACTTCAAGCTTTTGTGGTCTGTGAAGATCTCCACACGCTCTCTGTATAAATAATGTTTCCACAACTTCAGAGCGAAGATGACTGTAAACCCCCTGATTTTTTTAAAATTTTAAAAACTGGATTTTTCACAATTTTCTGGATTTTTCTGGGATTTTTCTGTAATTTAAAAATAGGGTTTTAATTATTCAATAATTTTTAATTGATAATAAATGATATTAAAATATTATGAAAATAATATTTTTTGGTGTAAAATAAAAAATTGGACTTAGGGCAATTTTTCTGGAATTTATCGGACCCCGGACCTATTTTTAAATGCCTAAAAAGTATTTATTTAATTAATTAATTATTTACTGATTATTATAATTATTATTAATATTATTATTATTATTTTTTACTTTTTATTTATTTCCCCAGCCCAACCCAGCCCACTGGGCCCGGCCCACCGGGCCCAGCCCGAACCCGAACCCGAACCCAGCCCACTCCCCTATCGGGTCGGGTCGGATCGGATCCGCCGTCCGACCCGCTACCCGCCCGCAACCCGACCCAGATCCGGCCCCCTCTCTCCCACGATCCCCTCTTCCCCGACTTTCCCGCCGCCTCCGCCGCCGGTGCAGCGCCGCCCACTCCGGCCAGCCCCACGCCTCGCCCCCACGTCCCCCTCCTCCGCCTCCCACGGCCACGACCTCCCCTAGCCACCCTAATTAATCCCCTCCCTCTTCCCTCTCCGGCCACACTGTAAACCCCCTGTTTTTCAAAATTTTAAAAACTGGATTTTTTATAATTTTCTGGAATTTTCTGGGAATTTTCTGTAATTTAAAAACAGGGTTTTAATTTTTAAATAATTTTTAATTGATATTAAACAGTATTAAAATATTATAAAAATAATATTTTTGGATGTAAAATGAAAAACTGGACTTAGGGCAATTTTTCTAGAATTTATCGGACCCCGGACCTATTTTTAAATGCCTAAAAAGTATTTATTTAATTAAATTATTTATTTATTTAATTACTGATTTTATTATTATAATAATTATTATTAAATTTTTTTTCTTTTTTTTTTCTTCTAAAACCAGCCCGCGGCCCATTGGGCCGGCCCGGCCCAGCTCCTGGCCTAGCGGGTCGGGCGGGTCGGCCAGACCCGCTAGCCCGACCCGAACCCGTACCCCACGACCCGCCTTCCCCACGAACCCTGGCCCGCGTCTCGCGGCGGAGACGCCGCCGCTCCGCTCGCCTCGCGCCGCGCTGCCCGGCCACGACCGCTACGACGACCCCCACGCGCCGCCCATCTCGGCCCCCCAACCGCCTCCGGCCACCTATAAAACCCCCTCCGTTCCCCCTCTCGGCCTCACTCCACCACCGCCAACGACCACTCGCCGCCGCCGTCGACCACCACGCCGTGCACCGCCGCGCCCAGCCAGCCCTGCTCCTCCCCTCCGGTGCCCCGCTCCGCCGTCCCCCGGCCACCGCAGCAACAGCAGCAGCAGCTCGGGCAGCCCCCGAGCCGCCTCCGGCCGCCCCGCGTTCTCTCCGCCTCCGGCCGGACCGCCCAGGCGTACCGCCACCTCGCCGCGCTGCCCCTCTGCCTCATCCAGCCGCCCCAGGTCGCCGTCCCCGCCGGAGCTCAGCCGAAGCCCTAACCCTAACCCTAATTTCTGTCCTGTGTCCGACACGTGTCGGACACGACTCGACCCTGATTTTCGGGTCCCCTTCAGGTGCGTGTAACTTTTTGCTCGTAGCTCGGATTTCGATTTCGCAAATTGCGTTGCGAAGCCTGTATGACCCTCTCGGTGTCCGGATAAACTGTTCGGGGCATCGCGTCCTGTGGTGATCGCACACCGCGATCCAAAAACAGGAAAAACCAGACCCTGTTTCACCCCGGAACTGAGTACGCTCCGCCAAACGGGACGACTTGGTTGCGCGCGGTCTTCACAGATACGTGCGCATCGTCGATACGGACGTGTGGGATTTCGCAGAAGTCGATTCGGGTGTGCGTGCACACCGGGATCAACGCGTATCCGCGGACATCGCCCCGTATCCGTACTTTCTGGAACGTGCCCTAACTTTGTGTACACACGTCGGATCGAGACAAAACTTACGCCATCGGACTCGTAGCAATACACTGGTCCTGTGGGTCAAGTTTGGTTCGATTCTGAGAACGTTGACAAAATCGCGTGTCGTGGGCCCCATAGGCCCCGCTCGACGGGCAATTTTGTGATCGGCTCATCGGAATTCAATTCTGAAAGTTCCGCTGGGTTTGTATCAGCGTTCCTGACCTGTTGACACTAAGTTTGGTGAATTTGGAGACCGTTGACCCTGACACATTTTTCGGTGCAAAGCGGGCCCACCGGTGGACCCCGTTTTGGCCCGAAAGTGCCGTTTTTGTCCTTGTCTCCAAATTGGACCCAAGGACAGGCATTTCTAGCTGATTAATATTTTCTGGATCTGATGATGATGTTTGTTTCAGCAACCGGAGTACCGCCTACAATTCCCGCCGAAGTCAGAACTGCAAACCGAACCGGAACCACAGGCAAGTGTACCTCGCCAAAACTTGCAACTTTGCTACCTATTTCCTGAACTTAGCTTGCATCAGTGGGCAAGTAAAACTTGCCAATTCTCAGATATTTCTGGTTATAGTATTTTACTTGATTTCTGTAGCTTCATATGGGAACTTGTTTAACTGCTCAACCCAGGACACCGGACACTATTCCTGTGACGGAATTGCCTGAGATATACCTGGTGATTCCGTATAGGATACATTTTCATGTCATTTATAGTTTACATGCTTAGATTCTATCCTGATTAATTGTATTAGTTCAATCTTGCGTGACTTGTACCTGTGATATTCTGGAACTGTGACGTGAGATTTCATGGGATGGGGAGAGTATTATCATATCAAGGCTGAATATAATATAATATAGATACTTTTATCTGGCGGTGCATTAGACTCTGATACAGAGCTTTGGTTCCTTACTGGCTCTTCGAGAAAATACTGCTATGGTTTCTTCGACACTGATCATGTAGTAGTCTCAGCCTGAGTATGACTAAAACTCTCACTTGCATATCACTAGCTGGTTTACATATTTACCCTACTGTTTCATTATTGCTGTACTACATATATTTTGGCTTATATTTTCTGTACCTTGTTATGTCCCCTGAGGACCTGGAATGGACTATGTTCCCAGGTATAGCCGAGGAGAACTACCCCGAGATGTACGGTACAGGAGCACTCCTTGGAGCAGAACCCGGAACCGAGGACGAGATAGTTGCAGAAGACTTCTCCTGAGCACCGGCTTCATATACACAGTATTTCCATTTCAGTATTTTATTTCCTGTCTTTCTTCTTAAATGTAACAGAATAATTCTCGAATTTGTTTCCCGAGATAACCTTATTTAATATTGCTTATTTATTTCCATTGTAATATTTCTGGCATTAATCTGTATTGTTCTGTGGATGAGATTAGAAATACCTGAGACTTGTAACATAGTACTGCTAGACTACAGCTTAAGCATGCCCTGATGGATCCATTAAATTGGGTTGTCCATCGGTGCGTGCTGCTGGCCATTGCTCACGTGCTCAGTCCCTCGTCATTTTGGGATTGGGCCGTGACATAGTTTTTGTGGTGGCCCATGCAGGTCTACGACTAAATTGTTCGGTTTCAACTTAGGGACCGAACAGGCCTGCAATAAGATAGGATAAGTTTTTAGGATCTCATCCACTTGCTTGAATCATTTTGATATCTGTATCGTACTCGAACTAATTTTGACTTGCATCTTGCCTTGATTCCTGTGCGCCTCTTATTCGTTATTTTGGATACAGGAAAATAGACCCACAAGAACGCAACGAGACTCCCGTCAGAACACCATAATCTACAGGTGTCACCTATGACGACGAAGTGACACCAGTCGGTGGAGCTCCCTCAACTCAACAGAGCCAGCAGGCAGGCCAACCTATCTCCCGATTCCGGCGCGATGACATCCCACCTCCGTCGCAGTTCGTCCCACCAATGCCCGTGTTCCCACCAGGACAGCCGATCGACGGGCAGCAAATATTCCAAATGATCTACGCGATAATGCAAGCTCAGCAACAAGTTTAACACGAGGCTCAGCGTCGTGAAGCTAACTTCTTAAGGGACAGCATCGTAACTGTACTGGAGCAGGCCAACCTACCAGCTCGACGGCCAACTACAGGCTCAATCACTGACTTCCGTCAACTGAAGCCCCATACTTTTTCTGGAAAAGAGGAGCCCACAGAAGTTCATGAGTGGCTCACCAACATTCGGCATCAACTTGAAGCAGCTGAACTTCCACGGGAACGCTGGATGACTGCCGTCCGAATACAATTGACGGACAATGCCCATCACTGGTGGCTATCCGAGGAGACACGGCTCGGACCAGACCGAGTCACTTGGGAGGAGTTCTCCAGACTCTTCCAGGAGATGTACATTCCTGCCATCGCTCGATCAGAACTGCGGGACAAATTCAATCGCCTCACTCAGGACTCCATGACGGTGGAAGAGTACAACGCAGAATTCATTCGTCTGAGCCGCTTCGCCCCCACCCTGATCCCGACTGAGGAAGAGAAGGCCAAGAAATTCTTCGACGGACTGAACATTGAGCTACAGAAACTAATTGGGTCCGTCGCACCAACATCATACTCGGACGTTCTTGCTGCGGCTCGACGCATAGAGCGCGTCACCAAGAGAGAGACCAGACTGAAGCGGCCTTCCCCATCCGCACCAACCAAAGCAGCACAAGAGGAGTCTGCAAAGCGTCAACAAATAAGCTCGCCACCAAGAGCAGCACCAAAAGCCTTCTACCTTCCTACCTGTTACCACTGCGGCAAGATAGGCCATGTCGAGAAGGAATGTAGACGTAAACTCGGACTATGCTTAGGCTGCGGATCCAGACAGCATGCAGTGAGAGACTGCCCTGAGCGTAGAGAAGGAACACCAAGGGCGAACCAGCAAACTCCACCAGCACCTCGAGCAGCACCCTACCAGCAAGCTCAGCAGCAGCTGAGGAATCTACCTCAAGGACGAGAACAGGCTTACGCGATGACTTTGGAGGACGCTGATGCGAGTAAGTGATCGTAGTTTTCCGTTTTTAGTCTTGTTGTAGCTCGTGCCTCCTGGTTCGTGACCTCAGCCCCAACCTAGTAATTTGCAACTTGTTAATAATAACCTGGTTTTCATAAAAGTTGTAGATTTTTTGCTTTAACTAGATTTTCCCTGGAAAGTGTATAACTTTCAATATTAGGGAAACGGTATTTCCCTGAAGTATCTTGTGATGTGTTTTCAAACGATGCTTGCGACCGCGTCATCACTGTTGACCGATTATTCTTTGATTGCGAGGACGCAATCCTCTTAAGGGGGGTAGATCGTAAACCCCCTGTTTTTCAAAATTTTAAAAACTGGATTTTTTACAATTTTCTGGAATTTTCTGAGATTTTTCTGTAATTTAAAAACAGGGTTTTAATTTTTAAATGATTTTTAATTGATATTAAACAGTATTAAAATATTATGAAAATAATATTTTTGGATGTAAAATGAAAAACTGGACTTAGGGCAATTTTTCTGGAATTTATCGGACCCCGGACCTATTTTTAAATGCCTAAAAAGTATTTATTTAATTAAATTATTTATTTATTTAATTACTGATTTTATTATTATTATAATTATTATTATTATTATTATTTTTCTTTTTCTTTTTCTTCTAAAACCAGCCCGCGGCCCATTGGGCCGGCCCGGTCCAGCCTAACCCGGCCCAGCTCCTGGCCTAGCGGGTCGGACGGGTCGGCCAGACCCGCTGGCCCGACCCGAACCCGCACCCCACGACCCGCCTTCCCCACGAACCCTGGCCCGCGTCTCGCGGCGGAGACGCCGCCGCTCCGCCCGCCTCGCGCCGCGCTGCCCGGCCACGACCGCCACGACGACCCCCACGCGCCGCCCATCTCGGCCCCCCAACCGCCTCCGGCCACCTATAAAACCCCCTCCGTTCCCCCTCTCGGCCTCACTCCACCACCGCCAACGACCAGTCGCCGCCGCCGTCAACCACCACGCCGTGCACCGCCGCGCCCAGCCAGCCCTGCTCCTCCCCTCCGGCGCCCCGCTCCGCCGTCCCCCGGCCACCGCAGCAACAGCAGCAGCAGCTCGGGCAGCCCCCAAGCCGCCTCCGGCCGCCCCGCGTTCTCTCCGCCTCCGCCTGGACCGCCCAGGCGTGCCGCCACCTCGCCGCGCTGCCCCTCCGCCTCAGCCAGCCGTCCCAGGCCGCCGTCCCCGCCGGAGCTCAGCCGAAGCCCTAACCCTAACCCTAATTTCTGCCCTGTGTCCGACACGTGTCGGACACGACTCGACCCTGATTTTTGGGTCCCCTTCAGGTGCGTGTAACTTTTTTCTCGTAGCTCGGATTTTGATTTTGCAAATTGCGTTGCGAAGCCTGTATGACCCTCTCGGTGCCCGGATTAACTGTTCGGGGCATCGCGTCCTGTGATGATCGTACACCTCGATCCAAAAACAGGAAAAACTAGACCCTGTTTTACCCCGGAACTGAGTACGCCCCGCCAAACGGGACGACTTGGTCGCGCGCGGTCTTCACAGATACGTGCGCATCGTCGATACGGACGTGTGGGATTTCGCAGAAGTTGATTCGGGTGTGCGTGCACACCGAAATCAACGCGTATCCGCGGACATCGCCCCGTATCCGTACTTTCTGGAACGTGCCCTAACTTTGTGTACACACGTCGGATCGAGACGAAACTTGCGCCATCGGACTCGTAGTAATACGCTGGTCTTGTGGGTCAAGTTTGGTTCGATTCTGAGAACGTTGACGAAATCGCGTGTCGTGGGCCCCACAGGCCCCGCTCGACGGGCAATTTTGTGATCGGCTCATCGGAATTCAATTCTGAAAGTTCCACTGGATTCGTATCAGCGTTTCTGACCTGTTGACACTAAGTTTGGTGAATTTGGAGACCGTTGACCCTGACACGTTTTTCGGTGCAAAGCGGGCCCACCGGTGGACCCCGTTTTGGCCCGAAACTGTCGTTTTTGTCCTTGTCTCCAAATTGGACCCAAGGACAGGCATTTCTAGCTGATTGATATTTTTTGGATCTGATGGTGATGTTTGTTTCAGCAACCGGAGTACCGCCTACAATTCCCGTCGAAGTCAGAACTGCAAACCGAACCGGAACCACAGGCAAGTGTACCTCGCCAAAACTTGCAACTTTGCTACCTATTTCCTGGACTTAGCTTGCATCAGTGGGCAAGTAAAACTTGCCAATTCTCAGATATTTCTGGTTATAGTATTTTACTTGATTTTTGTAGCTTCATATGGGAACTTGTTTAACTGCTCAACCCAGGACACCGGACACTATTCCTGTGACGGAATTGCCTGAGATATACCTGGTGATTCCGTATAGGATACATTTTCATGTCATTTACAGTTTACATGCTTAGATTCTATCCTGATTCATTGTATTATTTCAATCTTGCGTGACTTGTACCTGTGATATTCTGGAACTGTGACGTGAGATTTCATGGGGTGGGGAGAGTATTATCATATCAAGGCTGAATATAATATAATATAGATACTTTTATCTGGCGGTGCCTTAGACTCTGATACAGAGCTTTGGTTCCTTACTGGCTCTTCGAGAAAATACTGGTATGGTTTCTTCGACACTGATCATGTAGTAGTCTCAGCCTGAGTATGACTAAAACTCTCACTTGCATATCACTAGCTGGTTTACATATTTACCCTACTGTTTCATTATTGCTGCACTGCATATATTTTGGCTTGTATTTTCTGTACCTTGTTATGTCCCCTGAGGACCTGGAATGGACTATATCCCCAGGTATGGCCGAAGAGAACTACCCCGAGGTGTACGGTACAGGAGCACTCCTTGGAGCAGAACCCGGAACCGAGGACGAGATAGTTGCAGAAGACTTCTCCTGAGCACCGGCTTCATATACACAGTATTTCCATTTCAGTATTTTATTTCCTGTCTTTCTTCTTAAATGTAACAGAATAATTCTCGAATTTGTTTCCCGAGATAACCTTATTTAATATTGCTTATTTATTTCTATTGCAATATTTCTGGCATTAATCTGTATTGTTCTGTGGATGAGATTAGAAATACCTGAGACTTGTAACATATTACTGCTAGACTACAGCTTAAGCATGCCCCGATGGATCCATTAAATTGGGTTGTCCATCGGTGCGTGCTGCTGGCCATTGCTCACGTACTCAGTCCCTCGTCATTTTGGGATTGGGGCGTGACACACACCGCCCTAGCCCCTCCCCGTCGACGCCACCGCTCTCCGCCGCTGCCCAGCCACCCAGCCACCGCCCCCAGCACCGTCCACCACCCCGGCCTCTCCTCCTCCTTCCTCCTCCCCCTTTCTCCCCTCCTCTCCTCGACGAGCAGCGGCAACAACAAGCCGCAGCAGCAGCCGAGCGCCGCCCGCTCCGCTCCGGCAGCCGCCCCGTGCCGGACTCCGGCGCCGTAGAGCCGTCGTGTGCCCCTCCGCCTCAGCCAGCCGCCCCAGGCCGCCGTCCCCGCCGGAGCCCAGCACAGTAAACCATAACCCTAATTCGATCCGCGTGTCCGACACGAGTCGGACACGAATCGACCCTGGTTTTTGGATTCCCTTCAGGTGCGTGTATCTTTTCGCTCGTAGCTCAATTTTCGATTCCGTAAATTGCGTTGCGAAGCCTGTATAACCCTCTCGGTGCCCGGATAAACCGCTCGGGGCATCGCGTCCTGTGGTGATCGCACACCGCGATCCAAAAAAAGGAAAAAATCAAACCCTGTTTTACCCCGGAACTGAGTACGCCCCGCCAAACGGGACGACTTGGTCGCGCGCGGTCTTTACAGATACGTGTGCATCGTCGATACGGACGTGTGGGATTTCACAGAAGTTGATTCGGGTGTGCGTGCACACTGGGATCAACGCGTATCCGCGGACATCGCCCTGTATCCGTACTTTCTGGAACGCGCCCTAACTTTGTGTACACACGTCGGATCGAGACAAAACTTATGTCATCGGACTCGTAGCAATACGCTGGTCCTGTGGGTCAAGTTTGGTTCGATTCTGAGAACGTTGACGAAATTGTGTGTCGTGGGCCCCACAGGCCCCGCTCGACGGGCGATTTTGTGATCGGCTCATCGAAATTCAATTCTGAAAGTTCCGTTGGGTTCATATCTGTGTTTCTGACCTGTTGACACTAAGTTTGGTGAATTTGGAGACCTTTGACCCGGACGCATTTTTTGGTGCAAAGCGGGCCCGCATGTGGACCCCGTTTTGACCCGAAACTGTCGTTTTTGCCCTTGTCTCCAAATTGGACCCAAGGACAGGCGTTTCTTGTTGATTGATATTTTCTGGATCTGATGGTGATGTTTGTTTCAGCAACCGAAGTACCGCCTGCAATTCCCGCCGAAGTCAGAATTGTAAACATAGCCGGAACCACAGGCAAGTGTACCTTGCCAAAACTTGCAGCTTTGCTACCTATTTCTTGGACTTAGTTATACATCAGTGGGCAAGTAAAGCTTGCCAAATTCTTTGATAATTATGGTTAAAGTATTTTACTTGATTGCTTGTAGTTTCATAAGTAACTTGTTTAACTGCTCAACCCAGGACACCTGACACTCTTCATGTGACAGAATTGCTTGACATATACCTGGTGATTCCGTATAGGCTATATTTTCATGTCATTTTTAGTTTACATGCTTAGATTCTAGCCTGACTCATTGCATTAGTTCAAACTTGCGTGACTTGTACCTGATATTTTCTGGAACTGTGACGTGAGATTACATGGGGTGGCGAGAGTATTATCATATCAAGGCTGAATATATTATAAATACTTTTATCTGGCGGTGCCTTAGACTCTGATACAAAACTTTGGTTCCTTACTGGCTCTTCGAGAAAATACTGGTATGGTTTCTTCGACACTGATCCTGTAGTAGTCTCAGCCTGAGTATGACTAAAACTCTCGCTTGCATATCACTAGCTGGTTTACATATTTACCCTGCTGTTTATTTTATTGCTGCACTGCATATATTTTGGCTTATATTTTTTGTACCTTGTTATGTCCCCTGAGGACCTGGAATGGACTATGTCCCCAGGTATAGCCGCAGAGAACTACCCCGAGGTGTACGGTACAGGAGCACTCCCTGGAGCAGAACCCGGAACCGAGGACGAGATAGTTGCAGAAGACTTCTCCTGAGCACCGGCTTCATATACACAGTATTTCCATTTCAGTATTTTATTTCCTGTCTTTCTTCTTAAATGTAACAGAATAATTCTCGGATTTGTTTCCCGAGATAACCTTGTTTAAGATTGCTTATTTATTTCCATTGCAATATTTCTGGCTTTAATCTGTATTGTTCTGTGGATGAGATTAGAAATACCTGAGACTTGTAACATAGTACTGCTAGACTACAGCTTAAGCATGCCCTGATGGATCCATTAAATTGGGTTGTCCATCGGTGCGTGCTGCTGGCCATTGCTCACGTGTTCAGTCCCTCGGCATTTTGGGACTGGGGCGTGACATAGTTTTTGTGGTGGCCCATGCAGGTCTACGACTAAATTGTTCGGTTTCAACTTAGGGACCGAACAGGCCTGCAATAAGATAGAATAAGTTTTTAGGATCTCATCCACTTGCTTGAATCGTTTTTGATATCTGTATCGTACTCGAACTAATTTGAACTTGCATCTTGCCTTGATTCCTGTGCGCCTCTTATTGGTTATTTTGGATACAGGGAAATGGACCCACAAGAATGCAATAAGACTCCCGTCGGAACACCACAAGCTACAGGTGTCACCTACGACGACAAAGTGACACCAGTCGGAGGAATTCCCTCAACTCAACAGAGCCAGCAGGCTGGTCAACCTACCTCCCAATTCCGGCGCGATGACATCCCACCTCCGCCGCAGTTCGTCCCACCAATGCCCGTGTTTCCACCAGGACAGCCGATCGACGGGCAGCAAATATTCCAAATAATCTACGCGATGATGCAAGCTCAGCAACAAGTTCAATACGAGGATCAGCGTCGCGAAGCTAACTTCTTAAGGGACAGCATCGTAACTGCACTGGGGCAGGCCAACCTACCAGCTCGACGGCCAGCTACAGGCTCAATCACTGACTTCCGCCAACTGAAGCCCCACACTTTTTCTGGAAAAGAGGAGCCCACAGAAGTTCACGAGTGGCTCACCAACATACGGCATCAACTTGAAGCAGTCGAGCTTCCACGGGAACGCTGGATGACAGCCATCAGAATGCAATTGACGGACAATGCCCATCACTGGTGGCTATCCGAGGAGACACGGCTCGGACCAGACTGAGTCACTTGGGAGGAGTTCTCCAGACTCTTCCAAGAGATGTACATTCCTGCCATCGCTCGATCAGAACTGCGGGACAAATTCAATCGCCTCACTCAGGACTCTATGACGGTGGAAGAATACAACGCAGAATTCATTCGTCTGAGCTGCTTCGCCCCCACCCTGATCCCGACCGAGGAAGAGAAGGCCGAGAAATTCTTCGACGGACTGAACATTGAGCTGCAGAAACTAATTGGGTCCGTCGCACCAATATCATACTCGGACGTCCTTGCTGCGGCTCGACGCATAGAGCGCGTCACCAAGAGAGAGACCAGACTGAAGCGGCCATCCCCATCCGCACCAACCAAAGCAGCACAAGAGGAGTCTGCAAAGCGTCAACAAATAAGCTCGCCACCAGCAGCAACACTAAAAGCCTTATACCTTCCTACCTGTTACCACTGCGGCAAGATAGGCCATATCGAGAAGGAATGTAGACGTAAACTCGGACTATGCTTAGGCTGCGGATCCAGACAGCATGCAGTGAGAGACTGCCCTGAGCGTAGAGAAGGAGCACCAAGGGCGAACCAGCAAACTCCACCAGCGCCTCGAGCAGCACCCTACCTGCAGGCTCAGCCACAGCAGAGGAATCTACCTCAAGGACGAGAGCAAGCTTACGCGATGACTGTGCAGGACGCCGATGCGAGTAAGTGATTTATAGTTATCCGTTTTAGTCTTGTGTAGATCGTGCCTATTGGTTCGTGACCTCAGCCCCAACCTAGTAATTTGTAACTTGTTAATAACAACCTGGTTTTGATAAAAGTTATAGTTTTAACTAGATTTTCCTGAAAAGTGTAAACTTTCAATTTTTAGGGAAACGGTACTTCCCTAAGTATCTTGTGATGTGTTTTCAAACGATGTTTGCGACCGCGTCATCTCTGTTGACCAGTTATTCTTTGATTGCGAGGACGCAATCCTCTTAAGGGGGGTAGATTGTAAACCCCCTGATTTTTTTAAAATTTTAAAAACTGAATTTTTTATAATTTTCTGGATTTTTCTGGGATTTTTCTGTAATTTAAAAATAGGGTTTTAATTATTCAATGATTTTTAATTGATAATAAATGATTTTAGAATATTATGAAAATAATATTTTTGGGTGTAAAATAAAAAACTGGACTTAGGACAATTTTTCTGAAATTTATCGGACCCCGGACCTATTTTTAAATGCCTAAAAAGTATTTATTTAATTATTTATTTATTTATTAATTATTTACTGATTATTATAATTATTATTATTATTATTTTTTACTTTTTATTTATTTTCCCAGCCCAACACAGCCCACTGGGCCCGGCCCACCGGGCCCAGCCCGAACCCGAACCCGAACCCAGCCCACTCCCCTATCGGGTCGGGTCGGATCGGATCCGCCGCCCGACCCGCTACCCGCCCGCAACCCGACCCAGATCCGGCCCCCTCTCTCCCACGACCCCCTCTTCCCCGACTTTCCCGCCGCCTCCGTCGCCGGCGCAGCGCCGCCCACTCCAGCCAGCCCCACGCCTCGCCCCCACGTCCCCCTCCTCCGCCTCCCACGGCCACGACCTCCCCTAGCCACCCTATTCAATCCCCTCCCTCTTCCCTCTCCGGCCACACCGCCCTAGCCCCTCCCCGTCGACGTCACCGCTCTCCGCCGCTGCCCAGCCACCCAGCCACCGCCCCCAGCACCGTCCACCACCTTGGCCTCTCCTCCTCTTTCCTCCTCCTCCTTTCTCCCCTTCTCTCCTCGACGAGCAGCGGCAACAGCAAGCCGCAGCAGCAGCCGAGCGCCGCCCGCTCCGCTCCGGCAGCCGCCCCGTGCCCGACTCCGGCGCCGCAGAGCCGCCGTGTGCCCCTCCGCCTCAGCCAGCCGCCCCAGGCCGCCGTCCCCGCCGGAGCCCAGCACAGTAAACCCTAACCCTAATTCGATCCGCGTGTCCGACACGAGTCGGACACGAATCGACCCTGGTTTTCGGGTTTCCTTCAGGTGCGTGTATCTTTTCGCTCGTAGCTCCGTTTTCGATTCCGTAAATTGCGTTGCGAAGCCTGTATGACCCTCTCGGTGCCCGGATAAACCGCTTGGGGGCATCGTGTCCTGTGGTGATCGCACATCGCGATCCAAAAACAGGAAAAAACCAGACCATATTTCACCCCGGAACTGAGTATGTCCCGCCAAACGGGATGACTTGGTCGCGCGCGGTCTTCACAGATACGTGCGCATCGTCGATACGGACGTGTGGGATTTCACAGAAGTCGATTCGGGTGTGCGTGCACACCGGGATCAACGCGTATCCGTGGACATCGCCCCGTATCCGTATTTTCTGGAACGTGCCCTAACTTTGTGTACATACGTCGGATCGAGACGAAACTTGCGTCATCGGACTCGTAGCAATACGCTGGTCCTGTGGGTCAAGTTTGGTTCGATTCTGAGAACGTTGACGAAATCGCGTGTCGTGGGCCCCATAGGCCCCGCTCGACTGGCGATTTTGTGATCGGCTCATCGGAATTCAATTCTGAAAGTTCCGTTGGGTTCGTATCAGCACTTCTGACCTGTTGACACTAAGTTTGGTAAATTTGGAGACCTTTGACCCGGACGCATTTTTCGGTGCAAAGCGGGCCCCGCATGTGGACCCCGTTTTGACCCGAAACTGTCATTTTTGCCCTTGTCTCCAAATTGGACCCAAGGACAGGCGTTTCTAGCTGATTAATATTTTCTGGATCTGATGGTGATGTTTGTTTCAGCAAGCGGAGTACCGCCTGCAATTCCCGCCGAAGTCAGAACTGCAAACATAGCCGGAACCACAGGCAAGTGTACCTTGCCAAAACTTGCAGCTTTGCTACCTATTTCCTGGACTTAGTTATACATCAGTGGGCAAGTAAAGCTTGCCAAATTATCTGATAATTCTGGTTAAAGTATTTTACTTGATTGCTTGTAGTTTCATAAGTAACTTGTTTAACTGCTCAACCCAGGACACCTAACACTCTTCATGTGACGGAATTGCCTGAGATATACCTGGTGATTCCGTATAGGCTACATTTTTATGTCATTTCCAGTTTACATGCTTAGATTCTAGCCTGACTCATTGTATTAGTTCAAACTTGCGTGACTTGTACCTGATATTTTCTGGAACTGTGACGTGAGATTACATGGGGTGGCGAGAGTATTATCATATCAAGGCTGAATATATTATAAATACTTTTATCTGGCGGTGCCTTAGACTCTGATACAGAGCTTTGGTTCCTTACTGGCTCTTCGAGAAAATACTGCTATGGTTTTTTCGACACTGATCCTGTAGTAGTCTCAGCCTGAGTATGACTAAAACTCTCGCTTGCATATCACTAGCTGGTTTACATATTTACCCTGCTGTTTATTTTATTGCTGCACTGCATATATTTTGGCTTATATTTTTTGTACCTAGTTATATCCCCTGAGGACCTGGAATGGACTATGTCCCCAGGTATAGCCGTAGAGAACTACCCCGAGGTGTACGGTACAGGAGCACTCCCTGGAGCAGAACCCGGAACCGAGGACGAGATAGTTGCAGAAGACTTCTCCTGAGCACCGGCTTCATATACACAGTATTTCCATTTCAGTATTTTATTTCCTGTCTTTCTTCTTAAATGTAACAGTTCTCGGATTTGTTTTCCGAGATAACCTTGTTTAAGATTGCTTATTTATTTCCATTGCAATATTTCTGGCTTTAATCTGTATTGTTCTGTGGATGAGATTAGAAATACCTGAGACTTGTAACATAGTACTGCTAGACTACAGCTTAAGCATGCCCTGATGGATCCATTAAATTGGGTTGTCCATCGGTGCGTGCTGCTGGCCATTGCTCACGTGCTCAGTCCCTCGGCATTTTGGGACTGGGGCGTGACAATGACGGCTGCCAACTCCAAATCATGGATAGGATAGTTCTTTTCATAAGGACGCAATTGCCTGGATGCATAGGCAATCACTTTTCCATGCTGCTGAAGAACACAACCTAAACCCTTCCCCGATGCATCACTATAAATAGTGAAACCTCCGGACCCTGATGGCAACGTCAAAATAGGAGCAGACGTCAACCTCTTCTTCAACTCCTCAAAAGCAACCTGGCAATCCTCCGTCCAAACAAACTCCACATCCTTCCTTGTGAGTCTGGTCATCGGCTCGGCAATCCTCGAAAAATCTTGCACAAACTTCCTGTAGTAGGCTGCCAATCCCAAGAAACTCCTGATCTCTGCTATCGAACTCGGAGTCTTCCAAGATTCCACTGCTGAAATCTTCTTCGGATCCACTGAAATACCATCACCGGTCACAACATGCCCCAAGAACTCCACCTTGTCCAAGAAAAACTCACACTTGGACAACTTCCCATACAACTTCTCCTTCCTCAGTACATCCAACACAATCCTCAAGTGCTACTCATGCTCCTCCGGTGTCCTCGAGTATATGAGTATGTCGTCGATGAACACCACCACGAACTTGTCAAGGTACTGGTGGAACACCTTGTTTATCAAGTTCATAAATACCGCTGGTGCATTAGTCAAACCAAACGACATCACCATAAACTCATACTGACCATACCGAGTTCTAAAAGCAGTCTTCGGTATGTCCTCCGGCTTCACCTTCACCTGATGGTAGCCTGATCTCAAATCTATCTTAGAAAATATCTTGGCACCACTCAACTGATCAAACAGATCATCAATCCGTGGCAAAGGATACTTATTCTTGATAGTGAGATTATTCAAAGCCCTGTAATCAATGCACATGCGTACCGATCCATCCTTCTTCGGCACAAACAATATCGGGGCTCCCTATGGTGAAGAACTCGATCTGATAAACCTCTTATCCTGCAATTCGTCCACATGCTTCTTCAACTCGACCAGCTCGTTGTTGTTTACTCTATAGACATGCTGCAAAATTGGTTCTGCACCTGGCACCAAGTCTATAGAAAATTTAATATCTCGATCTGGCGACAATCCTGGCAATTCCTCAGGAAACACATCCAAGAATTCTGCTATCAACGGATGTGGCAACTCCTTGTCTTCCACCATAGCTCCACAAATAATGCCTTCTCCTTGCTCTGGAGCTCCTCTAACAAACTCGAACTCTGGCTCTCCTGGCGGACCAAAAAAACTCTACCTCCTCTACAATCTATGCTAGCACGGTGCCTACTCAACCAATCCATCCCGAGTACAATGTCGTAGCTCGGAAGTGGCATTACAAGTAGACACGCACTCAACTCTCGGCCTCCCAGAGTAACTCTCCGATCCTTGCAAATATCATTAACCAGGATAATGCCTCCCCCGGTCATGATCTTGCAAGTCCTAACCAAAGTCTCAGCTACCAAACCATGCTTTAGAGCAAAAGAAATAGATACAAAACTATGGGAAGCACCACTATCAAACAAAGCTAAAGCTGGAATAGAATCAAGAAGAATAGAACCTGCGATGACATCTCCGGTGGGTTCCTCCTCTTCGACGGTCATAGCAAACGCTCGTCCCTGCCGAACACGTCCCTGCTGTTGATGCTGAAGAAAACGTTGCTGCTGTGTCGGATGCGGTCCCCTCGACTGTGCTGCAGGTGGTCTCGTCTGTGCCCTCGGAGCTGGAGCTGCTCCCTGAACTGCACGACGAGGACACTCCCTCGATTAATGCCCTTCGGTACCACAATACAAACAAACTCCTAGCCTCCTTCTGCAAACTTCCCAGATGTGGCCGGGCTTCTTGCAGTAGTTGCATGGAGCTTGCTGTAACTGTCTCTGCTGCTGAGGTGCCGGGTGAAAAGGCGCTCTAGCTGGAGTCTGGTTCTGCTGTGGCTGCTGGAAAGGTCTGGACTGGAAATGAGGACGTTTGGCAGATACTGCACTGCCGTTGGCCCCCAGAAAAGAATTATGGTCTCTTTTGGTCTTCAAACCCAAATCCCGCTCAACCTTGCGTGCCTTCGCAGGTATCTCCGAGTATGTCTCATAAAAAGACGGAATGAGAATCTTCACTTCCCAGTTTAGACCCTCACAAAAACGAATAGCTCGAACCTCCGGCTCCCTCACCAGATACTCTGCAAATCGGCTCAACCTGTCGAACTCCGCAGCGTATTCCTCCACAGACATGCTCCCCTGAATGAGACTCTCTAATTATCTCCCCAAGTCAAGCATGTCTATCCGGGCAAAAAACTTCTTCTTGAAAAGGTCCTTGAATACCTCCCAAGATTGTCCTACGTCAACCAGAACTGGCTCATTCCTGAACCAAGTGCGAGCGACGTCGAACAGTTGAAGTCCTACTGCCTCAACCTTCAGATCTTCAGAAAGACGGGACACCCTCATAAGACGCTCAATGTCCTCGAGCCAATCATCAGCATAGACGATGCCCTCTGTCCCTTTGAAAACCCTAGGCTCCAGTTTCTTCAAGTCCTGAATGTTGCCTGGCCGAAGCTGAGCAACCTGAGGAACAACCTGCTGCTGGACCGGAACTCCTCTCACAACTACAGCACGAGCAAGCTGATGAGCACTCTCGATGCCCAGCCGTAGAACATCGGTCTGCCTCTGATGTGCCTCTGACTGAGCCCTCTGTACCTCAAGCATCTCACGAAACAGTGTAAACATCTGTGACGCCTCTGTTGTCACATGAGGTGGAGGTGGAAGCCCCTCAGATACAGCTGGCACAGTCCTCTGAGTAGGTGGTGGACCTCCGAAAGCAGCTGACACTCCAATCACCGGAGAAGTGACTGGTGCAGGCCCTCGGGATGTCGCAGACCTCTCAGAAACTGCTCTCCCCTGCTGTGATCTAGTCTTAGGCGGCATCCTGAGACGAAAGAAAGAATCAATATGGCACAAGATGTAAGACATCAAGGAAAGGACAAGTTTAAGGGATCAAGTATCAATATCAAAGGAGAATAGTTGAATCAAAAGAATTTTTTTAGATGTGATTGAGTATCTCAGCCTATTTTCTATATCCTATCGCAGGCTCGCAGAAGTACAACTAAATTATCGCACTACCACGACATCACATACTTTGTGAAGCTAGACCTGCATGGGCCACCACCAAAAACGTGTCATGACCCGCACCCGGTGTAAGGGTACTAGTCGGAAACAACGCCCAGCCTACGCCGCAGAATCAGCGGTAGAACGCTGTCTAGATAATCTATCTAACAATATAATGAACCACCAATAATGATAGTATACTCAATCACAGAACTAAGACATAAATGAGCATGAATCAGATAAAGAATAGAATAGTCACAAAATAACTCATGAGTCTAAAATACATCAATGAGTCTGAAGAAATACAGAAATAAGCTGGAGATAAATCCAATACAAAAGAATACTACGAAGCTACAACTCCAGGGTCAACTGTCTCAGTTGGGATAAGTCCCTCTTGAGCCAGGGTCTCAGAATCTAAACCCACAACATCCTGGGGTCCATAATAGGTAGGGTACCACTCCTCAGTGTCATCTGGAAAAATATATCCAGTCAGGAAAGGAGCAGAGTATATCTCTAATAGCAGTTCTAATCAATGATAAAAACTATGTAACAGTAAATAGCTGTGGATAAACAAGATGCACAATAGATATAAGAGATACATATACAATAAGGAAATACTGGAAATAAATATAATAATGAACAATATGCCAATGAAATAATAATACTAATGACTAAGTGTGTGAGTACTAGCTTAACATGTGATCGGCTTGGGCAAGATACAATACGGCCTGGCTAATCATACGTGCGGTGCATGATCAACACTATTCTGTAATCTGTACTTTATTCAATAGGGATATTGATCACATATCTATATTAATACTCTCCACCCCCGACTGGTATAATAGATCCAACCACGGTATGTTATGGCACGAGATTCCCCAAGAAGATAGCTAGTCTTCCCGAGAATCGGTGTCTGTACATGTACAAGATAACCAATGAAACAATACTTGCACCATATACACCATATACCAAGGAATAACATCTCATGACGAGATCCGGATATACCAATCCGTGTAACCATAGTGTCAAGAGAACATGGATATCTACACTAAATACAGTGAACATAGAGGATATCATAAATGAGAAACTATCAGAGAATGTACTCGCCTGAAGTCCAATGAACAGTCTCACAGATGTCTGACTCGGTGCCTCGAAGACCTAGATATGGAATACAACATCAAAACAAGGTCCCAAAAAAAGAACAAGTTAAACTAGTCAACTTCTAGGTCAATAAGTCAATTCTAAGTCAAAGGTCAACTATGGTCAACTCTAAGTCAATTAAAGTTAACTATGGTCAACTATGGTCAAACCAAGGTCAACTATCTATTTCTAGGTTGCACAAGTCTAGCACCAAAATCTTGGATCAAAATACTAAAATCTAAGTCATAAAAACTACAACCTAAAATATTAGGATACCGTATCTTCGGATACGTGAATCCAAGGTAAAGCTCACAATACACATATATCAATAATAAAGTATAATAAATAGAATATTAATTATAAACAATTAGAAACCATGGTTTTAAACCAATTTGGTATCCACACAAAGTCACAAACTCGATACCCAAATCCCGTATCTTGAGTATCCCACTTACCTTGGTTTCCACAAGGTAATGCTCAAGATACATAGATATAGTATTTACCCTTATACAAAATATAAAATATATAAACTAATATTATACAATTAAGAATATAACAATACTAGTATTATATCTCACAATAAATACATATATATATACATATATATATATATATATATATATATATATATATATATATATATATATATATATATATATAACTATATACTAAACTGCCCAACTGTCACTGAAAACAGTGTGGTAAAACACTGATTTTTCAGTAAACAGACTTTCGGCGACAGTTCCAACTGTCACTGAAAACGCCGTCGCCAATCTGCTGTTAAAAATGCATTATTGTCACCTATTGGTGACAGTTCTCAACTGTCACAGAAAAGTCCGTCGCTGCTGCTGTTTAAATCCCGCCCGCTGCTATTTAATGACAGAACTGTCATTAAATGCTCATTAAAGCTACAGCGGCTGCTGCTGCTGTTTAATGACAGAAACTGTCATTAAATACAGCCGTCGCCAAAAGTAAATAATATATATAACTATATATATATTAATATATAAATATATAAATCAATATATATATATATATATATATATATATATATATAAAACAATTAAATAAATATATGCTTCTATATATACATAATCCTACACATATAAATAAATAGTTATAAAACACATCCTATGTACTAATGTACATATTTTAACATGGTTAAATGTACACATAAAAATACATTCATTTATATATAAATAATCATATAATAATTATAAATAATATAATTACTTATTTTAAACACATTTATATTTTATAAAATATTTACATATAATTTATACTACTAACATAAATTGTAACATATATAAATGCATGTAAAAGAAAGCTACATATATATTTATACATTATATTAGTATACCTACAATACATATTTCTATGCTACCAAAAATACCATAATAAATACACTAAAATAAATATATAACATCTATATATATTTACTAATTATAATTCAAGAATTAAAGCATGAATAATTAGATCTACACATAAACACACAAATTGTAGAGTATCACACCCTATCCCACTAGATCTAGGATACGCATGCGACACAAGTCCAACACACAACCAATTGCACCCTGAAGGACACAAACAACTCACAAATATTATTTATGAAAAAATCAAAGTGTCAAATGTAGATCTATGTGTCCGTGTCAAAATATGACATGTACAAAGTTCCGTATCGGAGGAAAAACCCCCAAAATAACACGTATCACCAAATTGTTGGGATACGACCTACACGTACCCAATTATGGACACGACACTTGCCCCAAACACATAAGCACATGCCCAATTGATTTATAGGATCAATTGACACACACAACAAAATATAAATTCGGAATTCCCCCAAAATTGACACAAAAAGTACCATAACTTTCTCCATGGGTCTCCTATGAACACAAAACCAAGTCCTATGGGTAGTACATACATATAGGTTGATTTTACATAATTAAATCTCAGATTTAGAAGCTATTTTAAGGGAAAAAAACTGAATTATACCTATTGGGAGATAGATTTCTAATGAAACCTCCAATTGAGATAAAATTGCTTCCAAATTGTAGATCCTTGCTCCTCTTTGTAGATCCTTACTTCCTCCTTCTAGATCCTTGCTTCTCAACTTTCTAATAGTGAATTGGGAAGAATTTGGAATAAATTTGGTGGGGAATTGGAATGGGAATGAAAGGAATTTGGGAGTGGGAAATTCTAGATCTAGATTTGGAATGAGAATGAGAGGAGAGAGAATTTTCCCCCCTCTAATATAGGCTGGCCTTACCCCTTCCCCAAGCAATTATAAAATGTCCAATGTACCCCTTGGGGCCTCTCATTAAGAAATAATTAAGGAAGGAAGCTTCTAGTCTAATGATTTAATTAATTTTAATCCATCTCCTTAACAATGGGCTTTCTAAATGGGCCTAGTCTAACTAATTAATTCATGTTGGTCCATGGGTCCAAACTAAAACTAGTTGGGTCCACTAATATAAGTCCAAAATAATTAAATAATATCTAACAACAATTAAATAATACAACAAAAATTATTTACCATGCACAATAATTAATTAAATAGGAAAAGACTAAAATATCCTTTCCTAGAAAATATGGTAGTGACACGATCACCATAATAACTGAGCATACCAACTCTATTCTTCCCCCCGAAGGACAAACATTGGGCTTGCCATCCCTCCACTCTGTGCTGAACATATTCCACCAGAATTTAACATATCATGTCTCTAGCATAATTCACTGATAAAGGAATACCCATGTATTTTACGGGCAGATCATCCCTGGTCACTCCCAATCTAGCCACTATTTTCTCCTTATTGGGACAAAGAGAACTGAAATAAACAGTACTCTTATCCCGATTATGTTTTAGTCCAATCAGCTTGCCAAATTCTTCCATAATATTCGACAAGGTGCTGAGCCCTTATTTAGTCGGCTTCAAGAAGACAAGCAAGTCATCAGCATAAATAAGATGTGTGATATGTGGCTGTACCTGACGATAAATGGGCACTATCCTTTTCCAGTGAACCATAACATCTAGCTGACAAGTGAAGTACTCCATGACAAGAGTGAACAAATATGGAGACAGAGAATCCCCTTTTCTCAGTCCCCGGTAGCTTTTGATGAATCTGTATGGCACCCCTTTGACTAGGACAGAGAATATCGCAGTCGATATACAGTCTCTGACTTTGGCTACCCACTCCTCTGAGAAGCCCATGGCAATCATAATCTGGCATACAAACTCTCTGTTCACCATATCATAAGCCTTATGTAGGTTCAACTTTACACAAGTCTTCCCCCCCCCCAGGTTTGTTGAACTCCCGTACCATTTCGTGTGCAAGTAGGCAGTTTTCTATAATTGACCACCCTTTGATAAAAGTGGCCTGATTAGGGGAGACCAACTCCTTCATCAGAAGCTCCATAAGACGACACATGAGGTGTGTAATCAATTTGTAGATGAATTTGCAGCAAGCAATTGGTCTGAAATCAACCAGCTCAGTTGTGCCCACCTTCTTTGGCACCATTGTGATCAAGGTGTGGTTTAGCTCGCACAAAAGTCTACCATTGGTGAAGAAATCACTCACCAGCTCTAGGACATGATCCTTCAGCTCCTCCTAATGATGCTTGTAAAACTTGCTACTAAAGTCGTCAGGGCTAGGGGATTTTATCAAGGTTTGCCTTCTTCATAATTGCCTCAATCTCCTCCATCCTCACTGGAGCTAATAAGGTATTATTTCCAACCTCTGTGACCAGTCTCTTGCATACAATATTAGGAAACACATTCATATAATCATGTTGGTTGTATAAATCTGTGTAGTACTTGACTGCCTCAGTTTGAATGTCTCTGGCTGCTGACATCTCCTTGTCGTCTCTATCCACCAGCCGATGTATGTGGTTCCTGTGTTGATGACGCCGTATAACATCATAAAAAAACTTTGAACATCTGTCCCTCCCTTCAACCACGCATATTTCGCCCGTTGAGCAAGTTAAATTTCTTCAGCCATCCTCAACAAGCCAACTTCTTCTACTAGCACCTTCTCCGTGGCCGCCAACTCAGAGCTATTTAGATCTCCCTGTAGCCTTTGTTGTATCTCCTGGAGCTCCTGGGCCTTCGTCTATAGTTTATTGACAGGTCTGTCTTGAAGCCACTCTTTGATTGCAGCTCTAGTTTTCTTTTACCAATGCACAAACTGGAACTGAGAATTACCACTTACCGCCGCCGCCAAGCCCGATTGCACTGCTTTTATATACCCATTTGATAGGTTGTAAGACTCGTCTCACTGATCTAGTATAGTACCAGATATATGCATATTATATATTTATAGCTTATTTATTGTTTAATTGCTTATAGCATGCTTTATGTCATTCATGTATTGTTTAGGTTATTTTTGTAAGTTTCCCTTAGTTGCATGATTTGGACCGTTGGTCCCTTGATTTTCTTGGTGGATGGCTATGATGAACCCTGGTAAGGGATATGGATTATGATCCAATGTCCTACAATCCTAGCTCTTCCTATATAAGTAATCACATTCTCTTTCCTCCACTTTTTTCCTTTTATTTCTCCTTCCTTCTTCATTTCTTCCCCAGCAGAGAGCGGCAACTGAGCTTGGTCTTGGCCGTGGGTGACCTTGGTAGTATTGGTATTAGGCTAGAACTTGACTGTAGGCAAGGACATATTGTCAATCGAAGGAACAACCATGGATCTTGCTTTGATTCTTAGTATAGCTTATTTTATCATTGGATCAGTTCTATTTTTGGGTAACACTTAGAACTTGTCTCATTGATGATTTTGTTTTTCTTGGATTGGATTGTTCATATAGCCCGAGAACAGCAAGTCGAAGATTGCAAAGTTGGCATGTTAATATATACAAAAAGTATGCAGGAAACCCTTGTCTCGTAAGCGAAGTTCCAGTGAGCTCACTTGTGTGTGTTTCACAATTTCCTTATAAAGTGCGCCGAGATATGTTAAGTACTATGGGCGCACTTTGTCATGCCCCAATCTACCGCAAGCTCAATAGTCCCCGCTGAACGTGAAATCACCACGTTGCAGCTCTCCCGCGGGACAATCGTTCTAATCGGAATGTGATGCCGTACGAGCCTGGAGTTGCGCTCGTACAAGGCGATGTTGTCAAACACCAAATGTTATCATTGAATCAACCAAGTTGCAGCGGAAGTCAAGTATTGTGTACCAAGCACACATCAGAGTAATACGCAGCGAAGCTCACGATAGGGTCCAAATGAAATGCCCCGAGGCAATGCCACAAAGGCGATGCCACGAAGACGATGAAATACTCTTGCTCTTTTCTCTAGCCCACAAAGGTACTTACAGTTCATACATCTTGTCCCGTATATCCAAGCAGCACCACTACGCCTGTGTACCTGAAATATTGCCCACAAACGTAGGTCAGTACACAACCGTACTGGTGAGCGGGGTAACCCACTCGTCTAAGCCGACACTAAGTAAAAATATTGAATGCAACAGTTAAATGGTGATCTTTCTAGTTGAATCCTAGATTCATTTCATGGCATATGGATGACATGTTAAGGAAAGCTGTAAAGCAGTTTAAGCATGCAAGCATTCAAATCAAACCAAACGACAAGCAGTTATATATATATCCGACCCGTCTAACTCAATGCCATCGCTTGCACGATAACATATCGAACCAACAGTCTCGCCTCAATATCCATCCTCAACCAAAGTTTATATCCCAATATCGAGTACACACTCTTGCCGAGGCAAGGTGGCCGCGCCTACACGAAAGCCAAACCAACAAAAGAAAAGCAAGCCAACTCTTATCTATATGAAGTCACTGGCAAAGCCATAAAGGACAAAATCCAAGCATTAACGGTGCGCCCTATCAGCCCGGGTAGCAAGCCCCGCTGGAGGTCCCGCAATGCATCGTGACTAGCACGAATCAATATTTCCCTCCAGATCGATACGGTCCCAGTGCCCCGGGAAGTCGTTTCGAGGAAATGTTAAATCCTGTGTACACAGGTTGTCCGTGACATGCAGAAAGTAGGTATGACGAGAGGATCGAACATTCTCGCCCCACCAAGCGATCCTAGACTCGTTTCAACCGAATATCCAACCAAAGCATCCATAACCATTCTTCCAACATATCCAACCAAGGAGTCCAAATCTTGACCTCAATATATATATCCCAAGGCACCAAAATACCCATATGCACAATCTCTCAAGTTGTGCCCAAGTTATGCCTACTTTTCACATTGTCGCTTCCCAACACAGTATTTCACATTGGGTGCAACACCCCACACTCCGAATAATCTCGTGGTACAATGCCCCAACAGTGGCACAATACCCTCGCCTATGCAGTTGTTCGGTTTTGAACCACAACTGCTCGCTTTGCAAGACAAAGCGACCCAGTGATACTCGTGCACGGATGCACGCTCGCTCGCCCAAATTCTTGATATTTCCATTGCCTCATTATATCATTCCAACTTGTATAATTCCAACCGTCCAAGTATAATCTCAATTATCCAACCGACTACCTCAAATGTATAACCCAACTATCGTACCAACTATCCAACACGTAAATCATTTCAAGCCACAATCCTACCAAGCCAACGACGTACACTCTATGCACACCTCAGTGTAGTAATTCCTAATGTTTCAGCCCAAGTGTTCAAGCCTTTTACGTGTTTTCCATATTATTAGGCATGAAAGAGTAGAGGAGAAGGAAAAGAGCCCACTCACAATGATTGATCCCGTTAGGCATCCTGTCCTGCCGATACGGCCAATCCCTTGAACCCGTGGTCCGATGCAAGCGCGATCTACTCAACTGGTATGACCGTGCGAGCAGGCCATGCTCTCCAAATCATCCGACCGATCGGATTAAGGAAGACGGCATTATTGCTTCCATCCAGCTATTCAGAAATGTTCTGAACGAACACCTGATTTCCATCGAACCCGCTAGCCATCTGCACATTAAAACCAACTCAATTAATCCTTCTTCCAAAATCCAACAATTCAAATGTAACCAGCATTTGATTTATTCAGTCCGACTCGGCGTAACGCTCCGAGCGGTTATGGGGCGTTACACACTTCTCTACTCCTACGTACATTTTATATTATGCCAATTCCTTCAAAAGCACGCCAATCCTACTTGGTGCATTTTTGAATGGGTCTGCAAGTCATCAAGAATGTACACCACTGTTTAAAAAGCCAAGTTGGCGCACTTTGCAGATATTGCAGAGTTTGTGCACTTTGGTAAAACTTTTCTTACCGGCGCACTGTCCCTTCTGGAGAATGGCACACTTTGTGTGTGGCACACTATGTGGCATTCTCCAGAGGTGGCGCACTTTGTAGCCTTTTTTATTACTTAATAACTAAGTAAAGACTTTTGACCATTCTCGATAATTGTGTTCTCAACTGCAGGGTCGTCTCGACTGTTGTGCCATGTCTTGGAACTTATGTTTTATCTTTTAATTGACCTCCATGCGCTTGTTTTTGCGTCAAACCTCATTACTGGCATACTTAATAAAAGTGCGCCAAAGTCGTAGCTTGGGTACTTTCATTTGTGAGCCAATGATAGATTTATGCGCCAATCTTCTGGCTTGCGCACTTCTATCATTCTGCGCCAAGTTCCTAGAAGTGCGCTTTAGTATAATTTGTGTGCCATCTTTGCTCGAAATAATTTTGTATCAAAGTGCACCAGAACTACCCAAAATAGTAATTTGTGCGCCAAAACTATTTTTGGTCATTTGTGCGCCAATATCCATTTTGGCCATTTGTGCGCCAATATCCATTTTGGCCATTTGTGCACCAATAGTAGTTTTTGGCCCATTGTGCGCGGATATTCTATTCTTGTCTGATTTTATGCGCCAACCCTGAATTGTTAATTTATGGGTCTGTATATTGTCACGCTCCGATCTCCCACGGGCTAAATCGGCCGTCCCCGCTAGGCGAGAATCACCGCGCCAGCGCTCCCGCGGAACGATCGCTTTGACCCATCCGGGCGTGATGCCGCACGAGCGTGAGCCACGCCCGTGCAAGGCCATGGTTCATTGGCTGGCGGTAAGAAGTCTAAGCCACAGAGTCGCACATTATCCGAGTGCAGCAAAATTATGAACGCATAGGCGATCGGTAACAAGTTCACTGAGTCAACAATAGCGAAAGCATTGAATAACACAAGTTAAAGTAAAGCAACTCTTTATTGATATAGACAAGTATTACAGGCGGTGTATAGCCGAGATTATAAGTCGCTCAAGCCTCTCTCTCTGCAACAATAAAAGCGTGCCAAGTGGCTACAATTATGGAATGATTGTACAGGCGATGTTCAGGCAATGTTCCAACATTATGTTTTGTATATGTGCTTCAGTTCCGGACGCAACGCTTCAAGGCTTCGGAGTGATCTCCATGCCTTAGTACGCACGAAGAAGGCATCCGCACTGAACGAGGTTCTTCCACACCCTGCAAACGATCTGGTGGATTATCAGTACATTGAATGAACTGGTGGAGAGGCTTCTCACCCGCTCGACAAATCCAAACACGTAATATAGGTTTCGTGCACCAACCATTATGTTATCTTTCTAGTTGCCTTAGGATCAGTTTCATGGCAAAGATTTGAATAGCTTAACTCGTGTGGCAGTGCGCCGTGCGATATAAGAGGAAATACGACGAGACTTACCAACTTACCATTTGTCCTTCCCTGTCCAAGGCAAATCAAGTTAATTCAAGCACGAGCATTCACAATGGAAACTAAGGCAATAGCATATGCAAATACGAGAGTCATGAACGGGACCATATTTTGTAGTACTCAGTTATTCTCGATGCGATGCAATAACTCGCACGCGGATAGCCGCTAAGCGAGGATGACTTATCTATATGACATAAGTCGCTGGCATAGCCATAAGGACGGTATTAAGTCTCAAGACAAGAATGATATGCAACGCAGGTGGCGAGCCCCGCTACATAACACCCTTGCCCCGTAACATATGACTTACATACGTTTTCGTCCGGATCGGACCGGTCCCAGCGCCCTAGCAACCCACCGCAGAAACCATAATAAACCTTGTGCACAAGTTGTCCGCGACAATGCAGGTCAGGATCTTTCTAAATCTATAACTTGATATAATAATCCATGATTCTTTGTTCTAAACCGAGCATTTGCTCCACGAGTTTGGATTCTTTCTTTACTTGACACGATCCTCGTTCAGATGCAAACTTAATATGATTATCATTCAGATGTAAGCTTGACATAATTTCTGTTCAGATATAAACTTACCTTGATGCATTCCCCTGGTGCAGGAATTGCCTTGGTGACCTAACGGTCCCTGATGCTTACATGTTCATATTGCACAGAAGGACTATTTGATAGTCTCCTGGCTGACTCAATGCATGAACAATAATGATAATGTTAGACATTGTGGCAAGAGTTCATAAATCGAGGCAACATTACAAGTTAACATGTCTAAGCAGGCAAGCATGCGTTTGTAAGAAACTTAAGCAATCACGCTGGCTCGGGCCCGAAAGTAAGCCGAGGGTAAAACCGTAAGGGACTTCCCGAGCGACATGATCTAGGATAGCATGCGAGGTTCTGAATATAAGCAATATTTCAATTCCATTTTCTAACATAAGCAATACAAGTTAGGATTATTCCCTTAGCTAGGTGCGTTGTATTCTTATTAGCATGCAGAGGGTAATTCACCTAGCGACTAGCATATAGCATTCCATATTTTAAGTGTGCTGGCTAAGCAAAGACAAGTTCACTGTAGCCACCCACCTTAGCGATGATTTGCCTCGGTTGAGCAATACGTCAAGCGAGCCTCTGAAAGCCTAAGCCGAACTCCTGTAGGGACAAGTCTGGATATCCTTTGCCTCAAAGAAGTATTCTCGACTGAGCAAAGCGGGTCGAGATATTATACTTTTGTCTTTTGAATTGGCAATCCGTTTGAGCGGAACAGGATGTTACATCATACCCAGCTCAAAAAAAGTCTCGTCCTCGAGACTTACTGAGGACAAGCCGTACTAACACATTATGGAATCTATCCCAAGTGTAGCAATCGGTACCGCTAAATCCAATTGAACATAATCCCCTACTCGGTTCTTACGTTGTGTTACGCGTAGGTTGAGTCAATCTCATTTGCGCCTTAGCGCGGGACATGTTGCTTAACCTGGAGTACATCTCAATCGATCTTGTTCAACGATCTAAGGCTGAGGCAAAACTATACAAGTCATTTTACTTGTTCATTTGGATATTCACTTGCACTAGCAATCGAGATCAGCATATCGCAAGTCTGGATCGTGCACATAGTCGAAGTGCACTTCAAACATATGCATTTTACCAACTCAGCGATAGCAAAGTCTTAGCACTCAAGTTTTACATCTTCTTGAGTCTTGGATTGTGCACAAGTTTAAGGCGTCCCTCAAACATATGCATTCAACCAAACTTAGAGATAGTAAAATCGGACAAGCTACTTGCGAAAATCACAAGGGTCTGCACAGGTCGGCACAAAGGCCCTAGCATCACGATTTCATACAAGCAATCACATTATTCAAATGCGCTTTTTTGAAAGTATTTAGACTCATTGTTGGAATATTTTGTTTGGGACATTGAGAGAGAGCATGCACATAACCCACGAACGAGCTTTCGAAACTGAGATAATCAAAACGAAGTCCAAAGACGTATAAGCCAGGCTCTGATACCAATCTGTCATGCCCCGATCTCCAGCAGGCTAAATCGGCCGTCCCCGTTAGGCGAGAATCATCGCACCAGCGCTCCCGCAAAACGATCGCTTTGACCCATCCGGGCATGATGCCGCACGAGCGTGAGCCACGCCCGTGCAAGGTCGTGGTTCATTGGCTGGCGATAAGAAGTCTAAGCCATAGAGTCGCACAGATTGTCCGAGTGCAGCAGAATTATGAACGTATAGGCGATCGGTAACAAGTTCACTGAGTCAATAATAGCGAAAGCATTGAATAACACAAGTTGAAGTAAAGCAACTATTTATTGATATAGACAAGTATTACAGGCGGCGTATAGCCGAGATTACAAGTCACTCAAGCCTCTCTCTTTGTAACAATAAAAGTGTGCCAAGTGGCTATAATTGTGGAATGATTGTACAGGCGATGTTCAGGCAATGTTCCAATATTATGTCTTGTATATGTGCTTCAGTTTCAGACGCAACGCTCCAAGTCTTCGGAGTGATCTCCACGCCTTAGCACGCACGAAGGAGGCATCCGCACCGAACGAGGTTCTCCCGCACCCTGCAAACGATCTGGTGGATTATCAGTACATTGAATGCACTGGTGGGGAGGCTACTCGCCCGCTCGACAAATCCAAACACGCAATATAGGTTTCGTGCACCAACTATTATGTTGTCTTTCTAGTTGCCTTAGGATCAGTTTCATGGCAAAGATTTGAATAGCTTAACTCGTGTGGCAGTGCGCCGTGCGATATAAGAGGAAACACGGTGAGACTTATCAACTTACCATTTGTCCTTCCCTGTCCAAGGCAAACCAAGTTAATTCAAGCATGAGCATTCATAATGGAAACTAAGACAATAGCATATAAAAATACGAGAGTCATGAATGGGACCATATTTTGTAGTGCTTAGTTATTCTCGATGTGATGCAATGACTCGCACGCGGATAGCCGCTAAGCGAGGATGACTTATCTATATGACATAAGTCGCTGGCAAAGCCATAAGGACGATTTTAAGTCTCAAGACAAGAATGATATGCAACGCAGGTGGTGAGCCCCGCTATAAACTGACGATTATGACAAATCGCGGGCAAAGTAGCGACAGCTGTAGCCAGACCGTTATAGTAGAGTAGTCAAAGTATTTGCAGACATACTAGTCAGGTGGCATGGCAGTATTAGACTACGATACTTGACGGTTACAAAGAAAAATCATGGTTATGAGATTCCAGACAGGTATCCCAAGATTCTCGACCGAATAAATAAATTTGCCTTACAACCTAGACAATAGCTTCAAAAGACTTTGACTACTAGTAGAATTCTTGTAAGTTGGGTAGTATAGACGAGTTAGAGGATAATAGAATAGGATATGGACAATAAATAAGAAGTGTTAGAATAACAGACCATGACTCTTAGAAAGTACTGCTAGATAGCAATAAAGTGTAATAGCTATAGTGATTTATTATGAATATGGGTTAGTGTCAATTTCGATGACAAAATTTTTGTAAGTTAGTAGAATGTAAAACCCCATTTTTTAAATATTGTATTTATTTAATAAATCATTGGATTTATTTATATTATTCCCTTAGTTAATTAAAAAATATATTATTGATTTAATTACCAAGATAAATACGCATTTAGAAATTTTGCACAAAACTACTATTTTATTTTAGGGATCCTTGTGGGAGAGTGATAGATTTTTAGAAATTAATTTCGGGGTACAAATGTATTTTCTGGATTTTATTACCTCAATTATATACGTAAATAATAAGTAGTTATTAAATATGATAATAATAATAAATAATAGTTATAATAATAATAAGTGTTATTTGTAATAATAATAATAATAATAATAATAATAATAATAATAATAATAATATTGGTATTAATAACAATAGCAGTAATATTAATAATTCTAGGGATAATAGAAAAAAGAAAAAGAAAAAGAAAAAAGAAAAAAGAAAAAAGAAAAAAGAAAAAAGAAAAAGAAAAAGAAAAAGAAAATAACTAATACAAAAACCCTTAATCTTTAATCCACTTAAGCCTAAGGTTATTTCCCTAAAGCATTAAGTCCTAACAACTAAACCCTCTAATTCCCACATCCCTCAGCCCAACCACCCGCTCCCAGTAAGCACCGCGCAGCCCGGGTCTCCCCCCTTCGCTTCCTTCTTCCCATATATATATATATATATATATATATATATATATATATATATATATATATATATATATATATATATATATATGTCACGTCCCAATCTTCCGCAAGCTCAATAGTCCCCGCTGAACGTGAATCACCACGTTGCAGCTCTTCCGCTGTAACTTGGTCGTTTCGATGATAACTTTGGTGTTTAACAACATCGCCTTGTACGAGCGCAACTTCAGGCTCGTACGGCATCACGTCCCGAAGAGAACGATTGTCCCGCGGGAGAGCTGCAACGTGGTGATTCACGTTCAGCGGAGACTATTGAGCGTGCGGGAGATTGGGGCATGACAGATTGGGCTCTGATACCAATCTGTCACGCCCCAATCTCCCGCAAGCTCAATAGTCC
Organism: Iris macrosiphon; assembly: GCA_036927795.1. Lineage (NCBI taxonomy): Eukaryota > Viridiplantae > Streptophyta > Magnoliopsida > Asparagales > Iridaceae > Iris > Iris macrosiphon. The sequence continues at coordinate 33,180,923 of JAYESA010000015.1, read as the reverse complement.
CCGCTGAACGTGAATCACCATGTTGCAGCTCTTCCGCTGTAACTTGGTCGTTTCGATGATAACTTTGGTGTTTAACAACATCGCCTTGTACGAGCGCAACTCCAGGCTCGTACGGCATCACGTCCCGAAGAGAACGATTGTCCCGCGGGAGAGCTGCAACGTGGTGATTCACGTTCAGCGGGGACTATTGAGCTTGCGGGAGATTGGGGATATATATATATATATATATATATATATATATATATATAAACCCTAACCCTAAAACCCCTACTCTACGACCCAGATCGCGCTGCTGCCGACCCCCTTGATCCGCAGCCGCCGCCGGAGCCAGCACCGCCGACCGCTCAACCCGCGTCCGCGACCGCGAGCACCGCAGAAATTTATAGCAATGAACCCATGTTCACGCATAGATTTCCGCTCCATCTTGCGACCAAATTCGACCCCGTCTTCACCGGTATGTTCATGACCTATCCCTCTTCCAATACTGCGTATTAGTTTTCTCCGATCAGCACGTAACCCTAGGTGAAAACCGAGACCAAGTTGGAGAAAAATCACAACTTTAATTTCAGAATAACTGTGGCGATGACCCATGGTTAAGGACTCGTATCTCCCACCATAGAGATCCAAACTTAGATTTTCTTTTTGCTATGTGAAGACCATGTAACCAAGATTATTTTCTGTTAATTAGATTAATTTATTTGGTGTTAGATGCAGAATTAAACTAGGTTAAAAATCACGAAAAACCTATTTTTGAACCTTCAAAATTTGCGATACGGAGCGTGCCCCGCCAAACGGGACCGTCTCGTCGCGTACCAATTGTACCGAAAGGCACGCATGGTATATCCAGACGTGTGGGCTTTCGCGAAAACTGATTTGGATGCGTGTGCACGTCGAAATCAACCCATATCCGCAAAAAGTCCCCGTATCGTGACTTTTGCAAAATACTGCACCATTTAGTGTACGCTCGTCAGAATGCGACGAAACTTATGCTATTGGGTTTGTCCATTGGAGTGTGTTGCTGGCCATTGCCACATGGCTAGTCCCTCGATATTTTGGGACTGGGGCATGATATAGTTTTTGTGGTAGCCCATGCAGGTCTACGACTATGTTGCTTCAGTTTCAACTAAGGAACCAAGCAAGCCTAAAAATTATGATAGGATAAATAATAGATCTCATTCACTTGATTGATTCGTTCTTGGTCTCTATATCGACTTCAAAATAATTTTTTGACTTGTATCATGTTTTGCTTCCTCTGTGCGCTTCTCATAGTTTACTTTGAATGCAGAGTAATGGATCCACGAGCCAGCGATGAGACTCCCGCGGGTACATCATAAGGTGTTGTGGTCACCTATGATGATGGAGTGACACCAGTAGGTGGAGGTTAATTTGTTCAATAAAATAATTAAGCAGGATAGCCTATGGATGGTCAACAGATATACCAAATATTCTACGCAATGATGCAAGCCCAACTGCAGGTTCATCGTGAGGCCCAGCAAAGCCGGGCGGAGAAGTTCTTTAAGGGGACTTAGCTCTGAGCTACAAAAATTAATTAGCTCTGTTGCAACTACTTCATACACGAACGTCCTTGCTGCAGCCCGACCCATAGAGCACGTCACCAAAAGAGAGTCTAGCCAGAAGCAGCCGCATGCATTAGCACCAGACCGAGTACAGCAGGAAAGAGCTGCAAAGCAACCACAGATAAATCCACCACACAGAGCAGTATCACAATCCCTAACCCTTCCTACTTGTCACTACTGTTGGAAGTTAGGCCATATTGAGAAGGAGTGTAGACTTAAATTAGGATTATGTTTAGCTTACGGATCCAATCAGCATTCAGTAAGGGATTGTCGTGAGCGTCGAGAGAAAGCACAGATGATTCATCGACCAGCACCAGCACTAGCACTCCCTACTTGTCATTATTGTAGCAAGGTAGGCCATCTCGCCAAGGAATACCGTTGCAGATTGGGATTATGCTTGGTTTGCGGATCCAGCCAACATTCAGCCAGAAATTATACGGAGTATCAAGGAGAAACATCGATGGTTAACCGACAAGCTGTATCAGCACCGAGAGGATATCAGCTGAGGCCACACTTGGCATCGCAGACAACACTCTTCCAGCAGGCCCAGCAACAACAGAGGCCACCACCACAGGGACGTGGATAGGCTTTTGCAATGACGGTAGAGGAGGCACAGACTCATGGAGTAGTGAATATGAGTAAGATTTAAGTTTTATCATAGCTATATATTCCTAGTAATATTTAGCATGTTTCTGTTAGTTTATTTCCCTCGCCTCAGCCTAGTATTTTGTTAGCATGATTTTGTTAGTCTTGATTAGTACCTGGTACCCAAGTTTTCATAAGTCGTAGTTGATTTTCGTTCTAACCAGACTCATTTACTCTTGAGTTACTTATCTCTCATTGCCTAGTAAAAAGTTTTTATTCCTTCCCTACGTGTTCTGCTTGAACAAAAACCCTCACCCTTCCTCACGATTTTTTCTTGTTCATGATTCCTTATTCTTTGTGTCGTGTTTCAACAAACATGTCTTGCAACCGCGTCATCTCTTCTGACCGATTATATTTTATTTTCTTAATTGCGAGGATGTAATTATTTTAAGGTGAGTAGATTGTAAATACCCAGATTTTTAAAATTTTAATTATAAATTTTTGGATTTTTTCTGTAATTTTTAATAAATATTCTTCAGGGATTAATAATTTTGTGTATTAAATTAAGTATTAAAATATTATAAAAATTATATTTTTGAGTGTATAATTAATAATATGATATTGTATAATTTTTTTGGAATTTATTGAGCTTAAAAACTATTTTTTATAGCAAAAAACACTATTTTTAGATTAACCAGACTGAACCAGACTGAACCAGCTTGAACCGAACCAAACCAAACCAAACCAAACTAAACCCAACCAAACCAACCCCACCGTAATGGATCAGATCCAAACCCACCAACCCGACCCGACCGACCCGCTAACCCACTCTTACCCGCACACCCGCACGACCCCCCCCCCCCCCCCCCCGTTCCCGCAGCAACCGTGACCCCACTTCGTTTTACCTCAAAAACCCATTCCACCTTACACATGTACACCATCCACCACCCCATGCATATCCCCAAGCTTCCCACGACTCTGACGGCCACCGCCGACCGCCGCACACCGCCGCGGACCCGCCCCAATTCACGACCAGCAGACAGCATTGAGGTATGTCCCTTCCCAGTCTCGTATCTCCCAGTACAGTCATCCAAATATTGTTCTATAAAATCCAATATGAAGACCTCGTGACCCTCTCGAACCCTGTATAATTAGTTTGGGGTATCGTGTCCTGTGTCGGTCATAAATCGTGACACAAAACAGAAAAAAATAACATATTTTGTAGTTCAGAAACTGTCCCGAACTCCCAAGTTCATGGCTATTTTTCGTCCAACCTAGTTAATATTTTAAATTCTGCTTGAACAGTAAATTAGACAACATAACCGAGATTAAAATCCTATAATTAGTTTATTTTAATTTGTTGTATGTTGTATTTTATTCGCTAGTAAAGTTGACCAAAAACTTGATTTTTAAAACCCAAATTTTTTTCGAAACTGGGTGCGTTCCACTAAACTAGACAACTTCGTCGTGTGCGAATTGTATCGAAAGTCATGTATCGTCAATACGAACATATAAGATTTTACAAAAGTTGATTTGGATGTGCGTGCACACCGAAATCAACGCATATCCGTCAAAAATGTCCCGTATTGGGCCGTTCTGACACTCGTTGTAACTTTGTGTATACTTGTTGTTTCGTAAAGAAACTTACTGTCACGCCCCAGTCCCAAAATATACGGGACCAGGCCACGTGGCAATGGCCAGCTGACACGTCTCCGAAGATATCCCAATTTAATGGATCCACGAAGAGTGTTACGCTGTCCTATAATACTATATGTCCAATATTAATCAATAACAGGTAATCTAATCTCATCCACAATATAAAGAGCAAGAAACACTAAATAAACTGCTGGTTGATAAATACCAGTCTCACGATATCATAGTACAACCAGTGATGTCTGGTGGGAACAAACCCACTACTATGACGAAATAAAGTACTGAAATAAGATATAAAAGAAAATGACTAGAGGATCAGTTGAGTAGATAATGATACCCTCCATCTAGGCTATAGGCCTACCAACTGGTCACGAAAACTCTGACGGTTGTACCTCCAACTCCTCAGCTGTAGCAAATCTCGTCTCCTGTCCCGGGCCGTATACGGTGGGGTAGTAAGCCTCGTCTAAATCTGGAAAGGTACCAGGTCCTCAGAGGGACGTAACAAGATACAAGAAACAATATGCCATATATGAATACTGAATAAAATAAATACAAGAAGGGTGTGCTAGCCATCTAAATGAATGTAATGTGAGGACAACGCTGGTGCGTATGGGTAGGTGTAGGCATAACGTCCATGCTCCGAAGAGAGTGGCATCTGTATAGTATATCGTCCATATCGCTCCGAAGAACGTGGCATCAGTATAAAGGGAAAATCATTGGATCCGAGGCTCCTCCGAACTACGGCTCCAATGTGTGTACTCCATACGCCTACTAGTTGTCCTCCCCACCCAATATAGATACACAAATCGACTACTCGACGTGCATACCCTGTATCTATATGCCAAGTCTCTAAATTATATCCTGACTACATACTAACCGTGATATAGGTTACATGCAACGATAGCTAGTCGAGTGCGCAAACCCGCATCCCAATATGAATATATCTCAGTGACCTTGTAAGGTTTCAGGTCTCAGACAATAACAGGGTATCGTCCAATGGGTTGAGTCTGCTAAGAGCTAAGTCCATATATACTAATCATCGACGTATCCGTCGAATGCACCCGAGACAACTAGGACGCGCACAGTTGTATAAATTATGAGCAACAAGATTACAATACAACTTATGCATATTTAAATTAGACAGTAAATATAGCAAGGTATCTTGCCTGTGTCCTGAAGATGTGAATGCTAGAAGCCGGTTCCTGCAATATCCCCTGGCTGATCCAATGATCCTAACACACAATATAACATAACAACCAATCATCAGACACTACGCATTAACTACATACAATTATGACTCTATACTTGAATACTGTCACGAATTCACTGTTGTTTGAGTACAGCGTCACGTGTGCACGTAGCAAGGATGTACACTTGTTCTGTCTTCGGTTAATATGTGTCTCGAGTCAATAATTATCTAGTTACGGGTTGTCCATAATTTCGGTTCTGCACGAACACATGTCTCTATTTCCATGCTCAATATACTAGTTTTATATTTCAGCGTTTCAAGTGAATTTCCTGACTCTGGTAACTGATCATTAGTTTAGACTTATTATTTATTAATAAATATCTAATTAATATTAACTTCCATGCAAATATTTCTTAACTAGGTCAAATACTATGGTTATGGTTTTAATTGTGACACGACGACACGAAGAAGAAATATAGGACACACGAGGGACTGTTGGAGGACGAGTACCTGACCAATAGGACGAGAGGGGGTGTCTGCTCCTTTGATGAGTCCGCTGACCGTCGATCGGTGGAACTCCGGCGTCCGACCGTTAGCAGCGGCAGCGGTGCAGAGTCTCGGCAGCGACTGCAGCGGTCTTGACTGCTGTGGTAGACGGCTAGGGTGGTGCGGAAGTGACTGTCGGGTCGGGAGGAAGTCGCGCTCCGCCTGACAGCGGTGGTCGGGGTGCTGGAGACTGGGCCGGGATGGTCGGTTTAAGGAAGGGTGTTGGTGGTGTTGGAGAAAGTTGTGACGGAGTGGATGGGTGGCGGTACAAGCGGCCTGTGTGGTCCGGTGTCGTGGAAGGGTGCAGGTGAACGGGGTGGTGGTGGCGGCTTGTACTGGTGGTGGTTCCGTCCGGCAGGGAGGCGGCGGTTGATCCGGTGTGGCTGAGAGGAATTGGGTTGGCAAGAGAGTTTGGCTAGGTTGAGGGGATGGGTGATATTAGGGTTTCCATAGTATTAGGGATAGTTGTTTATGTATAGTAGGGTTTATGGTCTGGGCCTTGGGCTTGTCTGGGTTCCTTGGGGTGAGGTCTAGTCCTCCTGATAGGTATAAAGGCTTGGTTAAGACTAGTTTAGAAGTGATCTGGCCTCACTTTAAATCAGGTTACAACAATTACATCCGTCATTAGGAGAAAGTTGTTTTATAAGAATATACTTAGACGTTTGCAACGACTGTTGTGCAGCTACATTAGGGCACAAGATCGGGATCTGAAGGTTACACAAGGTGTAGGTGGGTAGTCCGGCGTGTCTAGGGGATGGGTACTTAATTGATTTGGGGATACCTATTAGTATAGTGCTCCAAACATTAGGGCAACCGTAAGGTGAATTAAGTCACATAAATGATGCACCTTAATGTCATCGTATCCAAATAAACCCTAGTCACTCAATTAAACTTAATGAAACCTAAATTGGTCGAGGGGGTTTACAATCTCACCTCCTTAGAGCATTTCGTCCTCGAAATTAAAACATACGCAAGGTAATAACTACTGACTGAAATAAAAATGCTAATACGTACCTAGTCCTTCGAAGAGATGGGGATAGCTCTGTCTAATATCCTCCTCGCGTTCCCAAGTTGACTCTCCCGGTGTATGATGTCTCTATGCGACGCGAACTAGAGGGATAGTCTGACCTCGCAGTACCTTCTCACTCCTATCTAGAATCTCCACAGGCTCCTCCTCATATGATAGGCTCGGGCCGACTGTGATCTCGGAATGGTCAAGCACGTGATTAGGATCCGATATGTACCTTCTTAATTGCGATACATGGAAGACGTCGTGGACTCCTTCCAAGGTCTGCGGTAATGCTAATCAGTAAGCAACCTCTCCGACGCGTTCTAATATGTCGAATGGTCCGATGTACCTCGGACTCAGCTTCCCTCTGCCTCCGAATCTGATAGTCCCTCGAGTATGTGAGATCTTTAAGAATACGTGATCTCCAACCTGAAACTCTAAGGGTCGGCGATGCGTATTCGCCCAATGCTTCTGTCGGTCTTGTGCTGCTCGAAGGTGTCCTTGGATCTTCTTTACCTTCTCTACCGTCCAACAACCAACTCTGGTCCAAGAATCTGTCGTTCGCCTATATCACTCCAGCATACTGGAGAACGATATTTCCTTCCATACAACGCTTCATAGGGAGATATCTGAATGCTAGCTTGATAGCTGTTGTTGTAGGAAAACTCGACCAAATGTAAGTGGTCCTCCCATGATCCTCCGAAGTCTAGCATGCACGCTCTTAACATTTTTTCTAGCGTCTGAATAGTATGCTCCGACTGGCCATCTATCTGTGGGTGATACGCTGTGCTAAACTTTAGGCGAGTACCAAGACTCTCTTGCATACTCCGCGAAAAGTAAGACGTAAATCTCGTATCCCTGTCAGACACGATGCTAACTGGCACTCCATGTAGGCGCACAATCTCCCTCATGTACATATCTGCTAAAGCCTCCGTCGATTGTCCAACTCTAAATGGTAGAAAGTGTGCGGACTTGGTGAGTCTATCCACGATTACCCATACTGCATTGCGCCCACTAGGACTCCTCGGAAATCCTGTAACAAAGTCCATAATAATATGCTCCTATTTCCACTCCGGTATAGGAAGTGGTTGAAGCAATCCTGTAGATCTCTGGTGCTCAGTCTTGACTTGCTGACACACCAGGCACTTGGCCACGAAGCGTGCTATCTCTCTCTTTATTCCGTGCCACCAGTAGTACTGTCTTAGATCTCTGTACATCTTCGTGCCTCCTGGATGAACGGAGTAGGTGGAACTATGTGCCTCTGTCAACAATTCCTGCCGAAGTTCTCCATTTGGAACATAGAGACGATCTTCGCACCTCAGTGTTTCATCTTCATGTATCCGTAATCCTGTCTGTAATCCACCCTCTGTCCTCCGTCTGAGCCTCTGAAATCTGGCATCTGTCGGTAAAGCAGCCTTGATTTTCTCTACCAGTGTCGATTGTAATTGGAAATTTGACAACTGTCCGTCTACTCCGGGTATAACAACCTCTATACCCATCTGCTCTAGATCTCTCAACAGATGTTGTTGGGTAGTCAAGAAAAATGCCATAGGTCTTCTGCTTAATGCGTCTGCTACTACGTTGGCCTTTCCTGGGTGGTACTGTAGTTCTATTTTGAAGTCTGTCATCACCTCGAGCCAACGTCTCTGTCTCTGATTTAGATCCTTCTGAGTGTAGACATATTTCAGGCTCTTATGGTCAGTAAATATCTCCACTTTTTCTCCATATAGGTAATGCCTCCAAAGTTTTAACGCAAAGATCACCGCTGCAAGCTCCAAGTCATGGGTGGGATAGTTCTTCTCATGTGTCCTCAACTGTCTAGAAGCATAAGCTACAACCTTTCAATGCTGTATCAAAATGCATCCTAATCCTTTCCCAGACACATCGCTGTAGATTACGAATCCTCCGGGTCCAGAAGGTATGGTCAAGATGGGTGCTATAGTCAAGCGCTTCTTCAGCTCATCGAATGCCTTCTGACACTCCTATGTCCAAGTGAACTCCTGCTCCTTACGGGTTAAGCGGGTCATTGGCTCTGCATTCTTTGCAAAGTTCTCTACGAACCTCCGGTAATATCCGGCAAGTCCTAGGAAACTCCTTACTTCTGAGACATTGGTAGGGGTTAGCCATGTCTCTACAGATAAAATCTTTGCCGGATCTACTGAGATACCGTCTTCTGAGATGAAGTATCCAAGGAAGGCGACACGATCTAGGAGAAACTCACACTTGCTAAGCTTGACATAAAGTTTCTCTCTCCTCAGCATCTCTAACACTAGTCTCAAGTGCTTCTCGTGCTCCTCGTGGCTCTTCGAATACACCAAAATGTCGTCGATGAAGACTACCACAAACTGGTCTAAGTATTGATGGAATACTCTGTTCATCAAGTTCATAAATACTGCTGGCGCATTCGTCAGTCCAAAAGGCATCACTAAGAACTCGTAGTGACCATAATGAGTCCTGAATGCTGTCTTTTGAATGTCTTCTCTTCGCACCTTCACTTGATGATAACCCGATCTCAAGTCAATTTTTGTGAACACCACTGATCCTGTCAATGTCGAATAAATCGTCAATCCGCGACAGGGGTACTTGTTCTTGATAGTCAAAGCATTAAGGGCTCTGTAATCAATACACATACGTACTGTTCTATCCTTCTTAGGCACAAACAATACTGGTGCTCCCCATGGTGATACACTAGGATGAATAAATCCTTTGCTCTGCAACTCTTCTAATTGTAGCTTCAGCTCGTCTAACTCCTTCTTCGCCAATCGGTACACATTAGAAGATACCGGTGCTGCTCCTGGCACTAGCTCAATGGTGAACTCCACGTCTCTATCGGGTGGTAAGCCTGGCAATTCTTCGGGGAAAACATCCTCGAATTCTGCAACTATAGGTGGGGGTGTAATCTCCATAGTCATGCAAGTTCCAGTTGTCTGTCCTATTCCTTGTTCGACGATCCCTCGCATGTACTCGAACTCCGGTTGATCTGGTGGTCTAAAAGTGACGCTACCCTTCCGGCAGTTCAGTACGGCGTTATACTGGCTTAACCAGTCCATGCCTAACACAACGTCAAAGTACGGCATAGGCAATACCAGGAATCGCACTCTCATCTCTCTTCCACATACGACTACCGAGCACGTTCTAATAGTGCTGGTAACCGGCACGATACCTCCTCCGGTAAGAATCTTCCAACTCTTAGGTAAGGGGGAAGTCGCTACTCTATGCATTGCTACAAATCTACTAGATATAAATGACAATGTAGCCCCAGAATCAAACAATGCTGTCGCAGGTAAGGATGCGACTAAAATGGTACCTGTGATTGCTTCTCCTTCTGTTTCCTCCTCAACGGCTGCTAATGCAAAGGCCTGTCTCTGTCCTCATGCCTGTTGTCGGGCCCGATCAAACTGTGTCTGCTGCGGGGCCAAGGGTGGTCCCCTCTGGAATCCTCCGGGTGCTGGTGGATGCTGGCCTCCTAGTGGGGGTAGTGTCCTCGGGGCTGGTGCTGCTGGCCTTTGTCCGGCCTGTGGGGCTGCCTCCCTGCGCTGTGGGCAATCTCTGACAAGGTGCTGGCTTGCTCCATAAATCATGCATGTTCCAAGTCTCTTCCGGCAGTCCTTCTCGAAGTGACCTCTCTTACCACAGAAGTGGCAAGTCGGAAGTTCCTGGTGTGGATATGGTGCTGCTCTCTGTTGTGTCTGTGCTCCGGGACGACGGATGGGTCCTCCTGCTCCGGGCTGGACTCTAGCTGGCATGGTCGTACTGGAACGTCTAACTCTTCTGACAATGGCCTCCTGGATCCTCGCCTCTGCGAGAATCTCCTCATATGAAATCCTCGCCTGTATGGTGGTATACCTCTGTAGTTCAAAATTGAGGCCGTGGTGGAATCTCTAAGCCTTCTCTAGATTATTGGGTATCAGGACGGCTCCAAATCTGCTAAGGCAACTAAACTCTGCGTCATATGCATCAACAGTCATATTCTCCTGTTCTAGATGTAGGAACTGGGAGTACAGAGCATTTCTGACAGTTGCTGGAAAATACTTCGCATTGAAGTACTCTAAGAACTGTTCCCAAGTCTGGTTCTTGCCTACACTGCGCTCGATGGAATCCCACCAGTGATGGGTGTTTCCTTTTAGTTGGGCTCTCACTGCGGTCATCCAAAGGTCTGGATACAGTTGTGAAGCCTCTAATAGCATCTTCGTGTTGGCGATCCAATCGGAGATCTGTTCCACAGTCTCATTGCCTGAGAAGGTATCTGGTCCCATCTATCAGAACCATCTAACAGTGCCACCTGTCGGGGCTGGTGGAGGTGCTGGTACTGGGGTCGTGACAGGTGTCCTCTCTAGTACTGCCATCAGACTCTGTCGTAATGTCTTTGTCTGCTGCCACTGTGCTTGCATCATTGCCTGGAAGAACTGTAGCATCTGTGGCTGGCCATCTAGCTGTGGCATCTGGGGTGGATAAGGTGGAGGCGGTGGTAGTGGAATCTCTGGTTGTGTAGTAGCGTCTCCTCAGATGTCGGTCTCTCGGTCTGCGGCATCGGTGTAGCTCCTGAAGTCTGTCCCTCACAATGCTGCGTGGGGATCGTTTGGGAAGTCTGTCCCTTTAGCTGCGGTGTAGGATCTTCCTTCGATATCTCGTGCCAATGTATCAGCGGAGTCTGTAGCGGGGGTTGCCCTTGGGGTACCTCATCTCCTTGAGTGGTGTTATCTGGCACCGCGACACGGGGTGCTCCTCGTCCACTGCGCAAATTCATCTTACTGCAAGAGATAGAGCTTCATTAAAAGAGTACGAGATCAAACAAACAGGATGCAGATATTTAGAAGCAGTATGAAGGAAGTTCAAGGACGAATCAAAAGTGGATGAGACCTAATAATTCCTATCCTATTTGCAAGCTTGCTGGGCATGTTACCATACCATAAGCGAAAAGTCGACCTGCATGGGCCACCACTAAAACCATATCACGCCCCAGTCCCAAAATATACGGGACCAGGCCACGTGGCAATGGCCAGCTGATAAGTCTCCGAAGATATCCCAATTTAATGGATCCACGAAGAGTGCTACGCTGTCCTATAATACTATATGTCCAATATCAATCAATAACAGGTAATCTAATCTCATCCACAATATAAAAACAAGAAACACTAAATAAACTATTGGTTGATAAATACCAGTCTCAAGATATCATAGTACAACCAGTGATGTCTGGTGGGAACAAACCCACTACTATGACGAAATAAAGTACTGAAATAAGATATAAAAGAAAATGACTAGAGCATCAGCTGAGTAGATAATGATGCCCTCCATCAAGGCTAAAGGCCTACCAACTGGTCACGAAAACTCTGACGATTGTACCTCCAACTCCTCAGCTGTAGCAAATCTCGTCTCCTGTCCCGGGCCGTATACGGTGGGGTAGTAAGCCTCGTCTAAATCTGGAAAGGTACCAGGTCCTCAGAGGGACGTAACAAGATACAAGAAACAATATGCCATATATGAATACTGAATAAAATAAATACAAGAAGGGTGTGCTAGCCATCTAAGTGAATGCAATGTGAGGACAACGCTAGTGCGTATGGGTAGGTGTAGGCATAACGTCCATGCTCCGAAGAGAGTGGCATCTGTATAGTATATCGTCCATATCGCTCCGAAGAACGTGGCATCAGTATAAAGGGAAAATTATTGGATCCGAGGCTCCTCCGAACTACGGCTCCAATGTGTGTACCCCATACGCCTACTAGTTGTCCTCCCCGCCCAATGTAGATACACAAATCGACTACTCGACGTGCATACCCTGTATCTATATGCCAAGTCTCTAAATTATATCCTGACTATATACTAACCGTGATGTAGGTTACACGCAACGATAGCTAGTCGAGTGCGCAAACCTGCATCCCAATATGAATATATCTCAGTGACCGTGTAAGGTGTCAGGTCTCAGACAATAACAGGGTATCGTCTAATGGGTTGAGTCTGCTAAGAGCTAAGTCCATATATACTAATCATCGACGTATCCGTCGAATGCACCCGAGACAACTCGGACGCGCACAGTTGTATAAATTATGAGCAACAAGATTACAATACAACTTATGCATATTTAAATTAGACAGTAAATATAGCAAGGTATCTTGCCTGTGTCCTGAAGCTGTGAATGCCAGAAGCCGGTTCCTACAATATCCCCTGGCTGATCCAATGATCCTAACACATAATATAACATAACAACCAATCATCAGACACTACGCATTAACTACATACAATTACGACTCTATACTTGAATACTGTCACGAATTCACTGTTGTTTGAGTACAGCGTCACGTGTGCACGTAGTGAGGATGTACACGTGTTCTGTCTTCGGTTAACATGTGTCTCGAGTCAATAATTATCTAGTTACGGGTTGTCCATAATTTCGGTTCTGCACGAACACATGTCTCTATTTCCATGCTCAACATACTAGTTTTATATTTCAGTGTTTCAAGTGAATTTCCTGACTCTGGTAACTGGTCATTAGTTTAGACTTATTATTTATTAATAAATATCTAATTAATATTAACTTCCATGCAAATATTTCTTAACTAGGTCAAATACTATGGTTATGGTTTTAAGTGCGACACGACGACACGAAGGAGAAATATAGGACACACGAGGGACTGTTGGAGGATGAGTACCTGAACAATAGGACGAGAGGGGGTGTCTGCTCCTTTGACGAGTCCGCTGACCGTCGATCGGTGGAACTCCGGCGTCCGACCGTTAGCAGCGGCAGCGGTGCAGAGTCTCGACAGTGACTGCAGCGGTCTTGACCGCTGTGGTAGCCGGCTAGGGTGGTGCGGAAGTGACTGTCGGGTCAGGAGAAAGTCGCGCTCCGCCTGACAGCGGTGGTCGGGGTGCTGGAGACTGGGCCGGGATGGTCGGTTTAAGGAAGGGTCTTGGTGGTGTTGGAGGAAGTTGTGACAGAGTGGATGGGTGGCGGTACAAGCGGCCTGTGTGGTCCGGTGTCGCGAAAGGGTGCAGGTGAACGGGGTGGTGGTGGCGGCTTGTACTGGTGGTTGTTCCGTCCGACAGGGAGGCGGCGGTTGATCCGGTATGGCTGAGAGGAATTGGGTTGGCAAGGGAGTTCGGCTAGGTTGAGGGGATGGGTGATATTAGGGTTTCCATAGTATTAGGGATAGTTGTTTATATATAGTAGGATTTATGGCCTGGGCCTTGGGCTTGTCTGGGCTCCTTGGGGTGAGGTCTAGTCCTCCTGATAGGTATAAAGGCTTGGTTAAGACTAGTTTAGAAGTGATCTGGCCTCACTTTAAATCAGGTTACAACAATTACATCCATCATTAGGAGAAAGTTGTTTTATAAGAATATACTTAGACGTTTGCAACGACTGTTGTGCAGCTACATTAGGGCACAAGATCGGGGTCTGAAGGTTATACAAGGTGTAGGTGGGTAGTCTAACATGTCTAGGGGATGAGTACTTAATTGGTTTGGGGGTACCTACTAGTATAGTGCTCCAAACATTAGGGCAACCGTAACGTGAATTAAGTCACATAAATGCTGCACCTTAATGTCATCGTATCCAAATAAACCCTAGTCACTCAATTAAACTTAATAAAACCTAAATTAGTCGAGGGGGTTTACACTTACGCCATTGAATTCGCAGCGTAATGCTGGTCCAGTGACCCAAGTTTGGTTCAATTCTGAGAACGTTGATAAAACCCCATTTTCGTGGGCCCCACTGTTCCACTTGATGGACAATTTTATGACCGGCTCATTGAAATCCAATTCTTGACATTCTGTTGGATTTGTATCATTGTTCTGGACTTGTAGACACTAATTTTGATGAATTTGGAGAACTTTATCTCTGGTACATTTTTCGGTGCGAAGTGGGCCATATTTGGACCCCGCTTTGACCAAAAACTGTCAATTCTGTCCCTGTATCCAAATTGGACTTATGGGTAGTCAATCCTAGCTATTTCATGTATTCTGAGAGTAATAGTAATATTTGTTCAGCATCCGGAGGCGTTCCTGAATATTTTGTTGTTACCGGAGCAATTGAAGGAGTTCAAACCCGAACAAGTGTACCTTGCCAACTTGCAGTAGTTCCTGTTATATTATTTGCTTGAGTTCTTTATATATATATATATATATATATATATATATATATATACGCTTGAGATGTACATATTCAACCTGGGACCGTGAGACATTGCTTAACGTCCGAACAAGATTCGGGTGTCGAAGCCGTACGCGGAGTCGTACAACGTCAGTTAAAGATTTGATAACCTGATCCTATATTTTCGAGCTTACTTTATCAAGTACGTTATACCATAGGACACTTGACATTATTCATGAGACAGAATCTTTTCTGAGTTATTTATGATAATTTTGTATAGGCTTACAGGATTCGTGACATAGATCTTGCATATACATAAATATTATTATGACTCGCTGTAATAGTTAGAGGTCATGATCTTACGTGTTATGGACATGAGACGTCATGGACATGAGACGTATAATTATATTGGGTGGGGAGAGACACACAGGCTACAGGCTGATTACATACATATATATTTATTATTGCGTGCTTTAGTCTCTGTTCCAGAGCTTGGCCCACTACGTGTTATTACTGCTACAGGCTCCCTAACACAGAGCTTGTAGTGGTCTCAGCCTGAGTACTAGTGATGCTCTCATTTGCATATCACATAGCTGGTTACATAGTTTGCCCTACTGATATATTTTTATACACTGTATTTTATTTGGCTTGAGTTATTCTTGTACCTTCTATGTCCCCTGAGGACCTGGATCCGGATTATGTCCCCAGGTATAGCAGAGGAGATCTACCCCGAGGTATACGGGGTAGGAGAAGACACTGGAGCAGTACCAACACCAGAGGACGAGGAGATGCCAAAGGATTTCTCCTGAGTATTTTGTTATATACTCAGTTATTTCTGTTTCTTGATACTATATTTCCTGTCTCTTGGATTACTGTACTAAACTTATTTTTCGGGTTGTTCCCCAAAATTACGTTTTATTGAGACTTGTTGGATTATATTTCTCTTTTGATTAGTCTGACATATTAAAGTGTGATTACCTTCTGTGGATGAGATTAAAATTAGACTGTGACATGTATCGTAGACCATTATATTTGTTTTACAACTTAAGCACACTCTAACGGGTCCATTAAATTGGGTTTGCCCTTTGGAGTGTGCTGCTGGCCATTGCCACGTGGATAGTCTCTCGATATTTTGGGACTGAGACATGACATGGTTTTTATGGTAGCCCATGCAGGTCTACGACTATGTTGCTTCGGTTTTAACTAAGGAACCAAGCAAGCCTGCAAATTATGATAGGATAAATAATAGGATCTCATCCACTTGATTGATTCATTCTTGATCTCTATATCGACTTCAAAATAATTTCTTGACTTGTATCTTGTTTTGCTTCCTCTGTGTGCTTCTTATAGTTTACTTTGAATGCAGAGTAATGGATCCACGAGCCAGCGATGAGACTCCCGCAGGTACACCATAAGGTGTTGTGGTCGCCTATAATGATGGAGTGACACCAGTAGGTGGAGGTCAATCAGCTCAACAAAGCAATCAAGCAGGACAGCCTATGGATGGTCAACAGATGTTCCAAATATTCTACACAATGATGCAAGCCCAACAGCAGGTTCATCAAGAGGCCCAGCAAAGCCGGGCGGAGAAGTTCTTTGACGAACTTAGCTCTGAGCTACAGAAATTAATCAGCTCCCTTGCAACTACTTCATATACTGACGTCCTTGCTGCAGCCCGACCCATGGAGCGCGTCACTAGGAGAGAGTCCAGCCAGAAGCGGCCGCATGCATTAGCACCAGACCGAGCATAGTAGGAAAGAGCTGCAAAGCGACCATAGATGAATCCACCACACAGAGCAGTATCACAATCCCTAACCCTTCCTACTTGTCACTACTGTTGGAAGTTAGGCCATATTGAGAGGGAGTGTAGACTTAAATTGGGATTATGTTTAGCTTGCGGATCCAATCAGCATTCAGTAAGGGATTGCCGTGAGCGTCGATTGAAAGCACTAATAATTCATCGACCAGCCCTACCAGCACCAGCACTAGTACTCCTTACTTGTTATTATTGTAGCAAGGTAGGCCATCTCGCCAAGGAATACCGACACAGATTAGGATTGTGCTTGGTTTGCGGACCCAGCCAATATTCAGCCAGAAATTGCACGGAGTATCAAGGAGAAACACCGATGGTTAACCGACAAGCTTTATCAGCACTGAGAGGATATCGGTTGAGGCCACCCTTGGCATCGCAGACAACACTCTTCCAGCAAGCCCAGCAACAGCAGAGGGCACCACCATGGGAACGTGGACAGGCTTTTGCAATGACGGTAGAGGAGGCACAGACTCATGGAGTAGTGAATATGAGTAAGATTTAAGATTTATCATAGATATCTATTCCTAGTAATATTTAGCATGTGCTTGTTAGTTCATTTCCCTAGCCTAAGCCTAGTATTATGTTAGCATGAACTTGTTAGTCTAAATTAGTACCTGGTACCCAAGTTTTCATAAGCCATAGTTAATTTTTGTTCTAACCAGACTCATTTACTCTTGAGTTACTTATCAATCATTGCCTAGGAAAAAATTTTTATTCCTTCCCTACGTGTTATGCTTGAACAAAAACCCTCACCCTTCCTCACAATTTTTTCTTGTTCATGATTCCTTATTCTTTGTGTCGTATTTCAACAAACATGTCTTGCAACCGCGTCATCTCTTCTGACCGGTTATGTTTTATTTTTTTAATTGCGAGAACGCAATTCTTTTAAGGTGGATAGATTGTAAACACCCATATTTTTAGAATTTTAATTATGAATTTTTGGATTTTTTTCTGTAATTTTTAATAAACGTCCTTCAGGGATTAATATTTTTGTGTATTAAATTAAGTATTAAAATATTGTAAAATTATATTTTTGAGTGAATAATTAATAATATGATGTTGTGTAATTTTTCTGGAATTTATTGGGCTCAAAAACTTTTTTTTATAGCTAAAAATATTATTTTTAGATTAACCAGACTGAACCAGCTTGAACCGAACCAAACCAAAACAAACTAAACCCAACCGAACCAACCCCACCCTAATGGATCGGATCCTAAACCGCCAACCCGACCCGACCCGACCCGCACACGTGCACGACCCCCCCATGTCCCCGCAGCAACCGCAACCCCCCTCGTTCCCCTTCAAAAATCCATTCCACCTTACACATATACACCATCCACTACCACCCACATATCCCCAAGCTCCCCATGCTCCGACGGCCACCGCCGACCGCCGCACACCGCCGTACGCCCCCGCGGACCCGCCCAAATTTACGACCAGCAGACAGCAGCGAGGTATGTCCCTTCCCAGTCTCGTATCTCCCTGTACAGTCATCCAAATATCGTTCTGTCAAATTCTATACGAAGACCATGTGACCCTCTCGAACCCTGTATAATTAGTTCGGGGTATCGTATCCTGTGTCGATCACAAATCGCGACGTAAAACAGGAAAAAACAACATATTTTATAGTTCAGAAACTGTCCCGAACTCCCAAGTTCATGGCCGTTTTTCGTCAAACCTAGTTAAATTTTTAAATTCTGCTTAAATAGTAAATTAGACAACATAACCGAGATTAAAACCCTATAATTAGTTTATTTTAATTTGATGTATGTTGTATTTTATTCGCGGGTAAAGTTGAGCAAAAACTTAGTTTTTAAAACCCAAAAAAATTTGAAACTGGGTGCGTTCCGCTAAACGAGACAACTTCATCGTATGCGAATTATATCAAAAGACGCGTATCATCAATGCGAACATGTCGGATTTTGTGAAAGTTGATTTGGATGTGCGTGTACACCGAAATTAATGTGTATCCGTCGAAAATACCCTGTATCGGGCCGTTCTGACACTGACCGTAACCTCGTGTGTACTTTTTTTTGCAACGAAACTTGCGCCATCGGATTTGCAGTATTATGTTGGTCCTGTGACCCAAGTTTGGTTCGATTCTGAGAATGTTGAAGAAATCCCATTTTCGTAGGCCCCAAGGTTCCACTTGACGGGCAATTTTGTGACCAGCTCATCAGAATCCAGTTTTGGATATTCTGTTGGATTCGTATTATCGTTCTGAACTTGTAGACACTAAGTTTGATGAATGTAGAGAACTTTATCTCTAGCACATTTTTTGGTGCGAAGTGTGCCATATGTGGACCCCGCTTTGACCAGAAACTGTCAATTCTGTTCCTGTGTCCAAATTGGACTTATTGGTATTCAATTCTAGCTATTTCATGTATTCTGAGAGTGATAGTAATGTTTGTTCAATATTCGAAGGCATTCCTGGAGATTTTGCTGTTATCAGAGCAACTGAAGGAGTTCAAACCCCCGGCAAGTGTACCGTACCAACTTGCAGTAGTTCCTGTCATATTATTTGCTTTTCTTTCTATATATATATATATACTCTTGAGATGTATATATTCAACCTAGGACTGTGAGATATTGCTTAGCGTCCGAACAAGATTCGGGTGTCGACGTCGTACGCGGAGTCATGTAACGTCTCTTAGAGAGTTGATAACCCGATCCTATATTTTCGTGCATGCTTTATCAAGTACGTCATACCATAGGACACTTGACACTATTCATGAGACAAAATCTTTTCTGAGTTATTCATGGTGATTCTGTATAGGCTTACAGGATTCATGACATAAATCTTGCATATACATAGATATTATTATGACTCGCTGTAATAGTTAGAGGTCATGATCTTGCGTGTTGTGGACATGAGACATGTGATTACATTAGGTGGGGAAAGACACATAGGCTATAGGCTGATTATATACATATATATTTATTATTGCGGTGCTTTAGTCTCTGTTCCAGAGCTTGGCCCACTATGTTATATTACTGTTACAGGCTCCCCGACACAGAGCTTGTAGTGGTCTCAGCCTGAGTACTAGTGATGCTCTTATTTGCATATCACATAGCTGGTTACATAGTTTTTCTACTGATATATTTTTATATACTGTATTTTATTTGGCTTGAGTTATTCTTTTACCTTGCTATGTCCCCTGAGGACCTGGATCCGGATTATGTCCCTAGGTATAGCAGAGGAGATCTACCCCGAGGTATTCGGGGCAGGAGCAAATGCTGGAGTAGTACCAATACCTGAGGATGAGATGATGCCAGAGGATTTCTCCTGAGTATTTTGTTATATACTCAGTTATTTTTGTTTCTTGATACTCTATTTTCTGTCTCTTGGATTACTGTACTAAACTTATTTTTTGGGTTATTCCCCAAAATTACTTTTTATTGAGACTTGTTGGATTATATTTCTCTTTTGATTAGTCTGACATATTAAAGTGTGATTACCTTCTGTGGATGAGATTAGAAATAGATTATGACATATATCGTAGACCATTATATTTGTTTTATAGCTTAAGTACACTCTAACGGGTCCATTAAATTGGGTTTGTCCATTAGATTATGCTGCTGGCCATTGCCACGTAGCTAGTACCTCGGTATTTTGGGACTGGGGCGTGACAGCTGGATTATTGTAGCCGCTTTCTATTCCATAGTGGAAGTGAAAACACATCACGATGGACTTTGTGACTGGTTTACCTATATCACTGACTGGTCGAGATACAGTTTGGGTGATAGTAGATTATCTCACAAAAGTAGCTTACTTTCTTCCTTTTCGAGTAGGACAGTCTACAGAATAATTGGCTGAAATATATATGCGATAGATAGTGAGACAAAATGGTATCCCAGTAAGTATCGTGTCAGTTCGAGACACTTGGTTTACTTCATATTTTTGGAAAACTTTCCATCAGAGTTTGGGCACCAAGTTAAGATTCAGCACAGCTTACCACCCTCAGACAGACGGACAATCAGAGAGAACCATCCAGACCTTGGAGGATATGCTACGAGCCTGTACCTTAAATCTTGGTGGATCTTAGGAGAATCACCTTCACTTGGTAAAATTTTCATATAACAATAATTATCAGGCCAGTATTCAGATGGCACCTTTGAAGCACTATATGGCAGAAAGTATAGATCACCGTTAGCTTGGGACGACTTTGGTGAGCGAAAGATATTAGGTCCTGAAATAATTACGCAGACAGTAGAGGTTGTCAAACAGATTAGAGAGCGACTTCGGGTTGCACAAGATAGGCATCGGCATTGGGCATATCATCATCGTAGACCTTTAGAGTTTCGTGTCGACGATCACGTATTTTTGCAGATTTTACCTACCCGT
This sequence comes from Iris macrosiphon, assembly GCA_036927795.1. Classification (NCBI taxonomy): domain Eukaryota; kingdom Viridiplantae; phylum Streptophyta; class Magnoliopsida; order Asparagales; family Iridaceae; genus Iris; species Iris macrosiphon. The sequence goes on along the minus strand of JAYESA010000015.1, from coordinate 33,160,117 downwards.
GGAGTCATTAGAATCGGGGTCTGCAGGAAGCTTAGTCCAAGATACGCAGGTCCGTTCGATATTCTTGAGCGGGTAGGCAATGTTGCTTATCGTCTTGCCCTTCCACCTTCGCTACGTGAGGTACACGATGTATTTTATGTGTCTCAGAGGCATAGGTATGTTTCGGATCTGAGTTATATCCTCGATCACTCTGAATTAGTCGTTAGTATCGACTTATCTTACGAGGAGCAACCCGTATCCATATTGGACCGAAGGAAGAAGGTGCTCAAGAATTGGACTATTTCTCTTGTCCGGGTTGCTTGGGGCCATCACTCTCAAGGAGAATCAACGTGGGAGCGTGAGGACGATATTCGATCTCGGTACCCGCACTTATTCAATTCAGAAGGTATATTCTTTCTTATGCCTTCATATCTTGGATTCTGTGATCAGGTGATCACCTATATGTTGTGATAATATTGCTTACATGTGTAGTTGTTAGTATATTTGTATCGTGCTTATCCTGACTTCTCTAGCTATTTCTTGGATTCGAATTCTGATGACAGAATTTTTCTAAGGTGGATAGAGATATCACTCCCTGTTCCCGATATACGTATTTGGAACATATTTTTATTTTAGCATGGTTGCATGTGCATGGAGACTAGACCCATTCTTTGGTTTAACCTTGCTCATGGTTTATTTTGTGGGTTGGGTCAAGTCATGATAATATTTGGTTCAACCCTCAACCCTACCATATATAACCCAATATTTTCTCTCTCTCTCTCACTCTCTCTCTCTCTCTATCTCTCTTTATTTCTTTCTCTCTCTTGTGTTTTCTCTCCCCATTTACATTGGCAAGTACACCTTGCATAAGAAAACCAATTTTTTCTACATGATAGAGATTTTAATTTAGAGCATTTTGGCTTTTGGTTCACTCGATTTGGACTTTAAATGAGAATTTTATGGACAAAACAAGATTTTAGTTTTTTGGAGTTTTTGTCATGTCTGAACCTGCTGTTTGGAGAAGACGAAGTCTTCATGCGGCCAGCGAGCTATGCGGCCCGAGAGGTTTATGCGGCCCGAGAGGGTTATGCGGCATGAACTCTTGCCGCATACTGACAACATGTGTCCATCTTGTTGGACGCAAGACTGCTTATTTATACAAGTGTCCTTGAACACCTTGTGTTTTTACTTGCTGAACGAATAAGAATTTTGCTAAGTCTAAGATACCTCCATGTGGCATCGAACTCCATACAGCACTAACACTTATGCGGCATTGGAGAGTATGCGGCCACCATTTTCTTAGATGCATGACTCCGAACCGTGACACATATTTCTATGATTTTTGTCTTTTCTAACTGACACACGTTATGGCTTGTCACATCTATCACTTTATATCATATCACTGATACTTCATTCATTGCCCGTCACTTCAACACTTATCCCAAGGAGTAGACTTTAACCTTGAGCATGCGGCCAGGACTTGCCATGCGGCCCTAACTTCATATGCGGCCAGGATTTTTTATATTGCCTTGACTTCACATGCGGCCAGGATTTGTCATGCGACCCTGACTTCATATGCGGCCTCGACTTCCCATGCAGCCTAGAGACCCATGCGGCCCTGCTTGTTTGATTGAATGTTTCTTATTCTTTCGCGACCCAATGTTTAATTGGTAATTGGACTCGAATACTGTATCCGTGCTGATACCACTATTGCCTGATAATTGTCCATGATTTAATATGCGTCGAGGTACAACACATTGTGTCACGTGTTAAGTGATTATGTTTGAGTTGTGCATCGAGAATGCCTCCAAATTCCTGAACGCGTGATATTGTAAATATATATTATTTTCCTAGCATGGACATAATAAGAGAGTCAACTACCAAAGTGTGGATAGGATATTGATTATCTAAATGTTGCATATACGCTCGAGTAAATCCAGATTTGACTTTCATGGATTCGTATCTAGCGTACCCGTACTTTCTACGGCTTCTTAAGAGAAATTCTCATATGACCACGCCTTGAGATTTCAAACACAACATAGGGCTAATTAGGTAACTAAAAGTGGTAGTAACATTGGAGGGAATGGTACCCCGAGATCATGCCAACAAACTTTTCCACAGAGATTCATTTTAAGTGTGCTATGGACTAGCCATCACAGATACTATATATCATCTGCCTTAGTAGAATATAGTATCTGACATATTATTATGTCGAGCCCATGTTTCACTATAGGAACACTGGAACCGCTAATACCGTATTTTTAGCGCAGTGGCCCTACGGAGGACTGGTGCATCCTGCAAGTGTATGTTTTATTAATCTATTGGTTCGGTTAGCTCGTGTTCGGCACTGGCGTGATCTGAGAATACTTTTTATGTATTATTTCTGAGATAACCTCAGACTCCATAAAATAGTAGGAAGTACAAATGATTGGTTGATATAAGAATGGGACGGTTGGGATTGAATCATTCAGCTAGTAGCCTAGGAAAATAGACTATCATAGTGTGATGGTTCAACCCTTGTCCTTGTTTGGTTGTAGGGTTGGGCTTTTGCGCTAGGATATGCTATGGACCTAAGTTACGACACTGGACCTGTCACGCCCCAGTCCCAAAATACGTAGGTCTAGGAATACGTAAGCATGCCAGACGTATGTATATGGAGACTCCAATATATATGGAAACTATAACACATATATACGCTGTATTATGAACAATAATTCATAAGTGGTATATAATTATCACAAGTCACAGAGCATAACTAAATCTCATCCACAAAAATTATAAAAAAATAAATGATCAAATATGTCAATAAACCAAATATGAACTAGTCGAGAAGAACTAATAGTTGGATGGAGATAAATCCACTACCAACTAGAATATAAAAGTAAATATAATAAGTACATTATCTAATGATCAGAGAGGCTCGAAGGGAAGACCTCCTCGAAAGAGAACAAAATAGCAAGTCCTGATCCGTGCTCCTGCAAATAGTCATGATCGTCTATACCTAAAAAGGGACCATGTTCTCAGAGGGACGTAACAAGATACATAGAAGCATGCTAATAAAGTACTGAAAATAAACATCCAAAGGGTCGCCTAACCGTCTAAGTGAATGCACTTTTGAGAACAACTTTCCAACACGTGGGCTATCTGGCTAAAATGGGATTGGCATGATTCTCTCAGAGAATCAGGGGCCTAAATAGCATGACATCTTTTGAACGTCAGAGGCCGCCTGTAGATAATATAGGTGTCATTTGACCACGCATCTCCGACGGAGCGTGCGGGTTACACAAGAAAAGTGCAAAGGAGCCCAAACGTCTTACTTGTTGTTCTTTCCACCCCATGCTCTATTCATGCCATATCCAAGATACGATGAGACCTCTAATAACTGTCAAGTCTTCTAACATATCTCTATTAGCAGTTATTTTCTATCGCACGTCCCATACGTACTGATGATCAGTCAATATGTAAGTCCGTGATCTGTATGAGACTCACAAATCGTGTAAGAAATGTGTCACAGCCAAATAAAATATAAGAATGCCTCATGATAATGGATTGGTCTCTTAAAACTAGGTTAACATGCATAATATATAATAAAGACAAAATACGACGCCACCGTCGTTGCACCCAAGTTATTCTTGGACGCGCAGTTTATATAACAGTTAAAATATATGAACTAAATAACAAAAATAAAATACATGCACTATATGGAATGTAAATCACAGTACAATGGCAAGGTATACTTGTATGCTCTAAAAAATGATGAAGTCGCAACTCAAGGCGTCGTCCGATCTACCCGTCACATAAATTAAACAAGTTAGGTTACAAAAGTGCGTGAATAGTTTTCTCTATTTTAACCTATTTTAATTCTGAATAAAATAACCTAAAATAGTATTTTAATCTTATTATAATCTGATTTTATTGTTAAACCCTAATTTCGGTCCAAAGAAAGTCAACTTTACGGATTTGGGATCCATGGCACATAAATCGAGGCGATCCGTTGACCAAAAAGTCAACCAACTCAAATCCTGGATTGTGTGTGGAATCTTATAGATTTCAGCACTACATAAACGCCAGAATCGACGGTTTCATAAAATCATAAGTCGGTAAAGAGTTATGGCCACAAGGGCGCACAGATGATAGTTTTTGGTGGTTTTCTATTTACGTCTACGTTGCACGAATTTTATAGTAGATTAAACTTATATGTTAAATTCTGGAAAAATAATTTTATGAAATTTTATCATGTCATCTTTTCGAAACTTTAAACGGCTCATAATTCTAAGTTCGGGATCTCCCGAAATCTTAAAAATACCGAAACGCATCTGATTTCGGACAACTGGCACTTTTAGAATTTTTTGGAAAATGTCTTCAGAAATTATTAAAATAATTTATATATTCAAAAAACTAACTTTAATATGGTTCTAACAAAAAAATGGAGCGCGTTTGGAGTCCGGAGCTAGGAGATATGGTCTTTTTAAGTCGTCATAACTACTAGAAAATGAGGCTGAATTTATGACAAATTTTGACTATTTTTTGACGAAAAAGAGAGAAGTTTGGGGAAGAAAAATATGAAAGATGAGTTTATTCCATAAGTCTAATAGGTATTTATAATGGTGGAGACTACTTAATTAAATACGACTAGGATTTGCTAATTTGGATATGAATAGGATCAGTTTAAATAAGGATTTGATGTGCATGAAGTTGCTTTCCTAGTAGGCTTGAGATTTGAATTAGTTTAAAATATAGTTTAAATTTATCTCAATAATTTATAATCTTAAATAGAATTAAAGATAATACAAATAATTTATATACAATCTTATTAATATCTATTAACACTAAATTAGCATCTATCTAATATTAAGACTTTATATATCCAAATAATTCCTCAATAATTCCAAAAATCCAAAAATTCCTTAAAATTCTAAATAAATTACAAAAAAAAATATTTTAATATTTTAACTCTAAAATAAATGTTTGGTAGTAACAACATGCAAGTATGGTCTCATAGTAAATCATGGAAGTCCTAAAAATTTACGTTTTCTAGGTTTTAATTACCCAAAAATTTAGAAAAATCTCCAAAAATCTAAAATAGCCTAAAAATATTTCTAAATAAATATTTATATAAGTAAATATATCAAGAAATTTATTTTCTAATTAACTAAGAGAATACTCTAAAGAAATTCAACATATATAATAAATATAATAATATAAAATACACATAAAATATCTATTTTGGGTGAGGGAGTTTACAGGACCTATGTATTATTATATATTTTACTTGGGTTTTTGTTTCTCCATTTTATGCTTCCTTTGTGGTACTTGCTATTTGGGGTCTAACCCCACTGGTTTTGCATGGCCAGATTTTAAGCCAGCATCCAAGGATCCAGCGTACCTTCCCCCTACTCATGGCGCGTACCAGGAACATGGTCGCAGGGGATAGAGACTAGATTTTTTCTTCCCTGCTCATCAATGAACATTTTTTTCTTTTGGCGTTTAGCCACCGGCACATGTTAGCCGGCTCGTCTGGACATTGGTTTTCTTACATGATTATATTAAATTAGACTGCAACTGATCACTGTCATAAACTTTTGTTACTCTTTCAGCTCCTTATTTTGCATAGCTGGTCTCCAGAATATTTTGAGAAAGCGTTTAGGACGCCTTATTGATTTATTATATATGCTCTATGCTTATTGTTTCTTATTTGAATGATTGAGACATAGAAATTCTTGACCATAGGAGACTTGATTGTAGCATGCACCCCTTGTCTTATACAGCCGTGATCGCCGTACGACGTATAGTACCTTGTACGGGATAGCTGGCCATGTCTGTCTCCGTATTCCGGTACTGAGACATAACAAGTAGGATGCTATACCCTCGTTTGTCGACATCCTCCTATTTAGTAATTTTTTTGAACTTATCTTAGTCTCTAAGAGGGCACATATAATACACTATTGCTTCTTAATCACATCTCCTATCTCCCTTCACCTCCCTATCGAGAACGCTCTCCGAATATTCTACGAGATTAAAGACATTTATTAGAATTAGGGTTCCCAAGAGTTTTACCGTACCACCCGGGGACGGTGCTATCTCCTCCTGACTATGTTCCATATATGACTCATAAGGACGTTGTTCATGGCCTCCCTCAGCAAGAAGCTGCTCCCACTCTGGGTTGTCAATAACGATAACATCACTGGATTGATGCATCTGAACAGGGTATGACTTTGTAGATGTCAAGACCCGCATCCGAAAAATTGAGCATGAGTCGTGGGTACGTCCAGCCTACGCCGCAGAATCGGCAGTAGAACGCTGTAAAGGTCCGTTCTAGGTCACAATATCTATATCTCACAATGATCAGTCAATATAACATGTCCAAAAGGAGGGCAACCACGCAATATATATATGCCTCAATCATAATAACTAGGGGAAGAGTAAAAGCACGATAAGATATCACAAAGAAATAAAGAGCAAGTACAATATCCAAATATACAGTCCAAGTCTAAAGTCTACAACATCACAGAAGCAACAAAATAATAAATAGCAATACAGTCATCCAAAACATCAACTGGGAGCAACCCAGAAACCCACCTAGCTAACTAGGGTGCTAACGGCGTCTCCTCGACGGGCTCCTCCTCAATCTCCGGGTCACAACACTCCTCGACACCTGGCCCGTAGAATATTGGACAAAAATCCTCAGGATCCTCTGAAAAAAATGTGCCCAGTCAGGACTGGAGCGAAGTACATAACTCTGAAAGCAACTCCAAATACATGGTAAGGTGTATATAACTAGCAATAGAAAAGTATACAAGATGCACAGAAAAATAAATATATGGTAGAGCAGATAAAGTAGCTGCAATGTAAAACTGGAGAACAATACAAGTAGTAGAGAAGTAACTGCATGTGAGAAAACAGGAATACTAGCTAAGTGCCTTGAGAACAAGTTCGTTATGTGATCGGCTTAGGTTGCACATGAATAATCTACGATAACTCCGTTATGCATGAGTTGCATAACCGACATACACATGAATACTGTTTGGCTTTGATCACATAACAAACTCCTACTCTCCTCCCCCACTAATACTATTGGATCCAACCACGACATGCTATGTACATGATAAATAACTCGCGCACATGAAGGCGAGAGCACACGAAGCACATGAGAATCAATACCCGAAGCACATGATAAAATACAAGTGATAGAGTACCCGTTGAACACGGTAAGGGGGATAACATCTCATGACGGGATCCAACTAGCACCAGCACATGATGAAATACAATTGTCTATTCAGAATCAGTGTATTACGGTCTGATCAACCTTAGTGCATTTTGGTTCGCTCTTCGCACGACTACTTCACGTGGATTGAGATATAAAGTTGACTAGTATACTTGCCCTCTAGATATGTCTGAGCATATTGTATCTGTTACACAACTGTACTAATACGAGCATGCGAACAAAGGATTACCAGAATAGGATTTCAATCCACAACAACTTGACCATTTCTATTTGAATTCTTTAAACGCCTTGATCCCGATACTTCTATTCTATTACCTCACCCTTGAACTCTTTATTATTGATCTTCGTCTTCCCTTATTTCGGAAAGGCGAAACCTCGTGCTTGGTATAAGTTTGATATATAGACAGTACTAGATATACCCCACAGGCCGGTCGCATTGTTGATGACCCTTTTATATATGATTTAGGGAATATCATAGGTGATATGTTTGGTGTTAAAGGCTTGAGGATTCAATAACATGATTAAATGAGTTGGGGCATAGATTTATTAGATGAATAGTCTTAGATAATAGATGGGTAAATTCTAAGTTGGGTAGAGACCGTAATGCTCACTTGAGAGAAATTCTTAGACTATAATCAAGTGAGACTTGACAGAAAGAGCCCTACCTTAATTTAATTTCGAGGACGAAATTTTTATAAGTTGGGTAGAATGTAAAACCCCCTTCCTAGAAAATCGTATATACCCTTTATTTATTAATTATTAATTAAATTGTAGTAATTAGAGTTAAATGGGAGAAATAGATTTTTAATAATTTTTATGTTAGGTGTTCGGGCACTTAGATGACTTATGGGACCATCAGGAATTTTTTGGATTTTATTCCATGTAGGAGACCCCTTGAGCAGTTGCTAGCCTAACGATGTGCAATATCCTATTATATAAATTGTCTTATGTGTGAATATATATATATATATAGATATACAAATATATATATGTATATATATATTCAAAGAAAGAAAAGAAAAGAAAAGAAAATTAGAATATAATAATAATAATAATATTAATAATCTACTTATTATACTTAAAGTTACTTTGCTTCAGCAACTTGCAATTGACTATCCCCTTATTCCCTTCAGCCGTGCAACTTAACATTTTTCACTTTATGCAAGCCTTCAGCGCCCACTTCACCTTCACCCGACCCACTCAACCCGCCTCCGATTAATTAACTCTCTCTCTCTTAATATATCATATATATATATATATATATATGATTAGCTCTCCAAAACCCTAACCTAAAACTCCAGACTTCTCCTTCCCATCTGGAGCCGTCACCGCAGCCAGAGAAGCCTCCCCAAGCCATCCAACCATCCCGTCGACGCCGACATCGCGAACTGCAGTCTCCCACTCGAGGCACCTTCGCTCCGGCGTAATTTTCCGTTGACTCGCTCGACCAAACGCAGATCCGTTTTCATAGGTATGATCTTCCCTTAACCCTCTAAAATATTTGTTTTATAGTCAACCTCGGAAAACGTGTACCCCTAGGTGAAAACAGCGCCCAAGTCAGCGCGAGCAGACAGAATTCTGCAATCGCAGAAACTTGCGATGACCACCCATATTGTCGAGTTCGTATCTCCCACCACAGAGATCCGAATTCGACGATTATTTTTGATGCCTGTAGATTACATGACCTAGTTTAATTTCTGTATTATAACTTTGTGCTATTAGTTGCTGTGGACAAAATTGTAGTCGTCACAAAACTGCGCGCACCCACTTTTTCCGGTTTTCTAAAAGTGGGAGATCGGAGCGCGCCCCGCCAAACGGGACCGCCCCGCCGTGTGCCAAGTGTACCGAATGGTGCACGCAGCATAACGGGACACGTGAAAATTCATGGGGACTGATGTGGACGCGTGTGCGCGCCGAAATCAGGCCGTATCCGCGGACACATTCCGTGTCGTCACTTTTGTGGAACTCGCGAGTATTTTGTGCACGCTTGTCAGATTGCGACGAAACTTGCGCCACTGGACTCGTGGTAACACGCTGGTCCTGTGACCCAATTTTCACGCATTTCTGAGACGGTTGACCAGATCGCCAATTGGCGGGCCCCACAGTTGACTTTTTGGACCAAATTATGTTCGGCTCATCGGAATCCAAATTTGGATATACCGTTGGGATCGTATCGACATTTAGAGTTGTTTGACCCATAGTTTGTCCCATTTAGAGACTGTTACCCTCGGCACGCTTTTCGGTGCGAAGTGGCCCACATGTGGACCCGCTTTGGCCCGAAAATGACCTTTTTGCCCCTGTGTCCAAATTGGACGTAAGGACAGGCATTTCTAGCAGTTTGACATCTTCTGAGACTGTTGGTGATATTTATTACAGCTTTCGGAGTAGTACCTACCGGATCCACCGATACCAGGACGACAGTTGATATTCAAACATCAGGCAAGTGTACCTTGCCAAACTCTGCAGCTTAGTTATTTATTTTTCTTGTTATATATATATTACTGTGCATGCTCAACCTAGGACCGTGTGACGTACTTAGCGTCCGATTATCAGTCGGGTGCCGATACTGTACGCAGTGTTGGGTACGGTCATCTAGAGATGGACATCCGTGACACTTTATATTCTCGTACTTGTCTTATCAAGTACCATATGACCCAGGACACTTGACACTATTCATGAGACAGGATTTTCCCGAGATATTCGTGGTAATTCTGTATAGGATATAGGACTTGACATAGATTTTATATTCTATATACATTATGACTTGTTGCATTTAGCTATGATCGCGCTTGACATGGACATGAGACGTTATGGACATGATATGCGTGGTTACATTGGGTGGGGAGAGACACACAGGCTACAGGCTGATTATATATATATAAAACATAGTAAACTCATAGTAAACACATAGTTATTGCTGCTACCGGCTCCCAGACACAGAGCTTGTAGTGGTCTCAGCCTGAGTATTCGTGCTGCTCTCACTTGCATTTCACTTAGATGGTTACATATTTACCCCATTGTTTCATTTAGTTATTTATTTGCTGCACTGCTTATTTATTTATTGGCATGAGCTTTCCTGTACCTTGCTATGTCCCCTGAGGACCTGGATCCGGATTTTGTCCCCAGATTTTGCAGACGAGGTTTATCCCGAGGTTTACGGGACCGGAGCTGGAGCTGATCCAGGAGCTGTACCACCATCTGAGGACGAGGTCTTAGCTGAAGACTTCTCTTGAGCATCCATGTTCATGCTCAGCTTCCATTATTTATTTCAGCCTTTTACTTTCTGGTCTGTTGAACCATTGTACTAGATATTTATCGGGTGGTTCCCCGAAGTACTTCGTGAGACTAGATGATGATTTACATTCCTTATTTATTCTGTGGATCATATTTTATATCTTGTGTGGATGAGATTAGCTGTGCCATGATTGTCGTAGACTTGTTTTACAGCTTAAGTATGCCCTGATGGATCCATTATGTTGAGTTGGTCCATCGGTGCGTACTGCTGGCCATTGCCACGTGTCTAGTCCCACGGTATTTTGGGACTGGGGCGTGACATATATACACTTACACACTTATACACTTATACACACACACATATCTATAATCACACACATGTATATATATATAAAAACTCTACATATATATACACATACTCATATATATATATATATATACATACACACACATATATATACACACACACACACACACTCATATATATATATATATATATATATATATATATATATATATATATATACACACACACACACACACACACACACACACACACACACACACACACACACACTCATATATATATATATATATATATATATATATATATATATATATGAGTGTGTGTGTGTGTGTGTATATATATATATATATATATATATATACACCTACACGAATATATATATACACTCATATATACGTACACAAACACATATATATAAATACACACACTCATATAGATATACAAACACACACACACACACACACACACATATATATATATATATATATAGACACACATACATATATATATATAAACTCATATATACATATATACACAAACCCAACACACACAACACACAACACCAACGCACGCACAACGACCCCAACACCAATAAATAACTATAAATATATATAATACAACCCGAGAACTCTAGCACACACTCCCCGGAGCTAAACCAACGCGCGCACAAGCCCGAAATCAAGAAACTATGTCGAAATGGCCATTCGGTCATTTCGACGAACACGTGGTGTACGGTTCGCAAAACCTCATGAAACGCACACCAAACCTACTCGAAATCGGCCCAAAATTTACTCATGGGTTCTAATCGATGTCTAGAACCTAGAAAAAATATTATCTCGCCGATTCTAGGTCCGTGGCAAAAACGCACACGCACATAGAACCTACGACGATGAAAATCCCCAAATCCCCCGAAACGCCCATTTCTCTGCAACACGACCTCACGTGTCCGAATGAAGACACGTACTTACCCTCGAGACACCCAAGCACGTCTACCTAGGTCCGTCTAACCTAGGGCATCACCCAAAATTGGGTCAATCTCGGATTTTACCCAAAATTGACACAAAACCTAATGTCAAAGTCTTCAAACACAACCAAACAAGCTCTAACTTCCTCCCAAAGGTTCTAAACTACTAATTATACTATATAATAGCAACTACTAAGAGGAAAGTTAGGGTTTACCTCTTGGGAGTTGGAATCCCAAGGCCAAAGTCTCCAAAACCATTGAAATTACCACCCTCAAGCCTCTACACCACGTCTAGGCTCTACATACCTAGGTTAGGGAAAATCAAATGGTTAGGGTTTACATCTATGAAAGAAATGGAAGAAGGAAGAAAAGAAAAGGAGGAATACTTACTTGGAATAGGAAGTGGGAAGAAGAAAAGAAGAAGGAGTGGAGAAGAGTGGAGAAAAAGAAGAAGAAGGAATGAAGAAGAGGGGGGGTTCGGTCCAGATCTGGGAAAGGGGTCGGCCAAGTGTATAAAGTAGGGTTAGGGCTAAGTCAAATGACTAAAACACCCTCCTAATTAGTCATGCTAATTGGGATTTGGGTTTGGGGTTCCAAATGCACTCAAATTAACTCCTAATCACTCCAACTAACTTATTAAAAATATAATAATAATTCTAAACCCAAAAAATAAGCCTCACAAGGGTGTTGGTTGGGTCGAACATGGGTCCACTAGGGTCTGACATGGGTCCAGACTAGCCAAAACCCTAAAACAACCAACCAAAAAATAATACAACCACTAATTAAATATAAATATAATTATTTATAATTAATACACAATTTACCAAATAAAAATAATAATCCTATTTTCTAGAATTTGGTAGTGACAGTAGAGCCCTCTGTAATCGCCACAGCTTGTCTCTTCCTACTTTCCTTTATTTGTCTGCCTCCCTGTTGTACCTCATTTTCCCCTATTTTCCTCTTTATGTTAATGAAGCTTTGTCTCCTTGTCTTCGTGGTTGACTCCACCTTTCTACGAGACTGGAACACAACAGTCCCTCCGGCACCTGACCCTATCTGCCTACCAAATATTCTAACCTCTTTGCCTATGTCCTCCTCCATGGCGATCAGGGAAATAGAAGCCAGACCGTCATAACCCTCACTGATTCCAGGACGTACCAACTGTCACGTCCCAATCTCCTATAAGTTAGATCATCCCCGCTGAACGTGAATCACCACGTTATAGCGCTCCCGCAGGATAATCGTTGTCATCGGGACGTGATATCGTGGGAGCTTGGAGTTGTGCTCGTACAAGGCGATGACGTCAAACGACATGGTTATCATCGAAATAACCAAGTTTTAGTGAAAGTTAAGTATTTTGTACCAAGACACATCAGAGTATACGCAGCGAAGCTCTCGAAAGGTCCAAATAAAAATGCTACAAAGGAGAATGCCACAAAGGCGATGCAACACTCTTTCTCTTTCTCTTACCCACAAAGTTACTTACCGTTCCATACATCATGTCCCATATATCCAAGCTGAGCTACTACACTTGTGTACCTAGAAATAATGTCCACAAACGTGGGTCAGTACACAGCCGTACTGGTGAGCGGGGTAACCCACTCATCTAAACCGACACTAAATAGATAGTGAATGCAAATAGTTATATGGTAATTTTTTGACTTGAATCCTAAATTTATTTTATGGCAGAGGTATGACATGTTAAGAAAAGCAGTAAAGCAGTTTAAGCATGCAGGCATTCAACTCAAGCAAATATACTAGCAGTTATCTCCAACTCAAAGGAAACTAAGCATGCAATTTGTTTTACTCAAACCCGAAGCAAAGCGTGAACCTATCGAACCATATCGCACTCCAAGCCTCGAATCTATCGCATTACGCCATAATCCAAGTCTCGCTGAAATCCAATCATCGATGCGTACGCTCTTGTCCGAGGCAAGGTGGAGCCCCGCCTATACGAAAGCACAAACTCAAACCGAACCAACTCTTATCTATATGAAGGTCACTGGCCAAGCCATAAAGGACTAATCCAAGGCAATTTGATCCAATCCAGTGTTGAGTAGCTAACCCGCCTGGTCATCTCGAACTGCCAATACTGTGCCCAAGGCACGTTACCATTTGTTTCCTCCATGGTCGAACATTCCCGGTGCCCCAGAGCCTATCTCGTTCGAGGAAACCAAACCAAGTGCGCAACAGGTTATCCGTGACAAATGCAAACTCCAACAAGTAGGTACGATGAGAGAATCGAGCCTTCTCGCCCCACCAAACAATACTCACATCGATCCATCCAATTCATCATAATCATTCTCCAACTATAGCCCAAGACACCATCTCAAGTTATCTCCATTATGCACCATGCCGCTCTTCGACACAGTGCTCCAATTGGTGCAACACCCCTCGCTCCGAAAGCTCTGTGGCACAATGCCCCAACAATGGCACAATGTTCTCTCTGATGCAGTTGTCCAATTTTAAACCACAACTGCACGCTTTGCTTGACAAAGCGTCCAACTTGATACTCATGCACGGATGCAGCTCGCTCACTCTTCCGATGAAATATTTTGTTTCTCCAACCAAGATGATCCACTCAAGCTTCAACTGCCCAACGCAAGTCCAACTCAAGCCATAATTTTTACCCAACCAAACGGTGCACACTATATGCACACCCCAGTGCGGTGGTTCCAATGTTCCAGTCCAAGTGTCCAAGCCATTATGTGTGTTCCATATTATTAGGCATGAAGGAGTAGAAGAGAAGAGACAGAGCCAACTCACCAAGTCTGAATCCGCTAAGTATCATGCCTTGCCGATCGACGGATTCCTTGAATCTGTGGTCCGATGCAAAGCATAATCTACTCAATTGGTATGACCATGCGAGCAGGCCGTGCTCTCCAAATCATCCGACCAATCAGACTAAGGAAGACGGCATTATTGCTCCAATTGCGCTATCCCAGTTAGGGGTGCAAACGAGCCAAGCCGAGCCAAGCTTTCATAAGCTTGAGCTTGGCTTGATTAGAATTAACCAAGCTCGAGCTCGAGCTCGAGCTTGATAAATTTTTTATTTTAGAGCTTGAGCTTGGCTTGGTTTGAGCTCGAGCTTGGCTTGATAAGCAAGCTTGATTCAAGCTTGATAAACAAGCTTGATAAGCTCAAACTCAAGCTCGTTAAGCTTGATTTCGAGCTTGTTCAGCTTTATTTCAAACTCATTAAGCTTGATTTCGAGCTTAACGAACTTGATTTCAAGCTAGTTAGGCTTGAATTCAAGTACCTATAATATTAATAATTTATTTATAAAAATTTAATTTAAAAAGTTCTTTAATATCAATTATTAAGGACATATAATTATATATAATGCACACAACCATATTGTAATACAAATATGCATAAAATTAGAATTCAACAAAGAACAAATTAAAATTTAAATAATAAAATAAATTTGTAAACTACCAGCAACGAGCTCCTAAACGAGCTTCTAAACGAGCCAGCTTACGAGTCAGCTCGTAAGCTTCTAAACGAACCAGCTCGCGAGCTTAAACGAGCCGAGTACTTCTAAGCTTGAGCTTGGCTCATTTATTAAACGAGCTCGAAAATGAAGCTTGAGCTTGGCTTGTTTACTAAACGAACCAAGCTCAAACGAGCTTTTATCGAGCCGAGCTTCGAGCAGCTTGCGAACGGCTTGGCTCATTTGCAGCCCTAATTCCAGTACTGCTCTGAACGAACATCTGATTCCATCGAACTCCGTATGCGATCTGCACATGAAACCAACTCAAATCAATACTTGCTCCCAAATCCAACAAATTAAAATGTAACCAACCATTGTCTCGTTTAATCCGACTCAGCGTAATGCACCGTACGATTGCGGGGCATTACACCAACGCCAACTCCACTCCTCCAGTACCCTCCACCCATATTATAGGATTTTGTCGTGGCACCTCCGGGGAAGGTTGTACCCTTCCATCCCCCTCATTTTCGGTACTGACCCCTTCATCCCTATGTCCACCCCCCCCCCCCCCCCCATATTCTCCTCAACCGTAGAGTGTCTCGAGTTGCTATGGCTATCCTCCATGTCCCCTCCCGGTATATTACATTGTTGTATCAAATGACCAAAATATTTGTATTTATGGCACACCGGTGGCACTCATTCATACTCCACTCTCTGTGTGAACACCTCTCCAGATTGTACGTCATACTCCACCATCCTCGGTAGTGGACGGCTAACGCTAATCTCCACAAACACCCAAGCATAAAGTAGTCGCGCCCTAGTGTTTGTCGCATCATCTCCTTTGTTTGGTGTACCAATGAGGCTGGCTACTTTAATAATCATAGAGATATCCCAATAGCACACTGGAAATTCCGGAAGCCGTATCCAGACTGGGATAGTGTGAAGAACTTTTCGTTCTCATCTGGTACCAGGTAGCCACTCCTTTAAAATGATCAGTCATCTATCAAACGTCCATGGACCTCCTTGCAGCACACTATCAACATCCTCCTTCAGTCCAAATTTGAAGCGTCATCTCGTGCAAAGAACTCCATGCTTCCTTTAGGTCTCCAGTCGCGTGCGGCATATGCATGTATTTGCCCATAGAAGGGCTTGTCCCCAAGCACATACAATACTACCGTGTTCTGCCAATACTTTGTCGTTTCTGCTATCTCCTTGGCCGTAAACGAGACATGTACACCCCCATCAACGCTGCTGCTTCTTCTTCTTCTTCTTCTTCTTCTTCTTCTTTTTTGGGGGGGGGGGGGGGCATAACGCATCTCAAATGCAGACGTTGCCGCGACAAAGGTTCACCCACGACTTTCTGTGCGGTTGAGCTCCGCCGCCTTCCGTCAGCATGTTGGGATTGGACCCAGCCCTATTCCCCTCCACCGAATCACCTCATGTACTCCGCCTCCCTATCCCATCTCTCCTGCCCAAAGACAACATTGTCATTGGAGTACCACTACGTTGTACAGTCCCCGACAGCTGGATAGGAGTCGACTTACTACCGCCTGATGGACTGCCCTCCTCCCTTGTCGTGGTGCCATCCCAACTGCCCTGGCCAAGACTGGAACCCGACAACCCATGTGCAGCCGTCAAGTTGGTACCAAGGGGACCACCACCTCTAGCCTCTATAAAGGCCGGTGTAGCCCCCCTGATGGACGACCCGTCGACTCCGATTGACTCCCCTTTCCTACGCGATAGCTTGACATGATTCCTGGATCCGCCCGGGATAACCTGGCTCCGGTCACCATCGTCCCCCTGACACTTTGCCTTTCAGCATCCGCACGACTCTTCCTCGATCGCCTCCTGGAGACCGTGCTCCACCTACCGTCGTCGGCGAATGCGGCCACTCCTTCATCAACCGAATCAACCAAGCCCCATGCCTCTCCGCTACACTCTTGCTTCCCGTTGAGGTCGCTCCGAGATCCCAAGTCTGGGCCAACCGGAGACCCAGGTGTCGTCGTGTCTCCTCCCCTGTAAGGCCATTGTCTCACACCGCTTCCACCGAAGTATTAGGGTTAGGGCCGGCGCTCTTCATGAGAGGGAAAAAATCCCTCATTGGTTATATATATATATATATATATATATATATATATATATATATATATATATATATATCTTTTAAAATGTTGGGTGATGTTGTCTGATCTGTTCTGGGTATTGTTGCTTTCTATCAGCCCCAAATGTCTTGGCTTCAACGGTTCGCTTACGAAGAGGAGATATAGGAGGGCCCTGACCGGCCGACCACGCCCTTCGTGTGTCCCGTCGGCTGCCTAACTCATTATTTTCTAAGGAGCCTTTTTTTTCTTTCCTTTCCTTTCTTTTAACGACAATATTGAACCTGTGTGGATTAGGTCTTCATTTCTGCTATTTGTCTTTTAAATTTTTTGGATGATACAATTTTATTATGTGATATCTGACATATCAACTGACATAACAGTTAACAAGGCAGCTGATACGGCAAATTGTAATCCAAAAAAATTAATCATTCAATTTTTTTAATATTAATATTAATTTTAATTTTAATTTTAATATCAATATTAATGTTAATGTTAATGTTAATGTTAATATTAATGTTAATGTTAATGTTAATATTAATATTAATGTTAATGTTAAAGTTAATATTAATGTTAATATTAATTTAATGTTTTTTTTGCCATATCAAATGTTACATAATGGAAGATGGCATCATCCAAAAAAAATTTAGACAAATAACATTTTTGTTAGGACTTCAAAACTGTTTTTATCTTCCATTATATAAAACGGCTTCTAGACGGCTCAAAAATGAGCTGTCTAAGCCGTAAGTAAATATTCAACAAATTAAATTTTAAAAAAATTACTTACGGTATATAAATAAAATCTTAAACCAACTTCCATCTTATTCGTCCAAATCATTTTAATTAAAACAAAAACTAACAGGAGATTAAAAAAAAATCTAAAACTAACTTCTTTCTCATCATCCGTAATCCATTATTTTCTTCCACCAAACCTAAATACTAAATTTAAAATCGTTTGAATACTAAATTTAAAAATTAATTTAAAAAATATCAAAAAATGTTAAAATTATTTAATAAATTTTAATTCAAATATATTTAAATATTTGAACTAAGTACACGATATTATCTGACTCATATACCCAAAACTGTACGTAAAAACATATCTATAACAAATTTTAATTAAAATATATTTACATTATATTTTAAATATTTTAAAATAATTTAAATTTTTTATTTTTATTTTTATAATTTTGTTTTTACATGTAACGGACGAGTGCTACATGTCTCGACCCTGAGGGTGGCGGGTTGGGCGACAGCCCATGACCCTCTTTTAAGAAAAAGTCCTATATTTACTATATTATTTATACATAGCTCAAATAAAAAATATATATAATTATTTAAATTGTTTTCTTAGAATATAAAAGATCCAATCCAAAACCAAGGTAACAACATTTACAAATTTCTTTTAGATTCAATGAAAAGTCCCTTTTAGATTTTGCACAAAACTGTTTTATTGATTTGGTTCCAAAAAAACATCCATATTTTAGATTTTGACCCAGGTCTCCGGATCCTTAGGGTCGGACCTGAGTCCTGGCTAAGGTTAACAAAGAAATTGGTTACAAAATTTATTTCCATATCAGATAGAAAGCGATAGGATTATGTATACACAATTAAATAAGATTGGCCCAGGACTTAATAAGGAATTTATGTTTTAGGTTATATGGATTCAATATCGTACTATAAAGTTAGATGAAGTAGTAGATGAGGTATGTTTTTTTTTCTTTTTCTTTTTCTTTTTATGAGAGAGAGAACTAAATGTGGTCATTTTTTATTTTTATTTTGTTATTTAGTCACATGATATATATATATATATATATATATATATATATATATATATATATATATATATATGAAAATTTGGATTAAAGTGTCATATGTTAGATTTTGGATCTCGAAATCACTGTTCATTCGTCTACAGTAATTTCGAAACCCAAAGTCTTGTAGATCTAAATTATAATTTCTACTATGATGTGCGATCATATTACTAAAATAACCTCTCTTTTTTCTTTTTCTTTTTGGTGAATGGAATCATTATATTGGGCATTCCTGAATAACTGAGAAGTTCTCCTTCTGGTTACTAAGAAGAAACAGAAAATTTACTGTAGCGAAATAAATTTACATTAAATTCATGTAAACGAAATAAGTTTGAAATTTTTTTAAAAAAAGTCACGGTCCGCCAACAGTGTTGGCGGAAAACGCAACTTTTGTACACGTACGCAAACAAACAAATTAAAAAAAAAACGTGGGCCCCACGGCCAATTTCCGCCAACAGAGTTGGCTGAAATTGGGGGGGGGGCCAATTTCAGCCAACTCAGTTGGCGGAATTTGGCCCCATGGGGCCCACGTTTTTTTTTTTTGGTTTTGTTTGGTTTGGTTTGGTTTGGTTTGGTTTGTTTACTTAGTTTGGTTTGGTTTTTTTCGTTGGTTTATTTTGATTAGTTATATTTTTGTTTTATTTATTTAGTTTAGTTTAGTTTTGTAATTAGATTTAAGTAAATTTATTTTAACGAAATAAAATTAAAATAAATTAATTGGAAAGAAATATTTAGAAATATTTTTTTCAAAACAAAACTAAATAAAAAATAAAACTAAATAAAAAAAATTCCTGAACCAACATCAATCCATAAATAAAAAAACAAAACTAAATATTTAGAAATTTATTTTTTTCAAACTGGGGTGCATCAAACCGAGGAGCATTATTCCCTTCCATGTGAACCAATTCCTGAACCAACATCAATCCATAAATAAAAAAACCAAAGCAAACCATAATTCAAAACAAAATTAAATTAAAAAAATTAAAATCCAAAACAAAACTAAATAAAAAAAACTAAATAAAAAAATGTTTGCTGAAATTGTTGGCTAAAAAAACTAAATAAAAAAAACTAAACCAAATAATAAAACAAAACCAATTAAAACAAACCAACTAAATAAAACCAACCAAAACAATCCAAAACAAACCAACCCAAACCACCCCAAAAAAACCGTGGGCCCCATGGGGCCAAATTCCGCCAACTGAGTTGGCTGAAATTGGCCCCCCCCAATTTCAGCCAACTCTGTTGGCGGAAATTGGCCGTGGGGCCCACGTTTTTTTTTTTTTAATTTGTTTGTCTGCCTACGTGTACAAATTGCGTTTTCCGCCAACACTGTTGGCGGACCGTGACTTTTTTTAAAAAAAATTTAAACTTATTTCGTTTACATGAATTTAATGTAAATTTATTTCGCTACAGTAAATTTTCTGAAGAAGAAACTGCAAGCATAGTATGCAAGTGGTTTCATAGTATACTTTACGAGTATACAATGTGGATCTTGTGATTATCTTCACCAATTAGACTCGGATGCTAACATCCTTCCTCCAGTATGTCAGTACTGGAAGAAGGCTCACAGCCTTCACTCAGAAGCAAGTGGCCGACTTCCTCGACCAACATGTAGATCTCGTTCCTATCAGGCCTGTGTGACTCGTCTCCCGCCCGGAACTCGTGCACGATCCCGTCCACCTCAATGAGGCTACATCCCGGACTCTTCTTCTTCTTCTTCATCGCCTTCCTCATACTCCTTGCCTCCCCCTTTCGGTTCGCAGACGCGTACACGTTCGACATGAGCACGTACGCCGCATCCACCACATCGGGCTCTAGCTCGAGCAGAACCTCCGTGATTTTCTCGCACAGCAATAGATCCCCGTGCACCCTGCAATGCCCAAGCAGAGAGACCCAGATCAACGCGTCGGGCTCGATCGGCATGCGCCGAATGAACTCCAGCGCCATGCCCAGGAGTCCCGCTCGTCCCAGCATGTCCACCACACACCCGTAGTGCTCTATCTGCGGCTGGACCCGATGCACCGACGCCATGTCCCCGAAATGCTCGAGTCCCGCCTCGACCAGACCGGAATGGCTACAAGCCGACAGCACTCCTACGAGCGTCGCTCCGTTCGGCCTCACTCCCTCTGCCGACATCTCCGAGAACAGGCCCAACGCCCTCTCCCCTTGCCCGTGCATCGCGTAGCCGGCTATCATCGCTGTGAAGCTGTACACGTCCCTTCGAGCCATCTTGACGAACACATCCATGGCTCGATCAATCCTTCCGCACTTCGCGTACATATCGACCAGGGCATTGCCTACAATGCCATCGGACCCGATCTCGCCCCTGTCCATGTAGCAACGAACCCACTCCCCTAGCTCGAGGGACCCGAGACTCGCGCAAGAATTGAGAACGCCGACCAGCGTCACGCTGTCGGGCTCTAGCCCCTCGCGACGTTGCATCCGTCGGAACAACGATATGGCCTCCCTGCACTTGTTGTTCTGCACAAGCCCGTTGATCATGGCGTTCCAAGTGACAACGTTCTTGGTGCTGCGCATGCTTCTGAAGACTCCGTAGGCCGACTCGGTGTCGCCGCACTTCGAGTACATATCGACCAGCACATTCCCGACATAGACATCGAACGCCCCCTCGTGTTCGCCGATGCACATATGTAACCTTCTGCCCAATTCAAGATCCCTGAGCTTAGAGCAAGCCGAGAGCACGGTCGCCATGATCACCGCATCCGGTCTGATATCTGAACGGTCCGTCATGTCGACAAACAGGGACACGGCTTCCTCGTAGAATCCCGACTTTGCGTACCCGGAGATGATGGTGGTCCAGGAGACCAAATCTCTGCCGCGAAACCGGTCGAACAACATCCGACCGAGCCCGACTTCCCCGCAGGCCAGATACAGTCTCGTGAGGCTGTTCCTTGTGTAGGTGTCATCCTCGAACCCCATCTTGATGACATGGCAATGGATCAGCTTCCCTTCGGACAATGCGCGGCATCCGGCCAGAGTCTTGAGGAGGGGAGGGAAGGTGTAGCTGCCGGGTGGAAGTCCGGTTTCGAGCATTTCGGCATAAAGGGCCATCGAGTGGTTCGGGTTCGGGCACTTGGAGAGGTCGCGGAGGATGGCGTTGTACATGGAGGGCGTCGGGGGGCCTCGGAGGAGTTCGGCATAGGCGATGTCTCGCGATTTTCGCGTGGTACTGCAGAGGGAGAGGAGCTTGGAATGGATGAGGTGGTTGGTTTGGAGGGGATTGGACTTGATAACAAAGGACTGGATATGCTTGAGCTCTTCCATGGATTTGCACGATTCGAGCATTCTGAGGAGGAGCTGTTGCTGTTGGGAAGAAGTTGCCATTAAGGAGTGAGTGTGTGTGTGTGTGTATGAGTGGAAGGAAATTGGTGGAGTACTAAAGAGAGTTTCCATGGATTTTCTTTTGGATAGGACAGTAAAAACGGTTCTAACGGTCACCACAAGTTTTGAAATACCAGAACATTCTCTATGTTTGAGAGTCAGGGGAAGTATTATTATTTTTATTTAATAAATAAAATTGTGGGAGTGGTGGTGTGGGCCTTCGGCCGGGGGAAGGTCTATGGGCCGAGATGCATGATACGGACTGAGTTGTCTGAGTAGGGCTCTTTGGACTGACTTGAAAAGAGCTGTATCAAGTTCCGAAAAGGCGAGCATATGTTTCAGAACAAAAACCAAACGTTTGAGTCATCTGATAAGGAATATTGGATCCATATGAATCTCGTTTTTTTATGCTGTTTATGTTTTTGGCTAAATTGCAACTTTATACCCTCAACTTTTGGAATTGTTCAACTTGGTCTCCTCAACTTTGATTAGACACTAACTTAATATCCTTCTTCAACTAATATTTTCAAAGTGATATCCTCAGTTACTCACCGTTAAACTTTTTGCTAGTAAAAAAAAAATTACTAAATTATCCTCTCTATCCCTCCCCCCAACCTGCCGCTACTACCCCTCTCCTACGTCCCGACGGCATCCCCACCCCGGCTTCATCATGCTCCCCCTCGGCCTCGCCGCACCCCCCCCCCCCCCTCCGCTCGTCCACCGCTCGTACCTCCGCCGCTCGCCCAAGACCGTCCTGAAGAATTGAAGGCCCTGTACGAATCTCAAAATGAGGTCCTAGTAATTTATAAAGATATTATTCTATGCTTTATCAAAATTTCTGGAGATGTTCTTAATTGTATACTATAACTGAGTCTATAGATAGTTACTAAACAAAATAACCATAGCTCAAATTATCTATATTCAAGCACATTACATAGTATAATAAAGATGTTTTAGATAGAATACGTACTGACAGTTAAATTGTATAAATAAAAACCAGGCGTGCACATCAATGTTTCTTAAATAAAGACTAGGTCAGAACATATAAATTCTTAAATTATATAAATAAATAAAATCTGATCATTATTGT
Source organism: Iris macrosiphon (assembly GCA_036927795.1). Taxonomy (NCBI): domain Eukaryota; kingdom Viridiplantae; phylum Streptophyta; class Magnoliopsida; order Asparagales; family Iridaceae; genus Iris; species Iris macrosiphon. The sequence continues at coordinate 33,136,630 of JAYESA010000015.1, read as the reverse complement.
AGAAAATAAAATCCATGTCAAATTTTTATTGTAGAAAATAAATCCATCTAACAATTGAGTGACCTTTAGAAGCAAAGTAGTAATTGAAGCGCTTAGAGATGATAGACAGCACACCGGTCAGAGCAAGATCTTCGATAAACCCTAAAAATTTTGTATGATTAAAAATATGAACCTTAGAGTCGGTAGGGAATAGGGATTGAAGAATTGGAGGTCTTGTGCGGATCGTAGAGTCTAGGAATTGAGAAAGAAATAGGATGACTTAAATTACAAAACATACCATAATATATATATATATATATATATATATATATATATATATATATATATATATAAATTAATTTTATTTTTTTAGGCTCCCAAATATTGGAGGTCTTGTGCGGCCGCACTTTTGACACGGCCCCAGGGCCGGCCCTGCGCTCGGCCCCCGCCGCATGCCAACTGCTGCGCGCCTACCGTCCACCCCCGCCCCCACCGTGCTCACCCCGACCTAGCCGCGCCCCCTCCGCTCGCCCATCGTGCATGCCCTCTGTCGCTCGCACCCGCCGCGTCCCACACCGCGCGTCAACCGTCCACCACCGCACGCTGATATTGTTGTTGCTCACTGTTGTGCGCCCCCTCTTCTCCCTCCAGTTGTCGTCGTCGGAGAAAGTGGGAGAGAGGAGGAGAGCGGCTGCCGAAGGGAGAGGAGAAAATGATATTTTTGTCTCCCTTTTTTCGTTAACAATGTTAGCAAAAAAATGGAAAAATGATATTAAGTTGAGGGTATCAAGTTGAAATTTAGTCTATGTTTTTTTTTTATTGAAAAGCAACTTTGGTAGCAATTAAAAAGTTATTCATTTTTTTCGAAAAACTTTTTACATTAGCCTTTTATACGCAATTAAAAGCTATCTCTGCGGACTTTTTAAAAAGCAGCAGTAATTCCGAAACCAATTCTTAGTCCCCCAAAACCACCAACAAAAAAGTCTTCCTCTTTTAAAATCTCTATCATAATAATTGAATATTAGATTACTATCAAGTGACGCTTTGGCCGAGTGGTTAAGGCGTGTGCCTGCTAAGTACATGGGGTTTCCCCGCGAGAGTTCGAATCTCTCAGGCGTCGTATAATTTTTTCAAGAAATAACACTAAACTGTCATTTCTTTTATTATAAATAGCAAACTACAATGAGGAAGGATACTTTAAGTATATTGTCATATGTTTATTTTTCAAGAAGAATACAATTTTTTTTTTTAAGTTGAAGCAACAAGAGTACGTTATTATCAAATTTGTGCGATATACTTGAAACATAGTGCTCGAGGTACTCCTGCACGAGTGTACTTAACCTAGACCAGGAAACAAATATAAGAAAAGAAAACATGGTAAACTTCTATATGTGTATGATAACTACACTTAATTAGAATTAATTACAATTGCTCTCTCATTTTTTAAGCCTAACTTCACTACCCTTCCATTTTCTAAGCCTAACTTCACTACCCTTCCATTTTTGTAAGAATTTTTTTGACTTACCTCTAACTTTCTTTACCATATTTAAGGGTGCATCCCAAATTTTTTTAATAATGTACAAGACCTCCCACATTTGATAGAATCTGTCAATTCCTGACGGTCAAATATTTTGACCAATTTTTTTTTACCAAAATATCCCTCTCATTTCTTCTTCCCCTTTCCTCCCCCACCCCCCCCCCCTCCCCACCCTGCCGGCAGGCTGCCGACGCAGCCTCAACCGCCATTGTCACACCCGATTCCAGATTTGGTATTTCTTGTATTTCTATAATTTAATTTTTTTCTGATAATGTATTCTTGTTGTATTTCTCATGTTGGTTCCTGTCATTTTATTTATTGTTATTTTTTTTCTCGTTGTTGAGAGAGACTACCCGAGACCAGTAGAATATCCATTGGCATTGCCATAAACCTGGTTTATGATCTGCATGTAGAATGGACAGCCGGTTCGGTTCATTTGATTGAACCCATGACTAAACCATCTTTCTCTCATCTTAGTATATATATGAGTATTTTTCTCTCCTCACTCATTTTCTCATTTCACTCTTCTTGCTTTCTTCTTCCTCCTCCCCTTCAAGCTCCCTCTAGCCAAAACATAATCCTAGGGAGAAGTTGTTGTGACTTGGAACGTGAGAGCTAGAGGCTATGAGCCACCTAAGGCAAGTACATCTTGCTCAATAGTGAAGCCTTGATTTTCGGATTTTTCATATATATGTTGTTTTAAAAATGTATTTGAAGGAAAATGTTCTCTTTGAGTTGCTGGTCATATTTAGTTCTTGGAGTTTTGAAATTTGATGTATAGATTTACGTAGATATGAGTTTTAACTTAGAATTTTATATAGGTTCCATGAGTTTTTTTCTTGGTTTAATCTATTAAAACTTGTTGTGTTTCTAAAACTAGTTATTCTATTTGATGGAGCTTTCCATTTTGAGCATTTTGACTTTTGAATCGCTTAATTTGGAGTTAAATTGAAGTTTTTATGGCCAAAATAAATTCTGGAGCTTTGTTCTCGGACCTGTCTGACAGGGATGATGAACAGTGTCGCGCAGCAGTGCGCCGTATATGGATTTTCATGCCGCAGCAGTGTGCCGCGCATGAAGTTTCATGCCGCAATAATGCGCCGCGCATTAATGCGTCGTGCATCACTTTCTTGCCGCGCGTAGTGCCCCGGGCATGGAGTTTCATGCCGCAGCAATGCGCCGCGCATGAAGTTTCATGCTGCAGCAGTGTGTCGCGCGCATCAACCCTCGCAGCGGCATCAGTAGCCACGCACATCAATCCTTTCCGCGCAGTGCATCGCGTATGGATTTTCTTGCCGTAGCAGTGCACCGCACACAGAATTTAGGTCGCGTGTACTATGATCTGAATGCCTATTTTTGCCTATTTAAGCTATTTTTTAGCTATAATCTTGCAAAACTCAAAACATGAAAGTTGTAAATCTCTGTCTTGCCTTTTTGAATCACCTCATTTTGAGTTCATAAGTGAGAGTTATCCTCAATTTACTATATTGTATCATTTTTCTAATGCATAAACTGTTTTAGCCCAGTTGAGTATTAGAGCATAGTTGGATGTTGTGCTTCCCTATATTAACACTTGATTTTGATCCTCATGACACCGTGGAAATATTTGTGTATGATAATTCATTGTATTTTGGCATCGGGCAATCGAGTGTGAGTATTTCCCCATGTATCGCATGTCGCGGATACGATAACTCGTGAAAAGCTTGTACTCGTGACTCGTCATTCTAGGAAGTTCTCAAGTGTCCACGACTCAAGAACTTAAAATAATTTAGTAATGATTAAACAAGATAAGATTCACCTAGATCATTGGGAGAAAATAATATTGCGCTACCAGCTACCCCGATCTCCAAGGACCCCATGCAGCATGGAATTACCCTGCTAGGCAAGGGCTCCATGACTGACCAAGTTTACGCGTGCTGCGCAAATTAAAAGACAAGTTTATATTTATAAGACAAGTTTATGATTCACAAGTTTAAGTTTATGTTCACAAGCTTTAGTTTATGCTTACAAGCTCGAATTTCTGTTTATGACAAGTAACTAGTTATGTTATAGTATTGTTGAATGTGCATTTAAGTTTACTCGACAAGCGTACCCTTGGCCATCCGGGTTGACTACAGTGTCGTGGTAGTAATATTCTTAAAACATGCATTTAGTAATTAAGGCCTGTGACAACCCTAACTAGTTAATCTGTCATGCCCCAGTCCCAAAATATCGAGGGACTAGACACGTGGCAATGGCCAGCAGCACACACCGATGGGCAAACCCAATTTAATGGACCAATCAGGATGTACTTAAGTTGTAGTACAACAATAAGGGTGTAATATACTAATCTCATCCACAGAAATAAATACGACAATATCAGAGTATAAAGCAATATCAAACTCAATAAACTCGGGGAACAACCCGATAATGAGTCTGGTACAATAGTCAAGATACAAGAATAAAGATAACAACAGCAAAAACTCACTAGTACGGATAAAGAATATACTCAGAAGATATCCTCGGAGATCACTCGTCTTCTGGATCTGGTACTGCTCCAGTGTCTGCTCCTGCTCCTGCTAATGCTCCTGTCCCGTATACCTCGGGGTAGATCTCGTCTGCTAATCCTGGGGACATAATCCGGATCCAGGTCCTCAGGGGACGTAGCAAGGTACAAAATAACTCAAGCCAAAATAAATGCAGTGCAGCAATAAATGAATCAAATAGGGTAAACTATATAACCAGCTAAGTGATATGCAAGATGAGAGCATCACTAAACTCAGGCTGAGACCACTACAAGCTCGGTGTCAGGGAGCCGGTAGCAGAGATATCACTAGTAGAGTGCCTAGCTCTGATGTAGAGTCTGAGGCCTCACAATAAATATATATATATATATAAAAATTAGCCTGTAGCCTGTGTGTGTCTCTCCACCCAATGTAATCACACGTCTCATGTCCATGACACGCAAGATCATATCTAATGCAGCAAGTCATAATGAGATCTAAGCATGTATAAAGTATATGTCATAAACTTGTATCCTATACAGAATCACTATGAATATCTCAGAAAGATTATGTCTCATGAATAGTGTCAGGTGTCCTGGGTATGACGTACTTGATGATGCAAGCACGAGAATATATAGGTCTCGATATCCATGTCTAGGTGACGTTACACAACTCCGCGTATGGCGTTGACACCCGAATATTATTCGGACGCTAAGTAATATCACACGGTCCTAGGTTAAGCATGTACATCATATAAATAAATCAAGAACAATATGAAGCAGGTACTGCAAGTTTGGCAAGATACACTTGCCTGGGATTCTGGCTCCAACTGTAGATCTGATATCAGCAGGATTTGCAGGTACTCCTCCGATTGCTGAAATAGACATTACCATCAGATTCAGAAGACATTATATAGCTAGAATTGCCTGTCCTTGAGTCCAATTTGGACACAGGGGCAAAAGTGACAGTTTCTGGTCAAAGCGGGGTCCACATATGGCCCGCTTCGTACCGAAAAACGTGTCAGAAATAATATTCTCCAATTTTGTCAAACTTAGTGTCCATAAGTCCAGAACGACGATACGAACCCAACAGAATGTCCAGAACTGGATTTCGATGAGCCGATCACAAAATCGCCCGTCAAGTGGAGCCGTGAGGCCCACGATACGCGATTTTGTCAACGTTCTCAGAATCGAATCAAACTTGGGTTACAGGACCAGCATATTGCTATGAGTCCGATGGCATAAGTTTTGTTTCGATACGACGTGTGTACACGAAGTTACAACGAGTTCCAGAATAGGGTCGATACGGGGCGTTGCCGACGGATACGCGTTGATTCTGGTGTGCACGCACATCCAAATCAACTTTCACAAAATCCCACACGTCCGTATTAACGGCGTGCACCTTTTGGTGAAGTCCGCACACGACCAAGTCATCCCGTTTAGCGGGGCGCACTCAGTTTCAAGAAAAAATAGGGTAATTATTTTCCTGATTTTGGATCGCAGTTCGTGATCACCACAGGACGCAACACACCGAGCGAGTTGCACGGGTATCGAGAGGGTCACGCAGGGTTCGCGTCACAGCAAACGGAACAGGAAATGGGGCAGCAAGGAGGGAGAAACGGCTACCTGAACAGGGCTCCGCAGAAGGCTGACACGCACGTCCTCGCGAGGCGTCGCGACACGGCGGCTAGGGTTTTCGCCGGAGGCGGTCGGAGATGGTGGCGGTAGGGGCTGCTACGGCTCTGGAGTCGTCGAGACGGCGTCGTCGACCGGGGGCTGCCGGAGCTGGAGTGGCGGCGTGCTGGCGGAGCTCGAGGTCCTCGGTGGAGGGGTGACTCGGCGGAGGCGAAGCTGACGAAGTGGAGGCTGGTGGTGGTGATCGGGGTGGCTAGGGAAAGGGGCTGCTACTGCTGCTGCTAGGCGAAGCTAGTCTACGGGGGAGGCGCAGGGGTTCTGGTCGTCGAGCAGATGGGGAAGATGGCGGAGAGGCTCGGGGACGACGGGGGCTGGGGGTGTCGATCGGGGGCTGCGGGTTTTATAGAAGGCGGGGAGGGAGAAGAAGCGGCGGCGGTTGCGGGGGCAGGAAAGCTGAGCGGCGGCGGTTACGAGCGGAGTTGGCGCGGGGGAACCGTTCGTAGGGGAGGCGTAGAGCCACGGCGGGTCGGCCGGCGGCGGGGAGCCGAATCGCCACGGTCGGGGTCGGGTTAGGGATTTCAACAGTAACGGGTCGGGTCGGGTCGAAGCGGGTCGGGTAGACTAACAGGCCCGGATCCGACCCGCTTGGGCCCGGTTCAGCTAGACCGGGTCGGTCCGGTTCGGGTTGGTTTAGGTCAGAAATTAACTGGGTTTATTTTGGCTTAATAAATAATTTAGTTTTTAGGTCTTTAAAAATGGTTCTGGGGTCCAATAAATTCCAGAAAAATTACCCTATGTCTAATATTTTATTTTACACCTAAAAATATTATTTTCATAATATTTTAATATTTAATAAAAATATTTAAATTTATTTAATTCTAAAATACCTTGATTTTAATTAGTTAAACATCACAGAAAATTCCAAACAAATTCTGAAAATTGATTTTTAAAATCCTGAAAAATCAGGGGGTTTACAATCTACTGCCCTTAAGAGGATTGTGTCCTCGCAATCAAAGAATAACCGGTCAGCAGAGATGACACGGTTGCAAGCATTGTTCGAAGCACATCACTATCAAGAATCATGATCCAGAAGAATCAAAGGATGAGGGTTTAAGCAAAACACATAGGGAATAAAAATATCATTTTCCTAAGCAATGAAAGTTATGCAATTTCTAGAGTGAAGGAAAGCAAGAAAACTACAGCTTAGAAAAACTAGGTTATCAATTATTAGCAAGTTCAAAACTACCAGGTTAAGGGCTAAGGTCACGAACCAATACGCACGAGCTAAAGCAATACTAGAATAGATAGCTACGAAATAACTTACGCGCATTAGCTACTCCACGAGTCTGTGCGTCCTCCAAGGTCATCGCAAAAGCTTGTTCGCGTCCTTGCGGTGGATTCCTCTGCTGCTGCTGAGCCTGCTGGAAGAGTAGTGCATGGGGTATCAAAGGTGGCATCGGCTGATACCCTCCTGGAGGTGGTGGTATGACTCCTTCAACTCCTGTTTGCGGTGCTCCCAATGCTGGATAGGCTGGCCTCGGTACTGGTAACGCTTGTCGGTTTAACATTAGTGCTCTATCTTGATGCTCTGGACAATCCTTGGCTAAATGTTGGTTGGATTCGCAAATCAAGCATAATCCCAATTTGCGTCTGCACTCGTTCTCAATATGGCCTCGCTTGCCACAATATTGACAGATAGAAAGTATTTGCGAAGATGCTCTGGGTGGCTGGTGCATGTGATTTCTTCTTGCAGCTTCTTCCTGTGGTGTTTTGGCTGGTGCTGATGTGACTGGTTGATGAATCACCAATGCTTTCTCTCGACGTTCAGGGTAATCCCTTACCAAATATTGTTTGGATTCGCAAGCTAGACATAATCCCATTCGGAGTCGGCATTCTTTAGCGAGATGGCCTACCTTGCCACAATAGTGACAAGTAGGAATGACAAGTGCTATTGGTGTTGATGCTCTCTGTGGTGGATTCATTTGTGGTCGCTTTGCAGATCTCTCCTGTTGTGCTTGGTCTAGTGCTAATGCATACGGCCGCTTCTGGCTGGACTCTATCCTTGTGATGCACTCCATGGGTCGTGCTGCAGTAAGAACGTCCGTTGCAACGGAGTTGATTAACTTTCGTAGCTCAAAGTTAAGTCTGTAAATAATCTCCTCCGTTTGGCTTGGCTGGGCTTCTTCATGAACCTTCTGATAGGCTTGCATCATCGCGTAGAATATTTGAAATATCTGTTACTCGTCCATAGCTTGCCCTTGTGGGAATACGGATATTGGTGTAGTGAACTGCGGCGGTGATGCGATGTCGTATTGCTGGATTCTCGAGGCATGCTGATTTGCTTGACTGCGTTGTTGAGCTGATTGACCTCCATCCACTAGTGTTACTTCATCTTCGTTGGTTACCACAGCATCTCGTGGTGATCTTACAGGAGTTTCGTCGTTTGCTCGTGGATCCATTACTCTGCATCCAAAATAAACAATAAGAGGCACACAGGAATCAAGGCAGGATGCAAGTCAAGAAATTAATTCGAATCCGATATAGATATCAAGAACGATTCAAGTAAGTGGATGAGATCCAAAAAAAAACTTATCCTATTTTTATTGCAGGCTTGCTCGGTCCCTAAGTTGAAATCGAAGCAATTTAGTCGGAGACCTGCATGGGCCACCACAAAAACCATGTCACGCCCCAGTCCCAAAATATCGAGGGACTAGACACGTGGCAATGGCCAACAGCACACACCGATGGGCAAATCCAATTTAATGGACCCATCAGGATGTACTTAAGCTGTAGTACAACAATAAGGGTATAATATACTAATCTCATCCACAGAAATGAATACAACAATATCAGAGTATAAAGCAATATCAAACTCAATAAACTCGGAGAACAACCCGATAATGAGTCTGGTACAATAGTCAAGATACAAGAATAAAGATAACAACAGCAAATACTGAGTATGGATAAAGCATATACTCAGAAGATATCCTCGTAGATCACTCGTCTTCTGGATCTAGTACTGCTCCAGTGTCTGCTCCTACTCCTGCTAATGCTCATGTCCCGTATATCTCGGGGTAGATCTCGTCTGCTAATCCTGGGGACATAATCTGGATCCAGGTCCTCAGGGGACATAGCAAGGTACAAAATAACTCAAGCCAAAATAAATGCAGTACAGCAATAAATGAATCAAATAGGGTAAACTATATAACCAGCTAAGTGATATGCAAGATGAGAGCATCACTAAACTCAGGCTGAGACCACTACAAGCTCGGTGTCAGGGAGCCGGTAGCAGAGATATCACTAGTAGAGTGCCTAGCTCTGATATAGAGTCTGAGGCCTCACAATAAATATATATATATATATATATAAATTAGCATGTAGCCTGTGTGTGTCTCCCCACCCAATGTAATCATACGTCTCATGTCCATGACATGCAAGATCATATCTAATGCAGCAAGTCATAATGAGATCTAAGCATGTATAAAGTATATGTCATAAACCTGTATCCTATAAAGAATCACCATGAATATCTCAGGAAGATTCTGTCTCATGAATAGTGTCAGGTGTCCTGGGTATAACGTACTTGATGATGCAAGCACGAGAATATATAGGTCTCGATATCCATGTCTAGGTGATGTTACACAACTCCGCGTACGGCATTGACACCCGAATATTATTCGGACGCTAAGTAATATCACACGGTCCTAGGTTAAGCATGTACATCATATAAATAAATTAAGATAACAATATGAAGCATGTACTACAAGTTTGGCAAGGTACACTTGCGTGGGGTTCTGGCTCCAACTGTAGCTCTGATATCAGCGAAATTTACAGGTACTCCTCCGGTTGCTGAAATAGACATTACCATCAGATTCAAAAGACATCAAATAGCTAGAATTGCCTGTCCTTGAGTCCAATTTGGATACAGGGGCAAAAGTGACAGTTTCTGGTCAAAGCGGGGTCCACATGTGGCCCGCTTCGTACCGAAAAATGTGTCAGAGACAATATTCTCCAATTTTGTCAAACTTAGTGTCCACAAGTCCAGAACGATGATACAAACCCAACGAAATATCCAAAACTGGATTTCGATGAGCCGATCACAAAATCGCCCTTCAAGTGGAGCCGTGGGGCCCACGATACGCGATTTTGTCAACGTTCTCAGAATCGAACTAAACTTGGGTCACAGGACCAGCGTATTGCTACGAGTCTGATGGCGCAAGTTTTGTTTCGATACGACATTTGTACACGAAGTTACAACGAGTTCCAGAACAGGGCCGATACGGGGCGTTGTCGACGGATACGCGTTGATTACGGTGTGCACGCACATCCAAATCAACTTCCGCAAAATCCTACACGTCCGTATTAACGGCGTGCACCTTTTGGTGAAGTCTGCACACGACCAAGTCGTCCCGTTTAGTGGGGCGCACTCAGTTCCGGAGAAAAATAGGATAATTATTTTCCTGATTTTGGATCGCAGTTCGCGATCACCACAGGACGCGACACACCGAGCGAGTTGCACGGGTATCGAGAGGGTTATGCAGGGTTCGCGTCACAGCAGACGGAACGGGAAACGGGACAGCGAGGAGGGAGAAACGGCTACCTGAACAGGACTCCGCAGAAGGCTGAAACGCGCATCCTCGCGAGGGGTCGCGACACGGCGGCTAGGGTTTTCGCCGGAGGCGGCCGGAGCTGGTGGCGACCGGGGCTACTACGGCTCTGGAGTCGTCGAGGCGTCGTCGTCGATCGGGGGCTGCCGGAGCTGGAGTGGGGGCGTGCTGGTGGAGCTCGAGGTCCTCGACGGAGGGGTGACTCGGCGGAGGCGAAGCTGACGGAGTGGAGGCTGGTGGTGGTGATTGGGGCGGCTAGGAAAAGGGGCTGCTACTGCTGCTGCCAGGCGGAGCTCGTCGGCGGGGGAGGCGCAGGGGTTCTGGTCATCGAGGAGATGGGGAAGATGGTGGAGAGACTCGGGGACGACGGGGGCTGGGGGTGTCGATCGGGGGCTGCGGGTTTTATAGGAGGCGGGGAGGGAGAAGAAGCTGCGGCCGTTGGCGGCGATTGCGGGAGCGGGAAAGCTGAGCGACGGCGGTTACGAGCGAAGGAGGCACGGGGGAACCATTCACAGGGGAGGCGTAGAGACAAGACGGGTCGGCCGGCGGCGGGGAGCCGAATTGCCACGGTCGGGGTCGTGTTAGGGATTTCAACAGTAACGGGTCGGGTCGGGTCGAAATGGGTCGGGTCGGCTAACGGGTCCGAATCCGACCCGCTAGGGATTGGGTCCGGTTCAGCTAGACCGGGTCGGTCAAGTTCGGGTTGGTTTGGGTCAAAAATAAATCGGGTTTCTTTTTGCTTAATAAATAATTTAGTTTTTAGGTCTTTAAAAACGGTTCTGGGGTCCAATAAATTTCAGGAAAAATTTCATATGTCTAATATTTTATTTTACACCTAAAAATATTATTTTTATAATATTTTAATATTTAATAAAAATATTTAAATTTATTTAATTCCAAAATATCTTGATTTTAATTAGTTAAAAATTATAGAAAATTTCAGACAAATTCTGAAAATTAATTTTTAAAATCCTGAAAAATCAGGGGATTTACATAATCGTAGCAAGCCGTAGAGCTGTTTGGCCGTGCGATGAATGATGTTACTTTCATTATAGCTCGTGTTCGCTATTAAAATTGATTGTTTTAATAACAAACAGACAAAAGTACAGAGAGGTCCTAGATAGACGATCTAAGTACAAATTTTTTATTCTGGGACGTGACGATGGACAAAGAGCGCTATGACGGCTCCTTTACTCTGTTAACGATCCGGCGCATGAGTGACGGGAGCTCTCTTATCTTATCTTATCTTCTATTCTTTTATCTTATCTTATCTTCTCTTCTCTCTCTCTTTCTCTCTCTCTCTCTCTCTTGAGCTTGGGTGCAGGTACATATCTCTCTGGGAGGATATGGTCTCTCTCTGAATCAGAAAAAAAAAGTCTCTTTGGGACGTCCATGTTGCTCCTATTTATAGCCATCATGTTGCTGGGTTATAGGTGACGCATATGCCTATGTTTAGTGGCCGCAGGGGGCTCCTTCAACAGAATACGGTTGCAACTGTAGCCGCGTAGTTTGGGTTGAGTCCAGGGCGAGTTGCCACGTGGATGTTCTGTTGGGATTTGTTGTTGCTGAAGATCTGGGCGGTTCTCGTCCTTTGTGTGCGTGACTTGGTCAATTGTGACACGTGACCCGCACTTGGTTGGAGAGGGCTACTTCAGTTGTATCGGCTGGACTTGGTCTTCATGGAGTCTGAAATAAGTGTGGCCAGAACCGCATGGGATGCATGGAGTCTGGGACGCATGGGGCCAGAGGCACATGGAACGCAGGGAATCTGGGACGCGTGGGCCAGAGACTCATGGAGCCTGGGATGCATGGACGATGCTGCCTGGTCCGCGTGGAATCTGGGACGCATAGAAATTGGATTGCATGGGGCCAGAGACGCATGGAGTCCTTGTTTGTGCTGTACACGTGGCGCTGCACAAACGACGAAAAGACGAAAAATGAAGTTCTGACGTGAGACTTCTATCGTTTAGTAGGTTCATGTCTTTTGAGGCAATCCTTGTTATCAGAATTCTGTGTCAGAGACGTCAGGTCCATATGCGGCCAAAATAGTTTTGGCTGATTGGGATGCATGGACGTAGCCTTATTGGGCCGCAGGTTGACACTGCGGCCTGATTTGAGCCTTCTTTCTGGGGACGCACGGCTGTTGAACGTATGGACGCGTGTTGCCAAGTTGGCACTTTTAAGACTTGGCTCAATCATTTTGGAAAGCTTAACCGCCTTTTTGCATGCGGACTTCTTGGGAACTTAACCGTTGGTTGCATGCAGACTTCTCGTCGAATTCGCCCTTTCTAGGTTCATCATTGTGATTACTGCCATCACGCGAACCGTCGTTCTCTTTTTATAAATACCCCTGTCGTGGTCCATCGTGTTCCATGTCGTCCGAGGGATATTCTAGTTAGGAACCCTGGCCGCCCACCTCGCTTCCTCGTCGCCTCCTCCCTGCTATGTCCTAGTGCTCGGGTATCGGAGGGTCTGGACTTGGAGGGTCTCGTGAGGGACGAGCTTTCGATTCTCTGTCGGCTGTCGTAGCATTTCTACCTGGACGGAGGGCACGAGATGAGGGTGAGTTGTCTGTTAATGAGAGCTTTCTGTCCTCGTTGGGGTTGTCTTTGGAGGCTCTTGCTCGGCCTCTAGAGTCCACTCCGAATTTCTTATTGCTGCCCGTAACTCCAGAGGAGAGGGAGACGTTAGAATGGAGGGAAGAAATGCGCTGTCAGTTTTATCGTGCGGGCATATGTTCGCTCCCTGATATTGCGGTTGTGCTTCGTGAGGCTTGCGGCTCATCTGACTAATCGTGTCTTCCTCTTTTTGTTTTTATTTTGTATGGGCCTCGATGGCTACATGTTGTTACCCCCATTTTGCAAATAAATTTTTTCTCTTTGTTTTGATCAATACTTCTTTTATGCAGTCCCCGTGCTCTAAGGATGATCAGGCCGCATGAGGGTGTCACGCCCCAGTCCCAAAAATACGTAGGACTAGGACACGTAATCATGCCAGCCGCATGGATATGGCAACTCCAATATATGGAAACCAAATCCATACGTACGCTGTAATATGAATATAAATCCACAAGTGGTAAAGAATGTAATACAAGTCACAGGGTAAAATCTAAATCTCATCCACCAAAATCATATAGAAATAAATAACCAGTATCTATGAAACTAGATCTCAACAGTAGTATCTAAAGATGATAGTTGGATGGAAACAAATCCACTACCAACTCAAATGAAAAAAATAAATACAATATAAGTACAACTCACTCAAACAATATAAGTACCAGCTACCAATCACGGCTCGAAGAGAAGACATCCACGGAGCATCTATATCCTTTCAAATCCGTGCTCCTGTAAATACTCAAGAACAGGTACACCTGGCAGCGGACCAGGTCCTCAGAGGGACATAACAAGTATACTTAAACACATGCCAATAAAGTACTGAAATAAATATCCAATGGGTCGCCTAACCATCTAAAGTGAATGCAGTTAAGAACAACTTTCTCCACAAGTGAGCTATCTGGCTGAAAACTAGGATTTGGCATAGTTCTCTTTTGAAGATCCAGGGGCCTAAAAGGCACGTCGTCTTTTGAACGCCGGTGGCCCGCCTGATAGTACATAATATATAGTGGTCATCATCACCCGTATCTCCAGCGGAGAATCTGGGCTTCACAGAAAAAGTGCAAAGGAGCTCAAATGCGGTACTTGTTGTTCTCTCCACCCAATGCTCTAAGCATGTCATGTCCATGACACAATAACACCTCTAATAACTGCCAAGTCTACTAGCATGCAAAGTTTCTAACAGCAGTTATTCCTAACGCACGGCCCATACGTACAGGAGGCCAGACCTGTCACGCAGTCCGTGATCTATATAAGACTCACACTCATGTAACATCTGTGTCACGGCCAATGAATCTAATGGTGCTACATGATAATGGGGTAGTCTCATGAACAAGGTCAATGCAATACATAAATAAAAACATTCGCGACGTCACCGTCGCGCGCAATTTATATAACAATTAAATATATGAACTAAAGACAGAAAATAAGGATGCATGCAACATATGGCATATAAATAACAGTACAATGGCAAGGTATACTTGCCTGGCAAGAAACTGCAAAATGTCACGTCCAGATGTCCAATACACAGGACCAGAAGCTATGGCCACAGAACAAATATCTCCGGATGCTGAAATAAATATCACCAACGTTTTCGGAATGAGCAAAATAGCTAAAAAGCACATCCCTTTCGTCCAATTTGGACACAGGAACAAAACGGTAATTTCGGGTAAAAGTGGGGTCCACGTTTGGCCCACTTTGCACCGAAAAGCGTGCCGAGGGTAACAGTCTCTAAATGGGACAAACTATGGGTCAAACAACTCTAGATGTCAATACGAACCCAACGGTATGTCCAAATTTGGATTCCGATGAGCCGAACAAAATTTGGTCCAAAAAGTCAACTGTGGGGCCCGCCAATTGGCGATCTGGTCAACCGTCTCAAAAATGCGTGAAAATTGGATCACAGGACCAGCGTGTTAGCATGAGTCCAGTGGCGCAAGTTTTGTCACAATCTGACATGCGTGCACAAAATACGTGCGAGTTTCACAAAAATGGCGACACGAGATGTGTCTGCGGGTACGGCCTGATTCCGGCGCACTCACGCGTCCGAATCAGTCCCCACGAATTTTTACGTGTCCCGTTATGCTGTGTGCACCATTTGGTACACTTGGCACACGACGGGGCGGTCCCGTTTGGCGGGGCGCGCTCCGATCTCCAACTTTTGGAAAACCGGAAAAAGTGGGTGCGCACAGTTTTGTGACGACTACAATTATCTCCACAGCAACTAATAGCACAAAGTTATTATACAGAAAATAAACTAGGTCATGTAATCTACAGGTATCAAAAAGAATCATCGAATTCGGATCTCTGTGGTGGGAGATACGAACTCGACAATATGGGTGGTAATTCTGGAATTCTGCGATTGCAGAATTCTGTCTGCTCGTCCAACTTTGGACGCTGTTTTTCACCTAGGGGCACACGTTTTCTGAGGTTGACTATAAAACAAGTATTGGAGAGGGTTAAGGGATGATCAAACCTATGAAAACGGAACAGCGTTTGGATGAGCGAGTCAACGGAAAAATACGCCGGAGCGAAGGTGCCTCGAGTGGGAGACTGCAGTTCGCGATGTCGGCGTCGACGGGATGGTTGGATGGCTTGGGGAGGCTTCTCTGGCTGCGGTGACGGCTCTAGATGGGAAGAGGAAGTCTGGAGTTTCTAGGTTAGAGTTTTAGAGAGCTATTATATATATATATATATATATTATATATTAAGAGAGGGTGAGCGATTGAGTCCGTGGGGTGAAGAAAAAAAGGGCTGAAGGGAATTAATTAAAGGGGCGGGTCCGCATGTCAAGTTGCTGCGGGATGGACGGTCAATGCAAGTAAGAATGGGAAAAGCAAAGTTAGGTTGCAGCATGTTTGCTAAGAAGGATAATAGTTAGAATTGTTGTATTATTATTATATTACTACTATTAACTTTTCTTTTTCTTTCCTTTCTTTAAATATATATATACATATATATATATATATATATATATATATATATATATATATATATATATATATATATATATATATATATATATATATATATATATATATATATATATATATATATATTCACACATAAGAAGATTTATAGATTAGGGTATTGCACATCGTTAGGCTAGCAACGGCTCAAGGAGTCTCCTACAAGGAATAAATTCCGAAAAATTCCTGATGGTCCTATAAGTCATCTAAGTGCCCGAACACCTAACATAAAAATTATTAAAAATCTATTTCTCCCATTTAGCTCTAATTACTACAATTTAATTAATAATAAATAAATAAAAGGGTATTTACGATTTTCTAGGAAGGGGGTTTTACAGAGGGCCACCTATGCGGTTGGCTGTTATGGTCGCATAGGTCCCATGCGGCTCTATGCAGCTTGATTTCATATTGGGGGTGCATGAGCTCTTATGCGGCATGCATAATTTTTATGCTTCTACAACTCGCTCTTCTATTTTTTTTTCTCTCGACACATGGTTAGAGTGCAAAGTCCTACTCGGGTGAAGGACTACAACCCTGATCCTTATTTGGTGTAAGGATTGCGGTCCCGATCCAGAGTAGTTTCTATGCCCTCTTGTCGTTCGTCGCTTTACTTTCATCTTAGCACTTGTTGTCAGTTCTATCATTATATTTTGAGACAAGTACATTGGTACCGTACAAGTCTCGATCCGCATTTATTCTTATATGTCTCTTTTATGCTAATGTTGTGATATGTATCTGCCCAATGCTTCTGTCTGTCCTGAGCTGCTCGTAGGTGATTCTGAATCTGCTTCTCCTTCTCCACTGTTTGTGTGACCAATTTTGGACCCAGTAGTTGACGTTCACCAACGTCACTCCAACATATAGGTGACCTGCACTTTCTTCCGTATAAAGCTTCAAATGGTGCCATCTGGATGCTGGCCTGATAACTGTTATTATAGGAGAACTCTACTAAGTACAAATGGTCTTCCCAAGATCCTCCAAAGTCTAGCATACATGATCTCAACATGTCCTCCAATATCTGAATGGTGCGCTCCGATTGGCCATCTGTCTGCGGGTGGTAAGCCGTGCTGAATTTGAGTCTGGTGCCTAGACTCTCTTGCATGCTTCTCCAGAAATGAGATGTAAATCTCGAATCTCGATCCGATACAATACTAACAGGCACTCCATATAATTTTGACAATTTGTCGCATATACATTTCGGCTAGTACCTCTGTGGACTGTCCAACTCTAAATGGCAAGAAGTGTGTCGATTTAGTGAGTCTATCCACGATAACCCATACTACGTCTCTTCCGCTGGGGCTCCTCGGAAATCCTGTGACAAAATCCATCGTGATGTGCTCCCACTTCCATTCTGGTATAGGAAGCGGCTGTAACATACCTGCAGTCCTCTGATGCTCGGCCTTTACTTGCTGACAGACTAAACATTTGGCCACAAACCTTGCAATCTCCCTTTTCATTCCATGCCACCAGTAGTACTGTCTCAAGTCTCGATACATCTTGGTTCCTCCTGGGTGAACAGAGTACATAGAACTATGTGCTTCAGTCATTAACTCCTGTCTCAATTCTCCATTTGGGACATACAGGCGATTTCCAAACCTCAATGTCCCGTCTTCGTGAATGCAAAGTCCTGTCTGTATGCCGGCTTCTGTCCTTTCTTTGAGTCTTCGGAATCTAGCATCGGTGGGCAATGCCTTTTTAATCTTCTCCACGAGTGATGACTGAATCTCAAGATTAGCCATCAAGCCATTCTGTCCTGGTAAAACAACCTCTATCTGTAGCTCCTGTAAATCCTTCAACAACTCGGGCTGCATCGTCAAGAAATAAGCCATAGGCTTCCTGCTGAGTGCGTCTGCAACCACATTCGCCTTTCCCGGATGATACTGCAGATCGATATCAAAATCTACCATCAGTTCAAGCCAGCATCTCTGCCTCATGTTAAGCTCCTTCTGAGTATACACATACTTCAGACTCTTGTGATCTGTAAAGATTTCTACCCTCTCTCCATAAAGATAGTGCCTCCATATCTTCAATGCAAATATCACTGCTGCTAGCTCCAGATCATGTGTTGGGTAGTTCTTTTCGTGGACCTTCAGCTGTCTTGACGCATAAGCAATGACTTTGCCATGTTGCATCAAAACACATCCTAGTCCACTGCCTGATGCATCACTGTAAACAACAAAACCTCCTGACCCTGAAGGAAGAGTCAATACAGGTGCTGTTGTTAATCTTCTCTTCAGTTCTTCGAAGGCCTTCTGGCAGTCTTCTGTCCATAGAAATTCCTGGTCCTTCCATGTCAGCTTCGTCATCGGTTCTGCAATCCTCGAGAAACTCTCTACAAACCTTCGGTAATATCCCGCAAGTCCGAGAAAACTTCTCACCTCTGCAACTGATGTGGGTGTAGGCCAAGTCTCTATTGCCGCAACTTTCTCTGGATCTACTGAAAGTCCTTCTCCTGAGATGATGTGTCCCAAGAAAGGCACTTTGTCCATACAGAACTCACACTTACTGAGTTTAGCATATAACTTCTCCTGTCTCAAGGTCTCTAACACGATTCTGAGATGCTCCTCGTGCTCTTTATGGTTCTTGGAATATATGAGAATGTCGTCGATGAATACAACTACAAATTTATCCAAGAACTGATGAAAGACTCTGTTCATCAAGCTCATAAACACTGCTGGTGCGTTGGTTAAACCAAACGGCATCACCAAGAACTCATAATGCCCATACTTCGTCCTAAAAGCTGTCTTCGGGATGTCTTCTTTCCTCACCTTGATCTGATGATAGCCGGATCTAAGGTCAATCTTCGAAAATACCCTTGCACCACTCAACTGATCGAAGAGATCATCAATGCATGGTAAGGGATACCTGTTCTTGATGGTTACAGCATTTAGTGCCCTGTAATCAATGCACAATCGTACCGTTCCATCCTTCTTTGGCACAAATAATATGGGTGCTCCCCAAGGTGAAACACTGGGCCGAATGAAACCCTTCTCCAAAAGATCATCAACCTGTTCCTTCAATTCCACTAACTCCTTAGGTGCTAACCGATAGACTGATGAAGTGATAGGCTCTGCTCCTGGAGTTAGGTCTATTGTGAATTATATTTCCCGATCAGGCGGTAAACCTGGAAGATCATCAGAAAATACATCCATAAATTCTGAGATGACTCTTGGGTAACCTGTCTCCTCTTCTACAGATAGTACCCTAAGAGTAGGCTGAAATCCTTGCTCTACTGCTCCTCGAGTAAACTCAAATTCTGGATGTCCAGGCGGTCTAAATATAACCCGCCCAAGTCGGCAATCAAGAGTCGCATGGTACTGACTTAACCAGTCCATACCAAGTACGACATCATAATCCGGCATGGAAAAGATCAGAAATTGAGCTCGCATTTCTCTGCCACAAACTACTACAGAACATGATCTACAGACGTCACTAACCGGAATAATTCCACCTCCCGTAAGAATTCTCTTCATCTTCGGAAGGGGTGCGGTAGCTACTCTATGGGTGGCTACAAAGCTAGCTGCTATAAATAAATGCGATGCTCCAGAATCAAATAATGCTACAGCTGGTAATGAAGCTACTAGAATAGTACCTGCGATGACCTCGCCTGCTGTAGTCTCCTGCTCAACAGCTAATGGGAATGCCTGTCCTCGTCCCTGAGCTGGACCTCTCTGCTGCTGAACCTGCTGGAATAAAGCTGCCTGTGGTGCCAGGGGTGGTCTCTGCTGGTTCCCTCCTGGGGCTGGTGGTCTGACCCCACCAACTCCCGTCTGCTGGGCTCCTGCTGCTGGTCGTGGTGCAGGTAATGCTAGTCTTGGTGCTCCGTCTCTGCGTTCGGAACAGTCCCTGGAAAAGTGCTGGCTGGATCCGCAGCTCAAATATAGTCCCAACTTACGCCTGCATTCCTTCTCAATGTGTCCTACCTTGCCGCAGTGGTGACAAGTAGGAAGAGGTCTGTCCCTATGTGCTGCTTTATCTGGCATACCCCTCTGGGTTCGCTTTGCTGAATCCCCATGTGCTGGCCTGGATGGTGCTGACGTGATAGGCCTCTTCAGATTAGACTCCCTCCTGGTGACGCGCTCCAAGCGTCGGGCCGCTGCAAGGACATCGGTATAAGAGGTAGGTGCTACCGATCCAATCACTCTCTGAAGCTCGAACTTCAGGCCGTCAAAGAACTTCTCTGCTTTTTCTTCCTCCGTCGAGATCAATGTCGGGGCAAAGCGGCTCAGGCGAATAAATTCCGCATTGTATTCCTCTAATGACATGTTGCCTTGGATAAGGCGGTTGAACCTGTCTCTGAGCTCTGACCGTGCGACTGCTGGAATGTACATCTCTTGGAAGAGTCTGGAGAACTCTTCCCATGTGACTCGGTCCTGTCCAAGCCTCCTCTCTTCTGCTAACCACCAGTGATGCGCATTATCAGTTAACTGCATTCTGACGGCAGTCATCCACTTCTCTCTTGGAAGTTCAGCGGCTTCCAACTGATGCTGAATGTTGGTGAGCCACTCATGAACTTCCGTTGGCCCTTCTTTACCAGAAAATGTGCGAGGCTTGAGATGACGGAAGTCGGTGATAGATCCCGTCGATGTTCTCCTCGTTGGGGGATTTGCCTGCTCCAATGCGGATACCAGGCTGGTCTTCAGATACTCGGCCTCCTGCCGATGGACCTCCTGCTGAATCTGTTGCTGTGCTTGCATCATAGCATACATCATCTGGAACATCTGTTGCCCGTCCATGGCTTGTCCTGGCGGGAATACTGGCATCTGGGGAGTGAACTGTGGTGGAGGTGGGATGTCATCTCTCCGAAACCTTGGATTAGGCTGTCCGGTTTGATCACTCTGCGATGCTTGTCCTCCATCCCCTGGTGTCACTCCGTCTCCATAAGTAACCACAGCGTCGTGCGGCGTATCCAAGGGAATATCATCTCTGTTCCCGGAATCCATTACTCTGCAAAAAGATAAACTATAAGAACGCTCAGAGGAATCAATACAGGATGCAATTCAAGTAACAAATTTCGAGTTCGATATAGAGTTCAACAAATGGTTAATAATGGATGAGATCCTATGATTTATACTATCCTTAGGGCAGGCTGGTTCGGTCCCTAAGTTGAAACCGAACAATTTAGTCGTAGACCTGCATGGGCCACCACAAAAACTATGTCACGCCCCAGTCCCAAAATACCGAGGGACTGGACGCGTGTCAATGGCCAGCAGTACGCACCGATGGACAACCCAATTTAATGGATCCATCAGGGCATACTTAAGCTGTAAAACAAGTCTACGACAATCATGGCACAACTAATCTCATCCACACAAAATATAAAGTATGATCCACAGGATAAATAAGGAATGTAAATCATCATCTAGTCTCACAAAGTACTTCGGGGAACAACCCGATAAATATCTAGTACAATGGTTTAACAGACCAGAAATAAAAGACTGAAATAAATAATAAAAGCTGAGCATGGAACATGGATGCTCAGGCAAAGTCTTCAGCTAAGACCTCGTCCACGGATGGTGGTACAGCTCCTGAATCAGCTCCTGCTCCAGTCCCGTATACCTCGAGATAAATCTCGTCCTCAAATCTTGGGGACAAAATCTGGATCCAGGTCCTCAGGGGACATAGCAAGGTACAAGAAAGCTCATGCCAATAAATAAATAACAGTGCAGCAAATAAATAACTAAATGAAGCAATAGGTAAATATGTAACCAATCTAAGTGAAATGCAAGTGAGAGCAACACTAAAACTCAGGCTGAGCCACTACAAGCTCTGTGTCGGGGAGCCGGTAGCGGTAATAACCGGTAGTGGGTCTAGCTCTGCTACGAGAGTCTACGACCTCTCAATAATAGAAGATATATATAAATACAGCCTGTAGCCTGTGTGTCTCTCCCCACCCAATGTAACCACGCATATCATGACCATAACGTCTTATGCCCATGTCAAGCGTGATCATAGCTAAATGCAACAAGTCATAAAGTATCTAAAAATATAATGGCCATGTCCTGTATCCTATACAGAATCACCACGAATATCTCGGGAAAATCCTGTCTCATGAATAGTGTCAAGTGTCCTGGGTCATAGGGTACTTGATAAGACAAGTACGAGCATATAAAGTGTCACGGATGTCCATCTCTAGATGACCGTACCCAACACTGCGTACAGTGTCGGCACCCGACTGATAATCGGACGCTAAGTACGTCACACGGTCCTAGGTTAAGCATGTACAGTAATATATATAAAGCAAGAAAAATAGATAACTAAGCTGCAGAGTTTGGGCAAGGTACACTTGTCTGATGTCCGAATACCAACAACTGTCCCTGTATCGGTGGATCCGGTAGGTACTACTCCAAAAGCTGTAATAAACATCACCACTAGTCTCAGAAGATATCAAAATAGCTAGAAATGCCTGTCCTTACGTCCAATTTGGACACAGGGGCAAAAAGGTCATTTTCGGATTAAAGCGGGGTCCACATGTGGGCCACTTTGCACCGAAAAGCGTATCAGGGTCAAAGGTCTCCAAATTCTGCAAACTCAGTGTCTACAAGTCAAGAACGATGATACGAACCCAACGGAACTTCCAGAATTGGATTCCGATGAGCCGATCTTAAAATCACCCGTCAAGTGGAGCCTGTGGGCCCACGATACGTGATTTTGTCAACGTTCTCGGGATCGGACCAAACTTGGGTCACAAGACCAGCGTATTGCTACGAGTCCGATGGCGCAAGTTTAGTCTCGATCCGACGTGCGTACACAAAGTTACAGCGTGTTCCAGAAAGGACGGATACTGGGTGTCGTCGACGGATACGCGTTGATTCCGGGGTGCACACACATCCGAATCGACTTCTGCGAAATCCTACACGACCGTATCAACGTCGCGCACGGTTCGGTAAAGACCGCGTGCGACCAAGTCATCCCGATTGGCGGGGCGTACTCAGTTCCGGGGTGAAACAGGGTATTGTTTTTCCTGTTTTTGGATCGCGGTGTGCGATCACCACAAGACGCGATGCACCGAGCGAGTTGTACGGGCACCGAGAGGGTTAAACAGTCTACGCATAGCAACTGACGAAAACTAATTCGGAGTTGCGAGGTGAGAGAAATCAGTACCTGTACAGGGCCCCGTGAGTTCTGTTCTTCAAGTGTCCGTGAGTCACTTCGATCCAGGATTCGTATCCTGGACGTGTCCGGGTTCTGCGGGGACGCTGCCGTGAATCACCAAGGCTACGAGAAGTCGGGGAACTCGACGCCGCGACACGTCCGGTCGGGGACACCGCGTGGCGGGCTCCGCTCGGTCTGGGAATTCGCACAGCGGTCGGGCTCAGTTCCGCCGGCGGGTGGGGCTGTTCCGATCGGTCGGGGACGCTGCTGCTGGAGCGGCGTGCACTGCGGCCGGTCGAGGGCTGCGCTACGGCAGACCGGAGTTGGTCGGCGCGAGGGTTCTCAGGCGGAGCGGGGTGCCGAGTCGACTGCGGGGGAGAGCCGCCGGTCGGGGACGCTGGATTCGGGGGAGGGTACGGTCGGCTGAGCAACCCGGCGGAAGGCGGCGGCAATGATCGGCAAGGGGAGTCGGCGGATGATGCTGGATGAGAGGGGTGACGGCACAGATCCCTAGGTCAACCTATAAAGCTGCTACAGTATACATGCGGGTAGGGTTCAGCCAACGGGTCGGGTTCTCGAAGGTGGTTTGGTTCGGCTTAGAAATCCAATAGCTCTTTTAAGCTTAAAACTCATTTCCGGGGTCCAAATAATTCACCGAAAAATACTGTAGGTCCGGTTTTCTATGGTGCATCATAATTTATTATTTCCAGAATAATTTGACATCATTTGGTCACACTGAAAATTCTTTAAATCACAATCATCTTCGCCTTAAATTCCAGAAAATACCAAAATTCGTAATAACTCATCTTAAAAATATTCTCAAAAATTCAAGGTGTTTACAATTACAAAAGAATAATCCTCAAGTATGTGATCGGCCTACGGGTATATCTAGTACTCTCTGTGTATCAAACTTATACCAAGCACGAGGTTTCATCTTTCCGAAATAAGGGAAGACGAAGATCAATAATAAAGAGTTCAAGGGCAGCGTAATAGAATAGAAGTATTGGGATCAAGGCGTTTAAAGAATCCAATTGGGAATTGTCAAGGCAGTTGTGGATTGAAATCCTATTTTGGTAGTTCCTATTCACATGCTCGTATTAGTACAGTTATGTAGCCGATACGATATGCTCAGGCAGGTTTAGAGGGCAAGTACATTTGTCTAAGAAACTAAGCAAATTTTATCCCAATCCACGTAAAGTAGCAATGCGAAGGGCGAACCAAGCGTACTAAGGCTAGCTAGACCTTAATACACTGGTTCTGAAATGTATTAGTGTAGTACTCCAATAATACATGTCATGAACAAGCTCGATAAAGAATAAGCTTGCAAAACTAGGCTATAATAGCAGCATAAGTCAAGGTAGTACAGAGATATAACGCTGGATTATGATGAGAGAAGTTACAAAATAATTCGAGTTGCAAAAACAAAACAACATAAGCAACAATAACAAAAGACTCTACAATCTCTACAGTTATCATATTAATTCCTTGTCTAAGTCGATAGTCGACAAGGTAGGGGTATGAGCCTCTAAGTTCTATAGTCTGAATAAACACTATCATCTTATGTTAGCATGCAATTAATGTCATTCAGTTACACTTCATCAATGGATCACAGGGGCTATATGATACTAGGTGGTGAGGTATACTACCCAACTTATAAGAATTAAACTAATACGGTGACAGTTTTAAGAGGGTCCTACACAGTAATCTTGCACATGTAAATAGAGCAGAAACTCTTATTAGGATATATGAGGAAAAAATCATGGTATTGATTAGGGTATCCTTTTTATGTAGGTAATGGTCATCCTAAGTCTTAGTCATAGCACTTATAAGCAAGTGTCGATGGTAAAGATAGAAGAGTTACTGGCCGTTAAGGGGGAAAGGGGTCTAACTTGTATCGAGGTGAGGGTAAAAATTACACGATTTAAAAACTAAGGGTTAATCATCGGTCACAATCTACAAAGCAACTTAAACTTATCAAGTTCTAACTACCAAGCATAAAAATTTCACATTCAAGGCTACAACTATAATCCTAGCAACTATGAGCCCTTAACAAAGAATAAATTTACTTGGCCTACTATCCGAAGTGTCGGATGGCACGAGTTGAAAGATGAAGAGAAGAAACGTAATTAGCCGTCGCAAAAATAGCGAGCGCTATGGTCGCAGGGAAACAATATATAAAATAAAGATAGAGGGCTCTAGATAGCATCATGGTTCTCTAAGAGGAGTGGGGTGTTAGTTGCTATATTCGGGGTATGATCAAGGGAGAAGTGTTGATTACATTCCTCTAGGCTTCCTAGGGTGCTGTCTATTAATAATAAGACAATGATCTAAGTTTATAGTTCCAATATTATCTAACTATGAAGGTTAGGTTCAGTCTAAATATTAAGTTTTGGTTTTCTATTGGTTCCTCAATGCTAGTGGCAAATATTATGGTAAAACTTCTAGCTAACTCTAGTAGTGTCTATACTACTCTCAATTCTTCATAATACATCTGGGGTAATGGTAAACCAATTATAGGGATAAGGAATTCTAGGGTTCGCTAGATATTCTAAACTTAGTGGTGTATCTATAATCTCGTTGTATTCTAAATAAGTGTGCTACTCTAATTATCATCTAACAACAGGAACTTCTATATTCTAGGAGAAGGCTATACTTAAAGAAACTAATAGGGAAGCACATGAATCAAGCATGATGCAATTATTCAAATGGAATGGATTGGAAGGAAGGTGAATCATAGTCAATTGTGGATGAGATCCTATACACTAATCCTAGGTGCAGGCTTGCTCGGTACAATAACGTAACCGAGACAATATGCTCTTGACCTTCATGGGCCACCACAAAAACATGTCATGCCCCAGTCCCAAAAATACGTAGGACTAGGACACGTAATCATGCCAGCCGCATGGATATGGCAACTCCAATATATGGAAACCAAATCCATACGTACGCTGTAATATGAATATAAATCCACAAGTGGTAAAGAATGTAATACAAGTCACAGGGTAAAATCTAAATCTCATCCACCAAAATCATATAGAAATAAATAACCAGTATCTATGAAACTAGATCTCAACAGTAGTATCTAAAGATGATAGTTGGATGGAAACAAATCCACTACCAACTCAAATGGAAAAAAATAAATACAATATAAGTACAACTCACTCAAACAATTTAAGTACCAGCTACCAATCACGGCTCGAAGAGAAGACATCCACGGAGCATCTATATCCTTCCAAATCCGTGCTCCTGCAAATACTCAAGAACAGGTACACCTGGCAGCGGACCAGGTCCTCAGAGGGACATAACAAGTATACTTAAACACATGCCAATAAAGTACTGAAATAAATATCCAATGGGTGGCCTAACCATCTAAAGTGAATGCAGTTAAGAACAACTTTCCCCACAAGTGAGCTATCTGGCTGAAAACTGGGATTTGGCATAGTTCTCTTTTGAAGATCCAGGGGCCTAAAAGGCACGTCGTCTTTTGAACGCCGGTGGCCCGCCTGATAGTACATAATATATAGTGGTCATCATCACCCGTATCTCCAGCGGAGAATCTGGGCTTCACAGAAAAAGTGCAAAGGAGCTCAAATGCGGTACTTGTTGTTCTCCCCACCCAATGCTCTAAGCATGTCATGTCCATGACACAATAACACCTCTAATAACTGCCAAGTCTACTAGCATGCAAAGTTTCTAACAGCAGTTATTCCTAACGCACGGCCCATACGTACAGGAGGCCAGACCTGTCACGCAGTCCGTGATCTATATAAGACTCACACTCGTGTAACATCTATGTCACGGCCAATGAATCTAATGGTGCTACATGATAATGGGGTAGTCTCATGAACAAGGTCAATGCAATACATAAATAAAAATATTCGCGACGTCACCGTCGCGCACAATTTATATAACAATTAAATATATGAACTAAAGACAGAAAATAAGGATGCATGCAACATATGGCATATAAATAACAGTACAATGGCAAGGTATACTTGCCTGGCAAGAAACTGCAAAATGTCACGTCCAGATGTCCAATACACAGGACCAGAAGCTATGGCCACAGAACAAATATCTCCGGATGCTGAAATAAATATCACCAACGTTTTCGGAATGAGCAAAATAGCTAAAAAGCATATCCCTTTCGTCCAATTTGGACACAGGGACAAAACGGTAATTTCGGGTAAAAGTGGGGTCCACGTGTGGCCCACTTTGCACCGAAAAGCGTGCCGAGGGTAACAGTCTCTAAATGGGATAAACTATGGGTCAAACAACTTTAGATGTCAATACGAACCCAACGGTATGTCCAAATTTGGATTCCGATGAGCCGAACAAAATTTGGTCCAAAAAGTCAACTGTGGGGCCCGCCAATTGGCGATCTGGTCAACCGTCTCAGAAATGCATGAAAATTGGGTCACAGGACCAGCGTGTTACCACGAGTCCAGTGGCGTAAGTTTCGTCGCAATCTGACATGCGTGCACAAAATACGTGCGAGTTTCACAAAAGTGGCGACACGAGATGTGTCCGCGGGTACGGCCTGATTCCGGCGCGCTCACGCGTCCGAATCAGTCTCCACGAATTTTCACGTATTCCGTTATACTGTGTGCACCATTTGGTACACTTGGCACACGACGGGGCGGTCCCGTTTGGCGGGGCGCGCTCCGATCTCCAACTTTTGGAAAACCGGAAAAAGTGGGTGCGCACAGTTTTGTGATGACTACAATTATCTCCACAGCAACTAATAGCACAAAGTTATTATACAGAAAATAAACTAGGTCATGTAATCTACCGGTATCAAAAAGAATCATCGAATTCGAATCTCTGTGGTGGGAGATACGAACTCGACAATATGGGTGGTAATTCTGGAATTCTGCGATTGCAGAATTCTGTCTGCTCGTCCAACTTTGGACGCTGTTTTTCACCTAGGGGCACACGTTTTTCGAGGTTGACTATAAAACAAGTATTGGAGAGGGTTAAGGGATGATCATACCTATGAAAACGGAACAGCGTTTGGATGAGCGAGTCAACGGAAAAATACGCCGGAGCGAAGGTGCCTCGAGTGGGAGACTGCAGTTCGCGATGTCGGCGTCGACGGGATGGTTGGATGGCTTGGGGAGGCTTCTCTGGCTGCGGTGACGGCTCTAGATGGGAAGAGGAAGTCTGGAGTTTCTAGATTAGAGTTTTAGAGAGCTATCATATATATATATATATATATATATATATATATATATATATATATATATATATATATATATATATATATATATATATATATATATATATTAAGAGAGGGTGAGCGATTGAGTCCGTGGGGTGAAGAAAAAAAGGGCTGAAGGGAATTAATTAAAGGGGCGGGTCCGCATGTCAAGTTGCTGCGGGATGGACGGTCAATGCAAGTAAGAATGGGAAAAGCAAAGTTAGGTTGCAGCATGTTTGCTAAGAAGGATAATAGTTAGAATTGTTGTATTATTATTATATTACTACTATTAACTTTTCTTTTTCTTTCCTTTCTTTAAATATATATATACATATATATATATATATATATATATATATATATATATATATATATATATATATATATATATATATATATTCACACATAAGAAGATTTATAGATTAGGGTATTGCATATCGTTAGGCTAGCAACGGCTCAAGGAGTCTCCTACAAGGAATAAATTCCGAAAAATTTCTGATGGTCCCATAAGTCATCTAAGTGCCCGAACACCTAACATAAAAATTATTAAAAATCTATTTCTCCCATTTAGCTCTAATTACTACAATTTAATTAATAATAAATAAATAAAAGGGTATTTACGATTTTCTAGGAAGGGGGTTTTACAGAGGGCCACCTATGCGGTTGGCTGTTATGGTCGCATAGGTCCCATGCGGCTCTATGCAGCTTGATTTCATATTGCGGGTGCATGAGCTCTTATGCGGCATGCATAATTTTTATGCTTCTACAACTCGCTCTTCTATTTTTTTTTCTCTCGACACATGGTTAGAGTGCAAAGTCCTACTCGGGTGAAGGACTACAACCCTGATCCTTATTTGGTGTAAGGATTGCGGTCCCGATCCAGAGTAGTTTCTATGCCCTCTTGTCGTTCGTCGCTTTACTTTCATCTTAGCACTTGTTGTCAGTTCTATCATTATATTTTGAGACAAGTACATTGGTACCGTATAAGTCTCGATCCGCATTTATTCTTATATGTCTCTTTTATGCTAATGTTGTGATACGTTTAGTCTATCACCTTGAGCTCCTTTGTGGTACTTGTTGCTTGGGGTTCTGACCCCACTGGTTTTGTATGGCCAGATTATCATGAGAAGAACCAGGATCTACCGCACTTCCAGCATAATGTTATCTCATTTTGTGGTATTTCAACAAGAGGCAGTGTTAGCCCCTTATTTTGAGATCACTTCTCTGACTTCGGTCAACATGATGTATATATTAGACCAAAGCTGGTATATTTGATCATGTATAATTATACTCTGCTAGTGCAACATTTTGTATTTACTAGCTTCATGCTTATATGTGGTATGTAATTTGGGATGACTTTTTACTTTCATATATGATATACTCTTGTACTTGTGTTGCTGGATTGAGACTATGATTTATTGGCCATAGGACTGACGTTATAGTATGCTAGAGTTCACCCATATGTCTTTTAGACAATCTTAACACATTGTGGCTTACTTCGATATTCTCCAAGGTGCAGTTGACCATGTCAATCCTCGTATTTATCCAGTATTCTAGGAGCTGGGCGTCTCCCTCTCTCCCTTCCCGCCCCCGCCCCCTCCCCCTAGCCAACAGCAGCAGCAACCGCGTGTGCGCTGCCATGACGCTCGCCACGCAGCTCGTGCAGTCCCTCGCGCGTGCCCCGGCACGACTTGCCTCTGCCGTCGTGCTGCTCGCCACCGCTCGTCGCGCCGATGCTGCCAGTGCTAATGTTGCTGTTGTGGCGCTGCTGCGAGGGCGGAGAGGCGGCGACGGTGGCGGGGTAGGGGGTGGCGGTGAGGTGGGGAGCGACGGTGGCGGGGAGGGGGGAGTAGGGGAGGGCGGCGGTGGTGGGGAAGGGGGGAGAGAAGAGGGAGAAGAAAATATGAGAATGATATTTTCGTCAAAAAAATTTGGTCAAATAGATTTTGTAAACACCCTGATTTTTAGAATTTAATTTAAAAATTATTATTTTATTATTATTGTGATTAAGTGATAAATTTTTTATTATTTTTTAGATAATTAAAATAAATATATATCCATGGATTAATATTTATTTATATTAAATTAATTACTAAAATAGTGCAGAAAATATATTTTTTTGTGTACAACTAATATTAGAGTATTGTATAATTTTTCTGAAATTTATTGGGGTCCAAAACTATTTTTAGATGGCCATATATGCATATTTATATTTTGGTTTAATTAAACCAAACCAAACCAAACCAACCTAAACCAAACCAAACCAATCAAACCCGGGTCCTATAACCCGATAACCCGAATCCTAAACCCGCACACCCGCTACTACAATAACTTCCCTTCCCTTCCCCTCCACAAACGACCGCAGCCCCGACCCCCTCGATTCCCCTTCTCAGTAACCTCCCCGACCCCCTCCTCTTCATCTCCCCGTAACCTCCCTCATTCACCCCTATATAGAGACCACAGCAGACTACCCCCACCACCATCATCTCCTCTACCATCCCGATGAGTCGCTGACCGCCGCCGATGTCGGACCGCCGCCGCGAAGAAGCCCACTCCGACATCCCGAGCAACAACCCACGGTGAGGTACACTACTTCTAGCCCCTGTATCTTCCTGCATAGTTAACTAAATATTGACCCGTCGAATCCTATGCGAAGACCACATGACCCCCTTGAACCCTGTGTAATTAGTTTGGTGTATCGTGTCCTGTGTCGAACGTAATTTACGACGCAAAACAGGAAAAATGACCCAATTTGTAGTTCAGAAACTGTTTCAACCACCCATGTTCATGTCTGATTTTCTTTCAACCTAGTTAATATTTTCAAATTCTACTTGAACAGTTATTTAGACAACATAAACAAGTTTTAATCTCTTTAGTTAGTTTATTTTAATTTGTTGTATGATGTGATTTATTCGCTCTTGAATTTAACCAAAAACTTGATTTTCTAAACCCAAATTTTTCTGAAACGGGATGCATCCCGCTAAACGAGACAACTTCATCGTGTGCGAATTATACCGAAAGGCGTGTATCGTCAACGCGGACGTATAAAATTTTGCGGAAGTTGATTTGAATGTGCGTGCACACCGTAATCAAAGCGTATCCGTCGAAAAGCCCCGTATCGACCAGTTCTGATACTCGTCATAATTTTTTGTGTGCTTGTCGTTTCGCAATGAAACTTATGTCATTGGATTCGCTATGTTACGCTAGACCTGTGACCCAAGTTTGGTTCGATTCTGAGAACGTTGACGAAATATTATTTCGCGGGTCCCACGGTTCTACTTGACGGACAATTTCGTGACCAGCTCATCGGAATTCAATTCTGGACGTTTCGTTGGGTTCGTATCATCGTTCTAGACTTGTAGACACTAAGTTTGACGAATTTGGAGAACTTTGTCTCTGACATATTTTTTGGTGCGAAGTAGGCCACATGTGGACCCCGCTTTGACCCGAAACTGTCAATTATGTGCATGTGTCCAAATTGGACTAATGGGTAGTCAATTCTAGCTATTTCAAGTATTCTGAGAATAATGGTGATATTTATTTCAGCATCCGGAGACGTACCTGAAGATTCCACTTATATTGGAGCAACTGACGGAGCTCAGAACACAGACAAGTGTATCTTGCCAACTTGCAGTAGATCTTGTGATATTATTTGCTTGAGTTATTTCTATATACTTCTGTGTTATACTTGTTCAACCTAGGACCATGAGACGTTGCTTAGCGTCCGAACAAGATTCGAGTGTCAACGCCGTACGCGGAGTCGTGTAACGTCAATTAGAGAGTTAATACCACGATCCTATATATTTTTACATGCTTGCTTTATCAAGTACGTCATACCATAGGACACTTGACACTATTCATGTGACATAATCTTTTCTGAGTTATTCATGGTGATTCTGTTTAGGCTTACATAATTCGTGACATGAGACTTGCATATACATAGATATCATTATGACTCGTTGTACTAGCTAGAGGCCATGATGTAAACACCCTAAATTTTCAAATATTTCAAAATCAATTTTTGGAATTAATATGCAATTTTCGGTAATTTACATAGGACCAGTAGGGAGTTTGAAAATTTTAATTTCCAATAAACAGCATTAAAATGAAATGAAAATATGATTTTATGGTGTAAAATAGAAAACCGGAGTTAGGGTAATTTTCTGGGATTTTATTGGGCATCGGACCTATTTTTAAAAGCCTAAAAACTATTTTCTAAATTAATTTAATTAATTCTGTTATTTATTATTATTATTATGATTTTTTTATTTAATTTTTCTGTCTTGGGCCCGGCCCGGCCCAGTGGGCCGAGCCCATTAGCGGCTGACCCAGCCCAGCCTCAAACCCCCCCTAGCGGGTCGGGCGGGTCCACTCAGCCGGAGCCCGCCGCACGACCCGACCCGCTTACCGGTCCCCCGTCCCCAACCCATCTCCCCCACGATCGACGGAGACCGCGTCCCCCGGCCACGACCTGGCTTCCCGCCGCCTCCGCCGGAGGGGCCACTCCCCACGTCCTCCTCCTCTACCGACTCCCTCGGCCCACGTCGTCCCCGGCCGAGCCCCTCCCTCGGGCCCCTTTAAATAGCCCCCTCCTCCGCCTCCTTTCCCCCATAACCCGAACCCTAACCACCCCTCCGGCCACCCCCTCTCCGGAGCACCGCCGACCAGCGCCGACCCCGGCGAACCTTCCTCCTCTTCCTCCTCCTCCAGCAAGTAAAACCCTAGCCCTAGCAGTGGACACGTGTCCAGGACACGATTCGGACACGGCAAACCCCGGTTTCTCGGGTCCCCTTCAGGTACTCGTAACTTGCACCTCGGATCTCTGTTTTTGATTTCGTAAATTTCTACGCAAAGCCTGTATGACCCTCTCGGTGCCCGGACAAACCGCTCGGGGCATCGCGTCCTGTGGTGATCGCACACCGCGATCCAAAAACAGGAAAAACCAGACCCTGTTTCACCCCGGAACTGA
Organism: Iris macrosiphon; assembly: GCA_036927795.1. Lineage (NCBI taxonomy): Eukaryota > Viridiplantae > Streptophyta > Magnoliopsida > Asparagales > Iridaceae > Iris > Iris macrosiphon. The sequence continues at coordinate 33,103,548 of JAYESA010000015.1, read as the reverse complement.
GTGCGCCCCGCCAAACGGGACGACTTGGTCACGCACGGTCTTCACAGATACGTGCGCCTCGTCGATACGGACGTGTGGGGTTTCGCGGAAGCTGATTCGGGTGTGCGGGCACACCGGAATCAACGCGTATCCGCGGACATCGTCCCGTATCCGCCTTTTCTGCAATTCACCCTAACTTCGTGCACACACGTCAGATCGAGACGAAACTTACGCCATCGGACTCGTAGCGATACGCTGGTCCTGTGGGTCAAGTTTGGTTCGATTCTGAGAACGTTGACGAAATCGCGTGTCGTGGGCCCCATAGGCCCCGCTCGACGGGCGATTTCGCGATCGGCTCATCGGAATTCAAATCTGAAAGTTCCGTTGGGTTCGTATCAGCGTTCCTGACCTGTTGACACTAAGTTTGGTGAATTTGGAGACCGTTGACCCTGACACATTTTTCGGTGCAAAGCGGGCCCACCGGTGGACCCCGTTTTGGGCCAAAATTGCCGTTTTTGCCCTTGTCTCCAAATTGGACCCAAGGACAGGCGATCCTAGCTGTTTGACACCTTCTGAGTGTGATGGTACTATTTATTTCAGCTTTCGGAGACATCTCTGGGAATTTTCGAAACCAGGACCTAAGTGGAATCCAAACCTCAGGCAAGTGCACCTTGCCAATCTTGCAGTCATTATTTTCATATTTTCTGATAAAAAAACTCTGCTGGATGTCTTGTGAAATTCATATAAACTGTTTTAAACTGCTTAAACCTAGGAAACGTACGACGTACCTAGTGCCCGATCATAGTCAGGTACTGACACCGTACGCGGTGTTGGGTTCGTCATTTAGAGATGGATTTACGATCCCCTTATTTTGTACTTGACCTATCAAGTACCCTACAACCCATGACACTTGACACTATCATGGACAGAATCTTCCTGAGTTATTCGTGGGGATTCTGAATAGGATACAGGACTTGACAGAGTTATTTATTTATAGACAGTATGACTTGTTGCATTAGTTATAATCCCGCTAACATGGACATGAGGCGTTATGGTCATGGCTTGCGTGATTACATTGGGTGGGGAGAGACACACAGGCTACAGGCTGTTCTATATATATATCTACTATTATTGTGAGGTTGTAGACTCTCCAGCAGAGTTAGACCCTTTACGTGTTATTACTGCTACCGGCTCCCCGACACAGAGCTTGTAGCGGTCTCAGCCTGAGTACTGGTGTTGCTCTCATTTGCATAACACATAGATGGTTACTTAGTTTACCCTGCTGTTCATTTATTTATTGCACTGCTTATTCAGTTGGCTTATTTTTATCTTGTGCCTTGCTATGTCCACTGAGGACCTGGAATGGATGATGTCCCCAGGTTTAGCTGAGGAGCAGTATCCCGAGGTATACGGGACCGGAGCTGAAGCTATTGCTGGAGCTGAACCAAACACTGAAGACGAGGTGACTGCCGAGGACTTCTCCTGAGTGCTTGTTCCAGTACTCAGTATTTATTTCACGTTTACATCTTTTGTTCCTGGCCTATAGAGCCAGTTTATTCAGACTTAAGTCGGATTGTTTCTCCGACTGACTTGCTGTGATGATGTTGCTACTTATTTTCATTTGATTATACAGTTTATTTCTTTATCTTTATGGATGAGATTAGTGTGACTTGTGTAGTAGACCTTATTTACAGCTTAAGTACGCCCTGATGGCTCCATTAAATTGGGTTATCCATCGGTGCGTGCTGCTGGCCATTGCCACGTGTCCAGTCCCTCGACATTTAGGGACTGGGGCATGACATGGTTTGTGTGGTGGCCCATGCAGGTCTATCTAAATTGTTCGGTTTCAACTTAGGGACCGGACAGGCCTGCAATTTGATAGGTTATAGGATCTCATCCATTGATTGAATCGTTTTTGAACTCTATGTCGAATTCAATTTAATTGCTTGAATTGTATCCTGTTTTGATTCCTCTGTGCGTTCTCATTATTTCCTTTTGATGCAGAGAAATGGATCCCAGACGTGGTGACGAGACCCCCTTGGGTACACCGACTGAAGCAGGGTTTACCTGCGAAGTTGGAACGACACCAGATACCAGAGGACAATCCTCCCAGAGCAATCAAACTGGCCAGCCAAGTTCCAGGTTCAGGCGTGATGACATCCCGCCTCCTCCCCAGTTTCCCCCTACGATGCCTGTCTTTCCCCCAGGACAGGCAATGGACGGCCAGCAAATGTTCCAGATGTTCTACGCCATGATGCAGGCACAACAACAGATTCAACAGGAGACCCAACGCCGAGAGGCCGAGAACCTAAGGAACAGCCTAGTCGCAGCATTGGAGCATGCAAATCCACCAAATAGGCGACTAGCAACGGGATCTATTACAGATTTCCGCCAACTCAAGTCCCGTACCTTCTCGGGCAAGGAAGGACCAACTGAAGTGCATGAATGGCTTACAAACACACAGCATCAGTTGGAGGCCGCCGAACTACCAAGGGACAAATGGATGACTGCCGTCAGGATGCAACTGACGGACAACGCGCATCATTGGTGGCTGTCCGAAGAAAGAAGGCTCGGACATGATCAGGTTACCTGGGAGGAGTTCTCCAGGCTCTTCCAGGAAATGTACATCCCTGCTGTGGCTCGGTCAGAACTCCGAGACAGATTCAACCGCCTGATCCAGGGCAACATGACGGTGGAGGAATATAACGTCGAATTCATTCGCCTGAGCCGCTTCGCCCCTTCGCTAATTCCTATCGAAGAGGAGAAGGCGGAAAAGTTCTTTGATTGGCTCAGGTTCGAGCTTCAGAAGTTAATCGGATCGGTCGCGCCCACCTCTTACACCGACGTCCTAGCTGCAGCACGTCGGCTGGAGCGCGTTACTCGGAGGGAATCAAGCCTGAAATGTCCCTTCTCCTCAGCACCGTCCAAGTCATCACCAGGGGAATCTGCTAAACGTCCCCAGAAGAGCCCGCCTCCAAGAGCAGCAACTAAAAACCTGCCTACTTGCCATTACTGCAGCAAGGTAGGACATATTGAAAAGGAATGTCGACGCAAGCTGGGACTCTGCCTGGTTTGCGGATCTGGACAACACTTCTCAAAGGACTGCTCGGAACGTCGAGAGGGAGTTCCGAATCGACCAGCTCCACCTGCAGCTCTTCCAGCTGGGGGAGCAACTCAGACAGGGCCTGGAGGAGCCAGGCTACCTCTACCACCTCAGGCAGCACTGTTCCAACAAGCTCGTCAGCAAAGGGGTCCCTCTCAGGGACGAGGTCAGGCATATGCACTAGCAGTCACTGAGGAAGCTACTGCAGGCGAAGTCATAGCAGGTACCATATTAGTAGCTTCAATTCCTGCTGTAGCATTATTTGATTCTGGAGCTTCGCATTCATTTATTGCTGCTAGCTTCGTAGCCACACATAGAATAGCTACCGCACCTCTCTCGAAGATGAAGAGAATTCTAACGGGAGGTGGAATTATCCCGGTTAGTGATACTTGTAGATCATGTTCGGTAGTAGTTTATGGCCGAGAGATGCGAGCCCAATTCCTGATCTTTTCTATGCCTGATTACGATGTTGTACTTGGTATGGACTGGTTAAGTCAGTACCATGCGACACTGGATTGTCGGCTTGGAAAAGTGATATTTAGACCCCCTAGCCTTCCTGAGTTTGAATTTCTACGAGGAGCTGTAGAACAAGGGGTCCAGCCAACTCTTAGGGTATTGACTGTAGAAGAAGATTCAAGTTACCCAAGAGTCATAACGGAATTTGTGGATGTGTTTCCCGACGATCTTCCAGGTTTACCACCTGATCGGGAGATAGAATTCACAATAGACCTAACTCCAGGAGCCGAACCTATCACTTCATCGGTATATCGGCTAGCACCTAAGGAGTTAGTGGAGCTGAAAACACAAGTTGACGACCTTCTGGAGAAAGGATTTATCCGGCCCAGTGTTTCACCATGGGGAGCACCTATACTTTTCGTACCCAAGAAGGACGGATCTGTACGGCTGTGCATTGATTACAGAGCCCTTAATGCTGTAACTATTAAGAACCGGTACCCACTACCACGCATTGATGATTTGTTTGACCAATTGAGTGGTGCTAAGGTATTCTCAAAGATTGACCTTAGATCCGGTTATCACCAGATTAGGGTGAAGAAGGAAGATATCCCAAAGACGGCCTTCAGAACTAAGTATGGACATTATGAGTTCCTAGTTATGCCGTTTGGTTTAACCAACGCACCCGCCGTATTTATGAGTTTGATGAACGGGGTCTTCCATCAGTACTTGGATAAGTTCGTGGTGGTGTTCATTGATGATATCCTAGTCTACTCCAAGAACCGCGAAGAGCACGAGGAACACCTTAGAATTGTGCTAGAAACCTTGAGAAGGAAGAAGCTGTATGCCAAGCTCAGCAAATGTGAGTTCTGTATGGACAATGTGCCATTTTTAGGGCATATTATCTCGGGTGAAGGACTGTCTGTGGACCCAGAAAAGGTCACTGCTATAGAAACCTGGCCTACCCCTACCTCTGTTGCAGAAGTGAGAAGTTTTCTTGGACTTGCTGGGTATTACCGGCGGTTCGTAAAAATTTTTTCAAGGATCGCAGAGCCGATGACTAAGCTGACACGGAAGGATCAGGAGTTCATATGGACGGAAGAATGCCAGAATGCCTTTGAAGAATTGAAGTATGTTTATACACAGAAGGAGCTCAACATGAGGCAAAGGCGTTGGCTTGAGTTGATGGTGGACTTTGACATAGATCTGCAGTACCACCCGGGGAAAGCAAATGTTGTAGCCGACGCCCTCAGCAGAAAACCCTCGACTTATTTCTTAACAGAGCAGCCCCAGCTATTACAAGACTTACAAGATCTTCAGATAGAGGTTGTTCTACCTGGACAAAATGGTTTGCTGGCTAACCTCGAAGTGAAGTCATCACTGGTGGAGAGAATCAAGGAAGCTTTGCCTAATGATGCCAGATTCCGAAGGCTGAGAGAGAGAACAGAAGCAGGCCTGCAAACGGGACTTCGCATCCACGAGGACGGAACATTAAGGTGCAGAAATCGCCTATGTGTTCCAAATGGAGACTTAAGGCAGAAATTGATGACAGAAGCCCATAGCTCCATATACTCGGTTCATCCAGGAGGAACCAAGATGTACCGGGACCTAAGACAATATTACTGGTGGCATGGAATGAAAAGGGAGATTGCCCGATTTGTGGCAAAATGCTTAGTCTGCCAGCAGGTGAAGGCCGAGCACCAAAGGACTGCAGGTATGTTGCAGCCGCTTCCCATCCCTGAATGGAAGTGGGAGCATATTACCATGGACTTTGTCACTGGATTTCCAAGAAGCCCTAGTGGTAAGGATGCAGTATGGGTCATCGTGGATCGGCTCACTAAGTCGGCTCACTTCTTGCCGTTCAGAGTTGGACAATCCACAGAAGTACTAGCCGACATGTATATACGTCAGATCGTAAAATTATATAGAGTGCCGGTTAGTATTGTATCAGATCGAGACTCGAGATTTACGTCTCACTTCTGGCGAAGCATGCAAGAGAGTCTCGGCACCAGGCTCAAGTTCAGTACTGCCTATCATCCTCAGACAGACGGACAGTCAGAGCGCACAATTCAGATCCTAGAAGATATGCTGCGATCTTGTATACTGGACTTTGGAGGATCTTGGGAAGATCACCTGCATTTAGTGGAGTTCTCCTACAACAACAGCTATCAGGCAAGCATTCAGATGGCACCTTTCGAGGCGTTGTACGGAAGGAAGTGCAGATCTCCAATATGCTGGAGCGACGTTGGCGAACGTCAAATATTGGGTCCAGAGTTGGTAACAGAGACAGTAGAGAAAGTAAAACAGATTCAGAACCATCTCCGTGCAGCCCAGGATAGACAGAAGTATTGGGCCGATGCACACAGACGACCCCTGGAGTTCAAGAAAGGAGAGCATGTATTTTTGAGGATCTCGCCCACTAGAGGTACTATCAGATTTGGCAGCAGAGGCAAGTTAAGCCCAAGGTACATTGGGCCATTTGATATCCTGGAGCGCATTGGTGAGGTGGCTTACCGTCTTGCATTACCTCCATCCTTAGAGGGAGTGCATGACGTATTCCACGTCTCACAATTGAGGAGATATGTGACGGACCCAAGCCATATAGTTGATCATTCTGAGATTTTGGTGGGACCTAGCCTGAGATACGAGGAACAGCCAGTGGGTATACTCGACACCAGCGAGAAGACACTGCGAGGGCAGACAATCAGGCTGGTTCGAGTAGCTTGGAAGCAGCACTCTCCTGGCGAATCGACCTGGGAGCGAGAAGATGTTATGCGGCAGCGTTATCCACACATATTTGCTGAATCAGGTAGAACTTAAGCATTCTTTAATTCTGTAAATCTTGCCTTTATAGTTTACCCTTCGATTGCGAGGACGCAATCCTCTTAAGGGGGGTAGATTGTAAACACCCTAAATTTTCAAATATTTTAAAATCAATTTTTGGAATTAATATGCAATTTTCAGTAATTTACATAGGACCAGTAGGGAGTTTGAAATTTTTAATTTCCAATAAACAGCATTAAAATGAAATGAAAATATGATTTTATGGTGTAAAATAGAAAACCGGACTTAGGATAATTTTCTGGGATTTTATTAGGCATCGGACCTATTTTTAAAAGCCTAAAAACTATTTTCTAAATTAATTTAATTAATTCTGTTATTTATTATTATTATTATTATTTTTTTATTTAATTTTTCTGTCTTGGGCCCGGCCCGGCCCAGTGGGCCGAGCCCATTAGCGGCTGACCCAGCCCAGCCTCAAACCCCCCCTAGCGGGTCGGGCGGGTCCGCTCACCCGGAGCCCGCCGCCCGACCCGACCCGCTTACCGGTCCCCCGTCCCCAACCCATCTCCCCCACGATCGACGGAGACCGCGTCCCCCGGCCACGACCTGGCTTCCCGCCGCCTCCGCCGGAGGGGCCACTCCCCACGTCCTCCTCCTCTACCGACTCCCTCGGCCCACGTCGTCCCCGGCCGAGCCCCTCCCTCGGGCCCCTTTAAATAGCCCCCTCCTCCGCCTCCTTTCCCCCATAACCCGAACCCTAACCACCCCTCCGGCCACCCCCTCTCCGGAGCACCGCCGACCAGCGCCGACCCCGGCGAACCTTCCTCCTCTTCCTCCTCCTCCAGCAAGTAAAACCCTAGCCCTAGCAGTGGACACGTGTCCAGGACACGATTCGGACACGGCAAACCCCGGTTTCTCGGGTCCCCTTCAGGTACTCGTAACTTGCACCTCGGATCTCTGTTTTTGATTCCGTAAATTTCTACGCAAAGCCTGTATGACCCTCTCGGTGCCCGGACAAACCGCTCGGGGCATCGCGTCATGTGGTGATCGCACACCGCGATCCAAAAACAGGAAAAACCAGACCCTGTTTCACCCCGGAACTGAGTGCGCCCCGCCAAACGGGACGACTTGGTCACGCACGGTCTTCACAGATACGTGCACCTCGTCGATACGGACGTGTGGGGTTTTGCGGAAGCTGATTCGGGTGTGCGGGCACACCGGAATCAACGCGTATCCGCGGACATCGTCCCGTATCCGCCTTTTCTGCAATTCACCCTAACTTCGTGCACACACGTCAGATCGAGACGAAACTTGCGCCATCGGACTCGTAGCGATACGCTGGTCCTGTGGGTCAAGTTTGGTTCGATTCTGAGAACGTTGACGAAATCGCGTGTCGTGGGCCCCATAGGCCCCGCTCGACGGGCGATTTTGCGATCGGCTCATCGGAATTCAAATCTGAAAGTTCCGTTGGGTTCGTATCAGCGTTCCTGACCTGTTGACACTAAGTTTGGTGAATTTGGAGACCGTTGACCCTGACACATTTTTCGGTGCAAAGCGGGCCCACCGGTGGACCCCGTTTTGGGCCAAAATTGCCGTTTTTGCCCTTGTCTCCAAATTGGACCCAAGGACAGGCGATCCTAGCTGTTTGACACCTTCTGAGTGTGATGGTACTATTTATTTCAGCTTTCGGAGACATCTCTGGGAATTTTCGAAACCAGGACCTAAGTGGAATCCAAACCTCAGGCAAGTGCACCTTGCCAATCTTGCAGTCATTATTTTCATATTTTCTGATAAAAAAACTCTGCTGGATGTCTTGTGAAATTCATATAAACTGTTTTAAACTGCTTAAACCTAGGAAACGTACGACGTACCTAGTGCCCGATCATAGTCGGGTACTGACACCGTACGCGGTGTTGGGTTCGTCATTTAGAGATGGATTTACGATCCCCTTATTTTGTACTTGACCTATCAAGTACCCTACAACCCATGACACTTGACACTATCATGGACAGAATCTTCCTGAGTTATTCGTGGGGATTCTGAATAGGATACAGGACTTGACAGAGTTATTTATTTATAGACAGTATGACTTGTTGCATTAGTTATAATCCCGCTAACATGGACATGAGGCGTTATGGTCATGGCTTGCGTGATTACATTGGGTGGGGAGAGACACACAGGCTACAGGCTGTTCTATATATATATCTACTATTATTGTGAGGTTGTAGACTCTCCAGCAGAGTTAGACCCTTTACGTGTTATTACTGCTACCGGCTCCCCGACACAGAGCTTGTAGCGGTCTCAGCCTGAGTACTGGTGTTGCTCTCATTTGCATAACACATAGATGGTTACTTAGTTTACCCTGCTGTTCATTTATTTATTGCACTGCTTATTCAGTTGGCTTATTTTTATCTTGTGCCTTGCTATGTCCACTGAGGACCTGGAATGGATGATGTCCCCAGGTTTAGCTGAGGAGCAGTATCCCGAGGTATACGGGACCGGAGCTGAAGTTATTGCTGGAGCTGAACCAAACACTGAAGACGAGGTGACTGCCGAGGACTTCTCCTGAGTGCTTGTTCCAGTACTCAGTATTTATTTCACGTTTACATCTTTTGTTCCTGGCCTATAGAGCCAGTTTATTCAGACTTAAGTCGGATTGTTTCTCCGACTGACTTGCTGTGATGATGTTGCTACTTATTTTCATTTGATTATACAGTTTATTTCTTTATCTTTATGGATGAGATTAGTGTGACTTGTGTAGTAGACCTTATTTACAGCTTAAGTACGCCCTGATGGCTCCATTAAATTGGGTTATCCATCGGTGCGTGCTGCTGGCCATTGCCACGTGTCCAGTCCCTCGACATTTAGGGACTGGGGCATGACATGGTTTGTGTGGTGGCCCATGCAGGTCTATCTAAATTATTCGGTTTCAACTTAGGGACCGGACAGGCCTGCAATTTGATAGGTTATAGGATCTCATCCATTGATTGAATCGTTTTTGAACTCTATGTCGAATTCAATTTAATTGCTTGAATTGTATCCTGTTTTGATTCCTCTGTGCGTTCTCATTATTTCCTTTTGATGCAGAGAAATGGATCCCAGACGTGGTGACGAGACCCCCTTGGGTACACCGACTGAAGCAGGGTTTACCTGCGAAGCTGGAACGATGCCAGATACCAGAGGACAATCCTCCCAGAGCAATCAAACTGGCCAGCCAAGTTCCAGGTTCAGGCGTGATGACATCCCGCCTCCTCCCCAGTTTCCCCCTGCGATGCCTGTCTTTCCCCCAGGACAGGCAATGGACGGCCAGCAAATGTTCCAGATGTTCTATGCCATGATGCAGGCACAACAACAGATTCAACAGGAGACCCAACGCCGAGAGGCCGAGAACCTAAGGAACAGCCTAGTCGCAGCATTGGAGCATGCAAATCCACCAAATAGGCGACTAACAACGGGATCTATTACAGATTTCCGCCAACTCAAGCCCCGTACCTTCTCGGGCAAGGAAGGACCAACTGAAGTGCATGAATGGCTTACAAACACACAGCATCAGTTGGAGGCCGCCGAACTACCAAGGGACAAATGGATGACTGCCGTCAGGATGCAACTGACGGACAACGCGCATCATTGGTGGCTGTCCGAAGAAAGAAGGCTCGGACATGATCAGGTTACCTGGGAGGAGTTCTCCAGGCTCTTCCAGGAAATGTACATCCCTGCTGTGGCTCGGTCAGAACTCCGAGACAGATTCAACCGCCTGATCCAGGGCAACATGACGGTGGAGGAATATAACGCCGAATTCATTCGCCTGAGCCGCTTCGCCCCTTCGCTAATTCCTATCGAAGAGGAGAAGGCGGAAAAGTTCTTTGATTGGCTCAGGTTCGAGCTTCAGAAGTTAATCGGATCGGTCGCGCCCACCTCTTACACCGACGTCCTAGCTGCAGCACGTCGGCTGGAGCGCGTTACTCGGAGGGAATCAAGCCTGAAATGTCCCTTCTCCTCAGCACCGTCCAAGTCATCACCAGGGGAATCTGCTAAACGTCCCCAGAAGAGCCCGCCTCCAAGAGCAGCAACTAAAAACCTGCCTACTTGCCATTACTGCAGCAAGGTAGGACATATTGAAAAGGAATGTCGACGCAAGCTGGGACTCTGCCTGGTTTGCGGATCTGGACAACACTTCTCAAAGGACTGCTCGGAACGTCGAGAGGGAGTTCCGAATCGACCAGCTCCACCTGCAGCTCTTCCAGCTGGGGGAGCAACTCAGACAGGGCCTGGAGGAGCCAGGCTACCTCTACCACCTCAGGCAGCACTGTTCCAACAAGCTCGTCAGCAAAGGGGTCCCTCTCAGGGACGAGGTCAGGCATATGCACTAGCAGTCACTGAGGAAGCTACTGCAGGCGAAGTCATAGCAGGTACCATATTAGTAGCTTCAATTCCTGCTGTAGCATTATTTGATTCTGGAGCTTCGCATTCATTTATTGCTGTTAGCTTCGTAGCCACACATAGAATAGCTACCGCACCTCTCTCGAAGATGAAGAGAATTCTAACGGGAGGTGGAATTATCCCGGTTAGTGATACTTGTAGATCATGTTCGGTAGTAGTTTATGGCCGAGAGATGCGAGCCCAATTCCTGATCTTTTCTATGCCTGATTACGATGTTGTACTTGGTATGGACTGGTTAAGTCAGTACCATGCGACACTGGATTGTCCGCTTGGAAAAGTGATATTTAGACCCCCTAGCCTTCCTGAGTTTGAATTTCTACGAGGAGCTGTAGAACAAGGGGTCCAGCCAACTCTTAGGGTATTGACTGTAGAAGAAGATTCAAGTTACCCAAGAGTCATAACGGAATTTGTGGATGTGTTTCCCGACGATCTTCCAGGTTTACCACCTGATCGGGAGATAGAATTCACAATAGACCTAACTCCAGGAGCCGAACCTATCACTTCATCGGTATATCGGCTAGCACCTAAGGAGTTAGTGGAGCTGAAAACACAAGTTGACGACCTTCTGGAGAAAGGATTTATCCGGCCCAGTGTTTCACCATGGGGAGCACCTATACTTTTCGTACCCAAGAAGGACGGATCTGTACGGCTGTGCATTGATTACAGAGCCCTTAATGCTGTAACTATTAAGAACCGGTACCCACTACCACGCATTGATGATTTGTTTGACCAATTGAGTGGTGCTAAGGTATTCTCAAAGATTGACCTTAGATCCGGTTATCACCAGATTAGGGTGAAGAAGGAAGATATCCCAAAGACGGCCTTCAGAACTAAGTATGGACATTATGAGTTCCTAGTTATGCCGTTTGGTTTAACCAACGCACCCGCCGTATTTATGAGTTTGATGAACGGGGTCTTCCATCAGTACTTGGATAAGTTCGTGGTGGTGTTCATTGATGATATCCTAGTCTACTCCAAGAACCGCGAAGAGCACGAGGAACACCTTAGAATTGTGCTAGAAACCTTGAGAAGGGAGAAGCTGTATGCCAAGCTCAGCAAATGTGAGTTCTGTATGGACAATGTGCCATTTTTAGGGCATATTATCTCGGGTGAAGGACTGTCTGTGGACCCAGAAAAGGTCACTGCTATAGAAACCTGGCCTACCCCTACCTCTGTTGCAGAAGTGAGAAGTTTTCTTGGACTTGCTGGGTATTACCGGCGGTTCGTAGAAAAATTTTCAAGGATCGCAGAGCCGATGACTAAGCTGACACGGAAGGATCAGGAGTTCATATGGACGGAAGAATGCCAGAATGCCTTTGAAGAATTGAAGTATGTTTATACACAGAAGGAGCTCAACATGAGGCAAAGGCGTTGGCTTGAGTTGATGGTGGACTTTGACATAGATCTGCAGTACCACCCGGGGAAAGCAAATATTGTAGCCGACGCCCTCAGCAGAAAACCCTCGACTTATTTCTTAACGGAGCAGCCCCAGCTATTACAAGACTTACAAGATCTTCAGATAGAGGTTGTTCTACCTGGACAAAATGGTTTGCTGGCTAACCTCGAAGTGAAGTCATCACTGGTGGAGAGAATCAAGGAAGCTTTGCCTAATGATGCCAGATTCCGAAGGCTGAGAGAGAGAACAGAAGCAGGCCTGCAAACGGGACTTCGCATCCACGAGGACGGAACATTAAGGTGCGGAAATCGCCTATGTGTTCCAAATGGAGACTTAAGGCAGAAATTGATGACAGAAGCCCATAGCTCCATATACTCGGTTCATCCAGGAGGAACCAAGATGTACCGGGACCTAAGACAATATTACTGGTGGCATGGAATGAAAAGGGAGATTGCCCGATTTGTGGCAAAATGCTTAGTCTGCCAGCAGGTGAAGGCCGAGCACCAAAGGACTGCAGGTATGTTGCAGCCGCTTCCCATCCCTGAATGGAAGTGGGAGCATATTACCATGGACTTTGTCACTGGATTTCCAAGAAGCCCTAGTGGTAAGGATGCAGTATGGGTCATCGTGGATCGGCTCACTAAGTCGGCTCACTTCTTGCCGTTCAGAGTTGGACAATCCACGGAAGTACTAGCCGACATGTATATACATCAGATCGTAAAATTATATAGAGTGCCGGTTAGTATTGTATCAGATCGAGACTCGAGATTTACGTCTCACTTCTGGCGAAGCATGCAAGAGAGTCTCGGCACCAGGCTCAAGTTCAGTACTGCCTATCATCCTCAGACAGACGGACAGTCAGAGCGCACAATTCAGATCCTAGAAGATATGCTGCGATCTTGTATACTGGACTTTGGAGGATCTTGGGAAGATCACCTGCATTTAGTGGAGTTCTCCTACAATAACAGCTATCAGGCAAGCATTCAGATGGCACCTTTCGAGGCGTTGTACGGAAGGAAGTGCAGATCTCCAATATGCTGGAGCGACGTTGGCGAACGTCAAATATTGGGTCCAGAGTTGGTAACAGAGACAGTAGAGAAAGTAAAACAGATTCAGAACCATCTCCGTGCAGCCCAGGATAGACAGAAGTATTGGGCCGATGCACACAGACGACCCCTGGAGTTCAAGAAAGGAGAGCATGTATTTTTGAGGATCTCGCCCACTAGAGGTACTATCAGATTTGGCAGCAGAGGCAAGTTAAGCCCAAGGTACATTGGGCCATTTGATATCCTGGAGCGCATTGGTGAGGTGGCTTACCGTCTTGCATTACCTCCATCCTTAGAGGGAGTGCATGACGTATTCCACGTCTCACAATTGAGGAGATATGTGACGGACCCAAGCCATATAGTTGATCATTCTGAGATTTTGGTGGGACCTAGCCTGAGATACGAGGAACAGCCAGTGGGTATACTCGACACCAGCGAGAAGACACTGCGAGGGCAGACAATCAGGCTGGTTCGAGTAGCTTGGAAGCAGCACTCTCCTGGCGAATCGACCTGGGAGCGAGAAGATGTTATGCGGCAGCGTTATCCACACATATTTGCTGAATCAGGTAGAACTTAAGCATTCTTTAATTCTGTAAATCTTGCCTTTATAGTTTACCCTTCGATTGCGAGGACGCAATCCTCTTAAGGGGGGTAGATTGTAAACACCCTAAATTTTCAAATATTTCAAAATCAATTTTTGGAATTAATATGCAATTTTCAGTAATTTACATAGGACCAGTAGGGAGTTTGAAATTTTTAATTTCCAATAAACAGCATTAAAATGAAATGAAAATATGATTTTATGGTGTAAAATAAAAAACCGGACTTAGGATAATTTTCTGGGATTTTATTAGGCATCGGATCTATTTTTAAAAGCCTAAAAACTATTTTCTAAATTAATTTAATTAATTCTGTTATTTATTATTATTATTATTATTTTTTTATTTAATTTTTCTGTCTTGGGCCCGGCCCGGCCCAGTGGGCCGAGCCCATTAGCGGCTGACCCAGCCCAGCCTCAAACCCCCCCCTAGCGGGTCGGGCGGGTCCGCTCACCCGGAGCCCGCCGCCCGACCCGACCCGCTTACCGGTCCCCCGTCCCCAACCCATCTCCCCCACGATCGACGGAGACCGCATCCCCCGGCCACGACCTGGCTTCCCGCCGCCTCCGCCGGAGGGGCCACTCCCCACGTCCTCCTCCTCTACCGACTCCCTCGGCCCACGTCGTCCCCGGCCGAGCCCCTCCCTCGGGCCCCTTTAAATAGCCCCCTCCTCCGCCTCCTTTCCCCCATAACCCGAACCCTAACCACCCCTCCGGCCACCCCCTCTCCGGAGCACCGCCGACCAGCGCCGACCCCGGCGACCCTTCCTCCTCTTCCTCCTCCTCCAGCAAGTAAAACCCTAGCCCTAGCAGTGGACACGTGTCCAGGACACGATTCGGACACGGCAAACCCCGGTTTCTCGGGTCCCCTTCAGGTACTCGTAATTTTGCACCTCGGATCTCTGTTTTCGATTCCGTAAATTTCTACGCAAAGCCTGTATGACCCTCTCGGTGCCCGGACAAACCGCTCGGGGCATCGCGTCCTGTGGTGATCGCACACCGCGATCCAAAAACAGGAAAAACCAGACCCTGTTTCACCCCGGAACTGAGTGCGCCCCGCCAAACGGGACGACTTGGTCTTGCACGGTCTTCACAGATACGTGCGCCTCGTCGATACGGACGTGTGGGGTTTCGCGGAAGCTGATTCGGGTGTGCGGGCACACCGGAATCAACGCGTATCCGCGGACATCGTCCCGTATCCGCCTTTTCTGTAATTCATCCTAACTTCGTGCACACACGTCAGATCGAGACGAAACTTGCGCCATCGGACTCGTAGCGATACGCTGGTCCTGTGAGTCAAGTTTGGTTCGATTCTGAGAACGTTGACGAAATCGCGTGTCGTGGGCCCCATAGGCCCCGCTCGACGGGCGATTTCGCGATCGGCTCATCGGAATTCAAATCTGAAAGTTCCGTTGGGTTCGTATCAGCGTTCCTGACCTGTTGACACTAAGTTTGGTGAATTTGGAGACCGTTGACCCTGACACGTTTTTCGGTGCAAAGCGGGCCCACCGGTGGACCCCGTTTTGGGCCGAAATTGCCGTTTTTGCCCTTGTCTCCAAATTGGACCCAAGGACAGGCGATCCTAGCTGTTTGACACCTTCTGAGCGTGATGGTACTATTTATTTCAGCTTTCGGAGACATCTCTGGGAATTTCCGAAATCAGGACCTAAGTGGAATCCAAACCTCAGGCAAGTGCACCTTGCCAATCTTGCAGTCATTATTTTTATATTTTCTGATAAAAATACTCTGCTGGATGTCTTGTGAAATTCATATAAACTGTTTTAAACTGCTTAAACCTAGGAAACGTACGACGTACCTAGTGCCCGATCATAGTCGGGTACTGACACCGTACGCGGTGTTGGGTTCGTCATTTAGAGATGGATTTACGATCCCCTTATTTTGTACTTGACCTATCAAGTACCCTACAACCCAGGACACTTGACACTATCATGGACAGAATCTTCCTGAGTTATTCGTGGGGATTCTGAATAGGATACAGGACTTGACAGAGTTATTTATTTATAGACAGTATGACTTGTTGCATTAGTTATAATCCCGCTAACATGGACATGAGACGTTATGGTCATGGCTTGCGTGATTACATTGGGTGGGGAGAGACACACAGGCTACAGGCTGTTCTATATATATATCTACTATTATTGTGAGGTTGTAGACTCTCCAGCAGAGCTAGACCCTTTACGTGTTATTACTGCTACCCGGCTCCCCGACACAGAGCTTGTAGCGGTCTCAGCCTGAGTACTGGTGTTGCTCTCATTTGCATAACACATAGATGGTTACTTAGTTTACCCTGCTGTTCATTTATTTATTGCACTGCTTATTCAGTTGGCTTATTTTTATCTTGTGCCTTGCTATGTCCACTGAGGACCTGGAATGGATGATGTCCCCAGGTTTAGCTGAGGAGCAGTATCCCGAGGTATACGGGACCGGAGCTGAAGCTATTGCTGGAGCTGAACCAAACACTGAAGACGAGGTGACTGTCGAGGACTTCTCCTGAGTGCTTGTTCCAGTACTCAGTATTTATTTCACGTTTACATCTTTTGTTCCTGGCCTATAGAGCCAGTTTATTCAGACTTAAGTCGGATTGTTTCTCCGACTGACTTGCTGTGATGATGTTGCTACTTATTTCCATTTGATTATGCAGTTTATTTCTTTATCTTTATGGATGAGATTAGTGTGACTTGTGTAGTAGACCTTATTTACAGCTTAAGTACGCCCTGATGGCTCCATTAAATTGGGTTATCCATCGGTGCGTGCTGCTGGCCATTGCCACGTGTCCAGTCCCTCGACATTTAGGGACTGGGGCGTGACACATGATCTTGCGTGTTATGGACATGAGATGTCGTGGACATGAGACGTGTGATTACATTGGGTGGGGAGAGACACACAGGCTATATGCTGATTATATACATATATACTTTATTAATGAGGTGCTTTAGTCTATGTCCAGAGCTTGGCCCATTACGTGATATTCTTGCTGCTACGGGCTCCCCGACACAGAGTTTGTAGTGGTCTCGGCCTGAGTACTAGTGATACTCTCATTTGTATTTCACATAGCTGGTTACATAGCTTGTCCTGAGGATCTATTTTATATACTGCATTTTATTTGGCTTGAGTTATTCTTGTACCTTGCTATATCCCCTGAGGACCTGGATCCGGATTATGTCTCCATGTACAGCAGAGGATGATTACCCCGAGATATACGGGACATGAGCTGACGCCGGAGCAGTACTGGCACCAGAAGTCGAGGTTGTGCCAGAGGATTTCTCCTGAGTATTCTGTTACACACTCAGTTATTTATGTTTTCAGTTATTTCATATCTTGACTCATGGACTTATGTATTGACTTATTCTCTTTTCTTATTTTTTCGGGTTGTTCTTCGAGACACTACATATGCTGACTTAATGATGGACTATTTCATTTATCCATTATCTTGATTAGTCTATTATATTTAGTTATGTTTCTTTCTGTGGATGGGATTAGAATTATTCTGTGATAGATGATGTAGACTGTATTTATATTTATTACAGCTTAAGTGTACTCTAACGGGTCCATTAAATTGGATTTGCCCATTGGAGTTGTGCTGCTGGCTATTGCCGCGTGACTAGTCCCTCGGTATTTTGGGACTGGGGCGTGACAGGTTTACCATCAATTCTGTACGTATTTCGTCAAAAGTTGGAGGTTTTGTACATTCTGAAAAAACGGTGGGATGCACCCTTAATTATGGTAAATAAAGTGGGAGGTAACTCAAATTTTTTTTTTTTTAATTAATACTACCACATGCATTCATAGTTTTTTAATGGTATTTATACTTATCCTCCCTCTTCTCCCAAAATTTTGTCTAATTGTAGGGTAACACTGATAAAAAAAAAATAGAATTGTGATACAAATAAGCTATTAAGCAATTGGAAGAGTAACAAAAAATGCCCTAGGATATATAGATACGGGTACACGGACGATACAGATACAAACACTATTTTACAGAGTTCGTGCGAACAAAGGTAAACATATATAAAAGTAACAAGAGGACAGAGTATGTACACAATTTAATAAATTTTTTCATTTTTCCCCCAAACTATATACTTTTTTAAGTAATTTTGCTTGGCACAGACCACGGAATAAATATAGCCAGCAAAAAATATAGCCAACAAAGCAATAGTTACTACCCCTCCCCTCCTAGTTTGAGTCTATTTTTTTGTTCACTATCAAGATTATAATATTTTTTCGTCCTCTTCTAAAAAATAGGTATATATTATTTTAAATATTAAAATTATTTTAAATGTTCATAAAATTATTTTGTTCGATAAAAATAACATATGTCC
The DNA here is from genome assembly GCA_036927795.1 of Iris macrosiphon. Classification (NCBI taxonomy): domain Eukaryota; kingdom Viridiplantae; phylum Streptophyta; class Magnoliopsida; order Asparagales; family Iridaceae; genus Iris; species Iris macrosiphon. The sequence continues at coordinate 33,085,409 of JAYESA010000015.1, read as the reverse complement.
ATTATTTAGTTGATAGTGAATAAATATTTTAATTTTGGTAGATGAACAAAAATAAACTCTTTTAATTTTGTTTAAGCTTGATTACGTTGAATATCTACTAAAATGCATATGAATAACTCATTACTTATTAAACACAAAAGCTACCTGGTAAATGTATATAGATTGTTGATCCACAACACCAATCAAAGGGCACAACCATAATCCAGTTATGATAAATTTATATTACATTTAGTGGCCTACAAGTAATTGTCTCTGCTAGAGGTAAGCATTATTTCGTTATGGACCGAAAATTGAGCCGAACTTCGGTTTAAAAAAAATTGATTCGATTTTGATTTTTAAATACTAAAAAAATTTATTACATTTCGGTTTTGGATTTTTTATTTCGATCCAAAATCGAAAACATAATAAGACTTGTGCAATTATATAAGATATTTTTTAATTCTATACATATTTTATGATTAGAAATGAGTATATTTTTTGTATATTTAAAATAATAATAATTCTATGTATGTATTTTAGAGTCCAATTTTGATAATTTAACAAATAGTCTAATTTTAGACGCAACTTTGAAATACAACAAATGTGTATAATTTTTCTACAAATTTTAATCTATACTACTATATGATAAGGAAAGTGAGACTTCACCGTGAAAGTTTTTGTTCCTAAAATATTCTTATCTATGTTTACTACTTAAATTATTCATTAAATTTAACATAGATAGTTAGGTAAATACGTGTGGAAATTTTTTTTTTTTAAGAAATTTGTTGTTTGCTCTTCCCTTAATGTAATATTTTGTTTTCTTAAGAAATAAAAAATTAAAATAATTATTGCTTGCTCTTTTCAAATAGTATGAAATACGTGCAAGACACGTGTATATATACTAATATAATTTTACCAGAATTTCAGCTTTGGGTTTTTTTTCCATTAAACAATATAAATAGTCCAACAGAATAAACCGAACCAATTATTCGATCCGGTTCAGTTTCGGTTATGACAAATTTTTGGTTCGGTTTCAATTTTAAATTTTTAGAATTTTAGTTTATTCGATTTTAACTATTTCGATCCGGTTCATACCGAACAAACAGAACGATTTATCCCCAACAATGGCCAACCGTCACAGTTATTACTGTGATGAAAATTATTTGACATAGTTGGCAATAGCCTGCTTTGATGTAGTTTAATATGATCCTGATAAATTATGAGGTACTAGTATCAGACTTTATAAAGTTTATTTGTGGTGAAATCAATCAACACAAATTTGTGCATTATTGCTACCTCCGATTCCTTGAAGGCTTTCGGGCACTCCCTCTACTAACCCTACGATCCATTATTCTTCACAGAACTGCTTTATAATCAATGAACTCATGTTAAAAAAAAAAAATCTTTTAAATTTTGAAATGATTCGAGTAAACATCAAGTTGGAACCTCTTGGTTATCAATGGAACACACTAATTCCGATTAGGTTGTACAAATTTAGGCCGAACCGACTTGGCACAACCGAATCGATCGGGTTTTAATCGTAACAGATGGACTCTTCGGATAGGATCGATTGAGTATTTTTAATAAACAAACAGTTTGATTTGGTCAATATATTAATAATATAAAAAATTGATTAAATCGAATCAAATCGATCAACTTATGGACCTTATGTATTTTTTATTATTTGTTTTATTGTTTGTTATATTTGGATCCTTTTTTTTTCGAAGATAGAAGAATAAAAATGAGCTATCGTGTTTGTTGGAGATGGAATAAAAAAATGTTAAAATGATGAAAATAAATTATTAGTAAACATGTGACAAATGATTGTTCAAAATATTTATTTATTTTTAAATATGTTGTATTAAAATAAAAAATCGATCAGTCGAGTCGGACAAAATCGATCGATTTTAAAATAGAACCGATCAACTGGTTAGTTTAATTCGACTGTATGTCACGTCCCAATCTCCCGCAAGCTCAATAGTCCCCGCTGAACGTGAATCACCACGTTGCAGCGCTCCCGCAGGACAATCGTTCCCATCGGGAAGTGATACGGTACGAGCCTGGAGTTACGCTCGCACAAGGCGATGTTGTCAAACACCAAAGCTATCATCGAAACGACCAAGTTGCAGCGAAAGTCAAGTATTGTGTACCAAACACACATCAGAGTATACGCAGCGAAGCTCTCGATAGGGTCCAAATGAAATGCCACAAAGAGAATGCCACAAAGGCGATGTAATACTCTTGCTCTTTTCTCTAGCCATAAAAATACTTACCGTTCATACATTATGTGGCATATATCCAAACAACGACACTACACCTGCCTACCTGAAATAATTATTATTGTACGGTTGAATAATTTTAATTTGACTTCAATTATGACAAAATAAGTCGACCATTGATCAATTCTCAGCACCAACTTCAATCTAGAAAACTTACAATCACAAATCCCTGTCCAACTGACAACAGCTCAAAAGCTTGAGAGTCTCGGGATTTAATTGGCCGGCAAGTCCACGGTTGACCCAAATACTGTGTGTTGCTATCTTTGTTGGTAGGTAGGAATTAGCTACGTATTTGGTTGACAAACCTACTTGTTCATTTTCAACCACATAAGAACGTCTTCATCATTGGTCACAGTTGAGGCTACCAAGACCACTCTATAGAATCAACCAACCCTTTCCCATCTATTATTAGGTTTTGTGGTCCACCGAGGTCTTCACAAATACTTCTTGGAAGAGAAATTTAAAAGTACCCTATTTCAATCCCAAACAAAGAATACAAAATAAAATAAATAAAATGAAATGAAATCTACTTTGGACAAGGATGCTCATCTCGTAATAGCAATCATGAAATGTCAATTTACGTAATAATTATTAGCTGTGACAGGTGAAACTGGTATATATATGACATGGCAGGTATGATCTAGTATATCTATATAAATTATAGAATAAATCATTATGCCATTATAATTATGTTATTTTTTAGTTGCTAGGAATTTGTTCGTTAAATATTTTACTATGTTCAACTAATATGAAACAAAATTCAGTTATGAATTAATCTAATCACATATTAAATTAGTGCAAGACTAAATAAAAATCTTGGTACAACTACTGCAACGAGTTATGTGTGGACCTGACTACGACCGTTGCAAGTAGTGTGATAGCACAGGACCAAAAAATAAAAAAGTCACAAAAAAATTAACATTCGTATATATTACTAATGTGAATTTTTTTTGTCTTAGAATGTCGAAAATATCATTTTAAGAGCAGTTAAAATATATATATATATTTTTTTTTTGTATTTATACCTGGTTATTATAATATCAGAAACGACAATACAATAACCTCTAACCTACCTTGAGTCAATTAATCAGCTTGTCAATGATGGGTACATAGAGTTGTGAGTAGATTGAGCAATCATTCACTTTTTCATCATTCTACGACTCTTACTCCTCTTTTTTAAGTACATGCTGCCCTCCCATCTCTTTATATATTCTCCTATCTTTAAGTGAGATACCATAATACATTAAATATATTACACAAAATTACACAAAAGACAAAGAAGGAGAAAATATAATTTTTTTTTTTTTTTTTTTTAGAATTCAAAGAACGGGATTTTCGCAGGCTCTTATTAATGAACAAATAGAAAGGTTATTTTATATCCCTCTATTTGTTTATTGGAGATTAACTAGTGAAAATAATTTTTTTAATTGCTTTCGCATTTATCAATTTAGTCAATATATATATATATATATATATATATATATATATATATATATAAATTTAATTTAATTTAATTTAATTTAATTTAATTTAATTCATTTAAATTTATATTATGCTCTCAAATTTGATATTTAAAAACATAATATTTGTATCAACGCGTAAATATTTTTTTTTTCTTTGGCTTAGATCTCCGCGAGTTTAATTTATTTACATTAATTATGATTGTCCCTTAGAAATATGTTTCGATAAGTTTTTAAGTGTTAATAACCTTTTCTCATGATTGGATGTAGTGTTTTAGCATAATTTTCATCTAAAAAACACGATATTCACTATTTAAAAATAGAAGAAAATATTAAAACTGATGGGAACGGGGTCCATCCCCATGATGAATAAACATAGATTTGATCCATGAAAATCGGTCATTCATGGTTGGGTTCGGCCAAATACTTAACCATTTTTTTGGGTGCAGTTTCTGTAACAAGATTCAATTTGGGGAGGCTATTTCGAAGCTGTTGCAATCACTCTTTGGCTCGGTCTTCAATACAAAAGTTGTTGAGAAAAGTTCTCTTTCATCCAGACTTTGAACCAGGTCATTTGGAGGTGTATTGAAGAAGTTATGACCATCTAAAGGATCCTCCCATTCCCATGCCCTTGTCACCGAGAATAGAGGAAGGAGCAAAAGCCGACAGCCTCAAAACCGGGACAAGTCGAGAGAAAAATCAAAGGATAGGAAGGACATTAGTTGATATCACTGCGGGAAGAGTGGACACATAAAACGGGAATGCCGCAAGCTCAAGCGAGAACAAAATGAAGGAAGGACCAATGAGAAGCAAGAAAAGAATAAAAGTGCAGCAGTTATCACTGACAATAAAATCGTACTTTTCTCAGCATGTGAAGAAGACTGTGCAAATCTCACTTGCCAAGACTCAGAATGGGTGATTGATCCTGGTGCCTCCTACCACGCTACTCCCCGGAAGGACTACTTCACTTCCCTTCGTGAAGGTAACCTTGGAATGGTAAAAATGGATAACAAAAACTCTTCTCAAATTCTTGGCATTGGAAATATTTGTGTTACCACTAACCTTGGAACAAAGATGGTTCTAAAAGATGTTAGATTTGTGCCCGATCTTCGTCTCAATCTTCTCTCCACCGGCAAACTTGATGAAGAAGAATACACAAGCAGCTTTGGTAAAGGATGTTGGAAGCTTACCAAAGGATCACTTGTACTGGCAAAAAAAAGAAGTGTTGCACTCTCTACAAGACTCAGTTCCACTTAGAGAATGATGAACTTGGAACAATGGAATGTACCTCTATGGATTTGTGTCACAAGCGGCTTGGCCACATGAGCGAGAAAAGACTACAAACTCTCGCAAGGTGACAACTACTTCCATCCATGCAAGGTACAATACTATCCCACTGTGATCATTGCTTAATTGGAAAACAACACCGGGTAGCTTTTGTTAAAAATTATAACAAAAAAGAAAGCAGCATATTGGACTTACTCTATTCGGATGTGTGCGGACCCATAAATGTAAAAACCTTTAGTGGTGCCTCCTACTTTGTGACCTTCATAGATGATGCATCTAGAAATGTGTGGGTGTATGTCATAAAAGCCAAAGATCAAGTCTTTAAAATTTTTAAAGACTTTTATACCAAAGTAGAAAGAGAAACCGGAAAGCTCTTGAAGTGTATTCACACAGATAATGGTGGTGAGTATACTTTAAGGATGTTTGAAGATTATTGTTCTAAATATGGCATTAGACACCAAAAGATTGTCCCACACACACCACAACATAATGGGGTTGCAGAATGAATGAACCGCACAATTGTGGAAATGATAAGAAGTATGCTATAATTAGCAAAATTACCAAAAATATTTTGGAGAGAGGCAGTGCGAACAGCTTGCTACTTGATAAACTTGTCCCCCTCGGTTCCTTTGGATGGAGATATTCTTGAAAGGGTTTGGAGTGAAAATGATATTTCCTATTCCCACTTGTGTGTATTCGGGTGCAAGGCATTTGTGCATGTACCTAAGGAGAAAAGAACAAAACTTGATAACAAAGTCATTCCATGCATCTTCTTAGGATATGGAAATCTTCTTAGGATATAGAAATGATGAATTTGGATATAGGTTGTGGGATCCTATAAACAAGAAAATTGTAAGGAGAAGGGATGTTGTATTTTGTGAAGATAAAATACTTGCTGATTTTGAAAAAGAAGAAGAGCCACAAAATACTCACATTATTCCAGATCCAATCTCCACGCCTATTGTTATTCCTTCTCTTATGCCAGAAAATAATAATTTTCAAGATGTTCAGGAAGAAAAAATTACAGGTTTTCCAGGTTCTGATCAGGGGGAGCATGAACATGCAGAACCGCCGCATATGGATCAGCCACCAATACCTCAGTTGAGACGGTCGAAGTGGGAATGATAACCCTTAACTAGATATCCTGCTTCAGAATATGCTATGGTGACAGATGCAGGTGAACCAAAAAAATTTCATGAAGCACAAGTCAATGAAGATCATGCAAAGTAAAAGAAAGCTATGCAAGAGGAGATTGATTCTTTGCATAAGAACCACACTTATGACCTAGTGGAGCTACCAAAGAACAGAAAATTCTTGAAGAACAAATGGGTGTTCAAAATCAAGAATGAAAGAAATGGCCAAGTCAAGTACAAAGCTCCCCTCGTGGTAAAAGGTTTCAGTCAGAAGCAAGGTATTGACTATGAAGAAATATTTTCTCTTATTGTGAAGATGTCTTCTATTCGTATTATTCTTGGTCTTGTTTCTTCCCAAGTGTCACGCCCCAGTCCCAAAATACGTAGGACTAGGATACGTAACTATGCCAGCCGTCCGTATATATGGCAACTCCAATATATGGAAACCATATATACGTGCGTACGCTGTATAATGAACAATAATTCATAAGTGGTAAAACTAATCACAAGTCACAGGGTAATATCTAAATCTCATCCACAGAAATCACATATACAGGAATAACCAATAATCAGGTAACTAGATCTCAATAAACAAATATCTAAGAATGACAGTCAGATGAAATCAAATCTACTGCCGAAATAAAATATAAAAGGAACCAGAATACACACCATATAAGAACAACATCTGACAATCACGAGGCTCGAAGAGAAGACCTCCTCAGAAAATAAGTAGCCTATCCGAATCTGTGCTCCTGCGAGTACTCAAGAACATATACACCTGGCAGGGGACCAGGTCCTCAGAGGGACATAGCAAGATACAGAAAAATGACATGCCATAATGTAAATACTGAATAAATAAATGGGGTGTGCTAACCATCTAAGTGAATGCAATTTAAAGACCTTGTAGTACGTATGGGAATGTATGGCTAGACATATGCTGACGTAATTCACCAATCCGTAGTGACTGACTAGTATATGCCACATATGCCCCCGTTCAAGGGAACTCTGCAATCGACCATCTCCAAGGAGCATGGTGCGAAGGTATAAAACATACAAGGAGGGGGTGTCCCATACGTCTACTAGTATCTTTCCCGCCCAATATAGATGTACAAATCGTGAAAACGACGTGGACACCTCCTATTATGATGCAAGTCTCAATACATTAAACAACTGAGCTAAATACCGCTACACGTGTTGCTCACACTGATGGCCAATCGCGCATGAGGCACGCGTTCCTACATGTACTCACTCTGTAACGTGTAATGATACGTGTCAAGGCCTGGGAAGTTATATCAATAACTTCACAACTTTAGGTGGGTCTACTAGACACTAGGTCAGACACAAGTCCTAACGTCAACGCCTTCGTTGACTGCACCCGAGTCTGCTCGGACGCGCACATTATATAATAAATAAATATGTAACTAATAATAACTGAATTTAAACAGTACAACAAGGCAAGGTATACTTGCCTGGCAAGAGAGCTGCAAAATATAACGTCCAGATGTCAAGTGCCAAAAGTCAGAAACTATGGCCTCAGAATAAAAGTCTCCGGATGCTGAAATAAACATCACTAACAGTCTCAGAAAATATCAAATAGCTAGAAACGCCTGTCCTTAAGTCCAATTTGGACACAGGGGCAAAAATGACAGTTTCCGGTCAAAGCGGGGTCCACATGTGGGCCGCTTTGTACCGAAAAAATGTGTCAGGGTCAAGGGTCTCCAAATTCACCAAACTTAGTGTCAACAAGTCCAGAACGTCGATACGAACCCAACGGAACTTCCAGAATTGGATTCCGATGAGCCGATCACAAAATCGCCCGTCAAGTGGAGCCTGTGGGGCCCACGATACGGAATTTTGTCAACGTTCTCAGAATCGAACCAAACTTGGCTCACAGGACCAGCGTATTGCTTCGAGTCCGATGGCGCAAGTTTCGTCTCGATCCGACGTGTGTACACAAAGTTGCAGCGTGTTCCAGAACTGACGGATACGGAGCGGTGTCGGCGGATACGCGTTGATTCCGGTGTGCACGCACATCCAAATCAACTTCTCCGAATTTCTACACGTCCGTATCAACGTCGCGCACGTTTCGATAAAGACCGTGTGCGACCAAGTCGTCCCGTTTGGCGGGGCGTACCCAGTTCCGGGGTGAATCGGGTCGTTATTTTTCCTGTTTTTGGATCGCGGTTTGCGATCGCCACAGGACGCGATGCTCCGAGCGGGTTGCACGGGCACCGAGATGGTTACATAATCTACACGACGCAACTGACGGAATTGAAATCGGAATTACGAGGAGAGAGATAAATATACCTGAACAGGGTTCCGAAAAATCGAATCCCACGTGTCCGAGGGTCTCCTTCGTGTCCTGGACTGCTGCTGTGTCCGTGTCCACCGTTGCTCGCCCTAGGGTTTCAGCTGTGGCAGACACGGCGGAGGCGGTCAGGGACCGTGGAGGTCAGGGGAAGTCGCGGCAGTTCTCCGGCGAGGTCGGCGGAGCTGCGGCGAGGAGATGGCGTCGATGGTGGTTATGATGATGGTGGTGGTGGTGGTGACAGATGATGGTGGTGGCGGTGGAGGGAAGAGGCTGGGAGGGGAGAGAGGGTGGCGGAGGTCAGGTGGCCGATGAGGCCGGCTCACCGCGGTGGCGCGGGCGGAGGCCGGAGGCGGCTGGAACGGGGAGAGGGAGCCGGAGGAGGAGGAGAAGGGGAAGAGGGAGAGAGCGGCCTGAGCGGGGGTCGGCTTCAGTCAGGCGCTGCTCGGGCCCGGCGGAGGAGTCGGGCCGGGTCGCAGCGGGGGAGTGGGAGCACCGCACGGCTCGCCACGGGGAGGTTCACGGTGGTGAGATGGAGGAGGTGGAGGAGAGAAGCTGCTGTCGAGGCCGGTTGGGGGAAAAGAGGGCGGCGGGGGTTGGCTCGCTGCGGGTGGGGGTGGTTGGATCCGGCGATGGGGGTTTGGCTCGCCGCGAGGTCGGGGTCGAGGAAGGGGGAAGTGGAGGAGGGAGAGAGAGGAGGAGTTCGTTGAGGAGTGGGGGGGCTGTCGAGGCCGGCGGCTGGGAGGGGGTCGGCTCCGGCCGGGGGCGACGGAGCAACTCCGGCGGGGGGGGGGGGGGGAAGTCGGCAGTGGGGGGGGGATGAGTCTGGGATTTGGGTTTTTGATTTTTAATTTCCTTTTTATTTTCTTTTATAAAGAATTTTATTAATTAAATAAGGAAAATATCTAGAGATATTTTTGGGATATTTGTAGGATATTTCCGGGATATTTCCGGGATATTTCCGAGATCTTTTCGGGTGAGTCCCGCGTCCAAATGGACGTTACAGGTTCACCGGCCAATGAGGGGGTGACACCCTGCACTGCAATTTGCAGGAAAGTCCCTGTAATTTCATAAATTGCGTAAAAGTCCTATTTTGGGAAATTGTGCCATTATAAAATTGTTTGGGAAAAACGCCCGATTCCGAAAATTTCTAAAATGCACAGAACTGAGAGAAATTGCTAGGTGAGGGCCCTGGGGGTTGGGGGTGAGTCTGGGCAGGGACTGGGCCTGGTTTCTGGGTGATACGGGTCACCGTATTTAATAATTAATAAATACTGCGCACGGTGTTCTCTAATTATTTAGAGGTAGGTAGGGTCATAATTTTTCTACGGTGTCAATATACTAAATGTAGTATACTCAGTGTAGAAAATTAACGTATTTTTGTTTGGGCAAAACAGGTGCAGGTTGACCTCAAATCTCTAAGGGTACAGAGATGGGTAAAGAGCAGGAATTAAAATAGGAAATAAATACGGACTTTTGTAACGATACTTGTGCGTCTCAAACGAGACTCATAATAAAGCATCTGGGAGTTGCACAAAATTCAGAAAAATAGTCTAGCATGTCTATAACAAGTATGTGAACTTTGTTCGGGGATAACAATCAAGGTAAAGCTCCAAATAATTCGGTGATGGACAGGTGCACAAGTCAACAGGAAATACAGGAAAAATCTATTAAAATATTGCCATAAATCCTAAATTGTTAAAATAATCCTAAGAATACTGAAATCTGGTCGAGGGGGTTTACACCAAGATCTTAAAGTTGAGCAGTTAGATGTGAAGAATACATTTCTCCATGGTGATTTGGCAGAAAAAATCTATATGGAGCAGACAGAGGGTTTCAAGGTAAAGGACAAGGAACACTTGGTTTGCAAATTAAAGAAGAGCTTGTACGGGCTCAAGCAGGCACCACAGCAGTGGTATAAAAGGTTTAATTCTTTTATGCTTGACCATAGGTACAAAAGAATATCTGTAGATCATTGTGTTTATGTCCAGAAGTTCTCTGATGATGATTTTATTATTCTCTCTCTATATGTTGATGATATGCTTGTTGTTGGAAAAGACATGTCCAAGATTGACAGGTTGAAGAAAGAATTAAGCAAGTCCTTTGATATGAAGGACTTAGGAGAAGCACAACATATATTGGAAATGAAGATCTCTCGGGACAGAAGTGCGAAAAAGTTGTGGCTATCACAACAAAGATACATTGAACGTGTTGAGGAGATGTTCAATATGGTGAACTTTAAGCCAGTAAGCACACCGCTAGCAGCTCATTTTAAGCTAAGTGCACAACAAAGTCCTTCAAGTGAGAAGGAGAATGAGGAGATGAAGAGCATTCCATTTGCCTCGACCGTCGAAAGTTTGATGTACTCAATGGTTTGTACAAGACTCGACATAGCACATGCAGTTTGAATGGTAAGTCATTTTCTTGCCAATCCTGGTAAAGCACATTGGGAAGCAGTAAAGTGGATCCTAAGATATCTTAGAGAAACCTCTAAATATTCTTTATATTTTGGAGATGAAAAACCTATCTTGGAAGGTTACACTGATTCTGACATGGCAGGTGACTTGGACAAGAGAAAGTCCACATCAGGATACTTGTTTATCTTTATATGGGGAGCCGTATCATGTCAATCAAAGCTGCAAAAGTGTATCGCTCTATCCACCATAGAAGTTGAATATATTGCTGCTGCAGAAGCCATCAAAGAGCTCTTATGGATGAAGAATCTCCTAAAGGAGTTATCTCTTAAGCAAGAGAAGTACATTCTATATTGTGACAGTCAGAGCGTCATTGACTTGAGTAAAAATACTACCTATCACTCAAGGATAAAGCACATCGATGTACGTCATCACTGGATTAGAGATGCTTTGGAGAAATGCTTGATGCATATTAAGAAGATTGATACAAGACAAAATTCGTCTGACATGATGACGAAGTCTCTACCAAAAGAGAAGCATAACTTCTGCCGTAGGAAGGCATGTATGACTATTGCTTGAGAACTTTCTCCTCATGAGGATGGAGGGAAAGATTGATGGGAACGGGTCCATCCCCATGATGAATAAACATGGATTTGATCCATGGAAATCGGTCACCCATGGTTGGGTTCGGCCAAGTACTTGACCATTTTTCTGGGTGCAATTTCTGTGACAAGATTCAGTTTTGGGAGGCTATTTTGAAGTTGTTGCAATCACTATTTGGCTCGGTCTTCAATACAAAAGTTGTTGAAAAAAGTTTTCTATTTCATCCAGGCTTTGAACCAGGTCATTTAGAGGTGTATTGAAGAAGTTATGACATCTAAAGTAGCATATCTATTCATATTTTGCTTGTATTCAACTTGCATGTAACATTGATGATAGATGAACGAATCTTGGGAGAATGAACGAATCTTCCCTTTGGACTTCTTCATGCAACGAATGTAATGTACCCAAGAGCCATATCCTCCCTATAAATAGAGGAAAGATGGTGAAGGTTGAACACAATAAGTAACAAGAAGAACAATACATAACTTGTAATCCTCATACTCGTAATTCACCTCAAGTGAGTTCGTGAGAGAAAGTGATCCTCAAGTTAAGTTGTACCAACTTGAGAGAATGCCCTTATAATCTTTCATTTGATTATAGTAAAAACGGTGAAGAAGGGGCAGACGGAGGACGTAGGCTCAAATTGAGCTGAACCTCGATAAATCTTGTGTGTGTTCTCTCTCTTAACTTCTTTTCTTTTCTTTTCTCTTCCATTTTATTTTATCTCATCACAAAGACGAAAAATGTCTTGTTTTTTCCAACAAAAACTTATGGCTTCCATACAAAGCAAATGTAGGGAGAAAAGATTGTCATGGAATCTTTACGAAAGGCATACAAATGTAACATATAATATTTAATTACTACTACTTATTTAATAATAATTAATATTAAATATAAATAATTTATTTGATTATTTTATTTGAAATTAGTACTAATTATTTATCTAATATCAAATTAGTACAAAAGTGCTAGTAACAGTACGCTTTCACTAAAGGGATAAAAATAGAAAGACATTCATATAAGATAACAAGGGACAATAGCTAGAAAGTAACATTGAGTCCAAATTTTTGTCCCCTCATTTCTATTTACCAAATATTGAAAGTGTGAGAGTGACTCAATGTCATGACCCGCACCCAGATGAATCGGGTACCGGTTCGCGAGTACGTCCAGCCTACGCCGCAGTGTCGGCGGTAGTACGCTGTCTAGATCATATTCACAGGTAAATTTAAATCTAGCTCATTCACAATAAATAAATAGGCAAGGATAATAACAGGAAATAGGAATGCTAAGATTTCATAAGACAAAATGTGACAACAAATCCACAGTTTATTACAGAACCAGAAGATAAATCGGGGACAAACCCGATTACTATGCTGAAAGAAAATACTAGCTAACTGGCTAACTACTCCTCAAAAGTAGTCTCCTGAGTAGGAACCGGCTCCTCAAATGTATCATCTGCTACGCCATATGGGCCATAAAAGGTGGGGGCAAAGTCCTCATCATCGCCTAATATGTCAACGGATCCAGTCAGGAAAGGAGCAAAGTACCAATACACAACAAAGTTTAAACTAAATATTTATGACAAGTAGTGAAAACTGACTAAACATCACGATAAGAATATGCATAATAAGTAGTAAAATTAACTAAGATTAAGCACTAAAAATCAGGAATATAAGTAAAACAGGGTTATAATGAGACAAGAAAATGAAACTGCAACAAGACAAAGAAACTATGTGTGTGTGATTGTGTATTTAGAATACATAGTTGGCATGTAGGGGGTTATAAGGCTAATCAGGCCGTCATAGGCGGCTATCAGTCAGGAATAATCGAGTATCAGGCTGATGATACAGTCGCGTACCAACAGCTAGCAGTCAGGACAGGGGGAAGGGTAAACTACATGCCTCCTAGTATTCTTCCTCCCGACACGAAAAGCAAGACATGAACTCCAAATCCTAACACTAAGTGTAATCATCCAATGGTGCTAGTAGAGCAAGGAACTAATTATCACAATATAAAGATTAAACTTGAAGTGCAGGTACTTGCCTGATGTTTGGATTTCAACTACGGTTCTGGTCTCGGAAAATTTCCAGAAATGTCTCCGGATGCTGAAATAAACATTACCATCATGCTCAGAAGATATCAATTAGCTAAAAACGACTGTCCTTGAGTCAAATTTGGAGACAAGGGCAAAAACGATAATTTTTGGGTCAAGACGGGGTCCGCATATGGGCCCGCTTTGCACCAAAAAATGTGTCAGGGTCAAAGGTCTCCAAATTCACCAAACTTAGTGTTAACAGATCAGGAACGATGATACGAACCCAACGGAACTTCCAGAATTGGATTCCGATGAGCCGATCACAAAATCGCCAGTCGAATGGGGCCTGTGGGGCCCACGACACGCGATTTCGTCAACGTTCTCAGAATCGAACCAAACTTGGGTCACAGGACCAGCGTATCGCTACGAGTCCGATGGCGCAAGTTTCGTTTCAATCCGACGTGTGTACAGAAAGTTAGGGTACGATTCAGAAAAGTCGGATACGGGACGTTGTCCGCGGATACGCGTTGATCCCGGTGTGCACGCACACCCGAATCGACTTCTGCAAAATTCCACACGTCCGTATCGACGGTGCGCACGTATCTGTGAAGACCGCCCGCGACCAAGTCGTCCCCTTTGGCGGGGCGTACCCAGTTCCGGGGTGAATCGGGTCGTTGTTTTTCCTGTTTTTGGATCGCGGTTCGCGATCACCACAGGACGCGATGTCCCGAGCGGATTGCACGGACACCGAGAGGGTCATGCAGGCTACGTGTTGCAATTTACGGAATCAGAAATGGATAAACGAGCAGAGAGATACACGTACCTGAACAGGGTCCGAAAAATAGCGTTTCTCGTATCCGTGTCGTGTCCGACACGTGTCCGACACGAGAGAGAGAACTAGGGTTAGGGTTAGGGTTCTCAGGCGACTGGAGACGGCGGCACAGCGGTGGGAGAGGCCGGCCGGGGCCTAGGGCGGCACTGGCGGGGCGAGGCGGAGGCGTTGGCGGCCGGGTGGCGCCGGGGGCGGCTGCTGCTGCTCGTGGGGGAGGCCGGAGCTGCGGAGGGAGGAGGAGGAGAGGGGAGTCGGGCGGGGCGAGGTCGTCGGCGTAGCGAGGGTCAGGCGGCGGGGCTCAGGCGAGGGTGGCGAGGCTCAGGCGAGGGTGGCGGAGAGGGAGCGGGGAGTCGTGGCCGGAGGGGGGCGGGTTCGAGGGAGATTTATAGGGCTGGAGAGGGGGAGAGGGTGGCCGGAGATGGCGGAGGTCGTGGCGAGGTTGCCGAGGGGTGCGGGGCGCGTGGCCGGGTGAGGCGTCGCGTGGCCGGGCGGGACGGCGCTGGAAGCGCGACGGAGGAAGCGGGCAGCGGGCGGTGGCTGGGTCGTGGGGAGAGGGGAAGCGGGTTGGGTTCGGCTGGGCGGACCCGACCCGACCCGTTAGACACGGGCTGGGCCGCGGGCCAGACTGGGCTGGGCTGGGCCGGGTTGGGTTTGGGTATTGGGTTTAGGATTAAATAATTAAATAAATAATAGATAAATAAATAATAATTAATTAATTAATTAGTAGTTTTTAGGTGTTTTAAAATAGGTTCGGGGCCCAATAAATTCCAGAAAAATTACCCTAACTCCAGTTTTTAATTCCTCACCATAAAATATTATTTTTCATAATATTTTATTATTATTTATTATTAATTAAAAAATTATTTAATAATTAAAACCCTGATTTTAATTACAGAAAATTCTCAAAAAATTCCAGAAAATTGTGAAAAATCCAAGTTTAATATTTTTGAAAAATCAGGGGTTTACACTCAAAAATCTTTTCACTTTCATACTCCACTTACGGCTATCAAAGAAGTATGAAAATTAAGAAGAGACATGATAATAGTAATTCCAATAATCAACTACAATAATATGAATATCATTTGAATCAACTTAATATCACAAATTTATTATAATCTTATATATTTTTGTCATTCTATTTGGATATATGTTCGATTTGAGGAATGAAGACTGCGAACGATACACTGAATTTATTACCACCTGGTGTAGTGGCCACATAAATAGAAAGAAAGAATTTATGAAAAAGAACCACAGAGTGGAGGCTCGTCGACACAAGACAGTTGTTGATGTTCTATGTGCTGGAACTTGCCCTGTCAGAGTTCCTGTTTTGCAACTTCTTGCAAAAGCTTCGGGGGTGTTTTGGTTCTTCACAATCACTTTGGTGTGAACTTGCAAAGGGCATCTTCTAGGTCAGTCGATCGATAAATCGATCTCTGATGGTCATAAATCGATTTCTAATCGATTTATACCCTTGTTTATGTACTTTGTTATATCAGCTAAAAAAATTGAGCTTTTAGCTCATTTTTTAATATAACTTAATGATCTCACGGGGTAAGGCAACTACATGAGATTTATTTATATTGAATCGCTTGCATAAAACGATTGAAAAAATAACACACCAAGATCCGCATCCTGGGTTAATTATTGCTACACGGATGGATGCTTTTGCTTATTCTTAAAAAGAAAATAGCTATTCCAAAGTATCTTTAGTAAGAACAACGTATGTAAAATCTTCTGAAAAGCTACCATAAGGAGCAGTAATAGACTTGACTGTATTTAATCAAGAATTGTACAAATATTCACCATACACATATTATTGTTATTCATATAAAAAGAAGGGCTAATTAGAGTTTAGACCATGAATTTTATACCAGCTTAGAGTTTAAGTCCTGACTTGTCCGATTAGAAAGTTTAGATTGTAAATTTATATTATTTATATTATTCTTTTATTATACCCTCCCTAGTTTATATAGAAATGTTTCATTGCCAAGCACGGTAGGGAGGGTATAATGAAAAAAAAAATTAGGATCTAAACTTTATAATTGGACAAGTCAAGCTGGTATAAAATCCAGGATTTAAACTCTAATTAGCCCTAAAGAGAAAAGGAAAAGCAATTCTTTTTGTTTTATTACTTTATGCAATTAGAAGTTTGATAGGGGTGGGTACACATAAAAGAAACTTATGTCATAGTTAGTCAACCATCCTATTCCGTCCGATCGAAATCCAACGTCTAATCACTTTCAGACAGTACAGGGGTAGTTGCGTAAATACAGTTACTTCCTCTCTCCTGACAAAGATATTTAATTTGCGGCTTTCGTTTACTCCCGGGAGTCTCTCCTCCTTACTCTGTAAGCAAACAGAACCAAAAAAAAAAAGCCCAAATTTCGAAACCCTGACCCTATAAAAAATCGAAAACCCTAACCCTTGCCTTTGAATTCGAGAGATCGGAAGAGAAACCGAGCAATTTCGCAGGAGATCAGAGCGAATCCGTCCTCTGACGAGCCTCCCTGGTCGCTGATGTGAGCAAGAGAGGAGTGGTCGTCGATATTGCTAGGGTTTGTTCTTCCGGCGATGGATCGGACGGCGGTGACGGTGGGGCCCGGGATGGATCTGCCCATAATGCACGACAGCGACCGGTACGAGCTGGTGAGGGACATCGGCGCCGGGAACTTCGGAATCGCCAGGCTGATGAGGGACAAGCAGAGCAGGGAGCTCGTTGCTGTCAAGTACATCGAGAGAGGAGAGAAGGTTCGAATTTATTGAGCTTTTGTTTGTTAGTTGGTAGTTATGTAGCTATTTAGGCAACTATAGTTGGAACTTCTGATTAATTAGTCTACTTAAGTTTTTCTTTCCTTTTTGGCCTAGTTTTTCTTCTAGTGGAAGTATAATTAGGCTATTAAAGATGAGAATTCGATGTTAGTTTTACTTTAAATGGGAAGAATGGGAGTATAAAGCTGGAACTTTGTTAGTTGTTAGTTATGTAGTGATTAGGCTACTAAAGATGGAATCTTGAGTTAAAGTTTGTTCTTTGATGGGGATGGGTTGCGTGATTATGCTATAAAAGCTTACATTTGTTGTTAAATGATAGTTCTGTTGTTATTACGCTTCTAAAGTTTTTCTTTTTTTGCTCTTAGTCCTTCTTTTAGTGGAAAGAAAGATAGCTTTGTTTTTGTTGTTGTTGTTGATTGATAGTTCTATTGTGATTAGGCTACTAAAGATAGAGTTTAGTTTTTCTTTAGTTGAAAGTGAAATGGATTATGTAACATTTTTTGGTAATGGCGATCTATGATATTGTTTTTCTTTTCATTTTCAACTAAAAATTTGGTAAGCTTTTTGGTAATAGGCTATTCTTGGCTTTTATTTATTTGTGATTTTTTTATTTTTTCTTTGGAAATTTAGTGATATTGGGATATGGTTTTTGCTAGTGCTTTCCTCTCTACAATTAATTGGATTTTTTTTGTGGGACCTTTTCACGTTGCACTAATTCTAAGCTTATGGCAGTAGATGGTGGGATGCATATCTACCTATCTTCCTGATCAATGCTTATCTATTTGCATGATTCTTATTTGTGAGAGTGTAGGTGACATTATTGATTGCGTTTTGCTAAGTTTGGCTCTGTTACCATATGCCGAGGGTTGCTTTGCTCTATTACACTCCTTTGGAACTTGGAAACAATCGCTGTCCAATTTGGAGTTTTCCCATTTATGTTTCTTTGTCTTCTGGCTCTACTTTGACCATCACTGGAAGCTACAAATTTTGTCAGATCTTAAAGTTGACTAGTCCTGTTGGCTTAGAAGTTGTGCTTGTAAACACCATAAGAAAATTGTTTGGTGTTCTAGGATATCTAGATGCAGATGTTGATCATTAAATACTGTTATTGTCAAGAGAAAACGTGGCTAACTTGACTCAAGGAAATATGTTAAACTCAACTCAAGATAGATAAACATACCATAAGTATGTATTCATCGCCTACTAGCAACTTGAGGATTAAAAGAACAACCCAAAATAGGTTTTACTTGATTTTCCTACTATAAGCCCATACTTGGTCCATGGGAGAGATGATTTTATACCCTGAATTTTTTGACCAATTAAGAATAGTAAACAAACAGAAAGAGATGGAGGGTGAAAGAAAAGATAGCTAATTGGTGTTGAAACTGTTGGTGTTATTGCCTTTGGACTAGTAAAGATAGTCCAACATTGGCTACACCACCAAGTGGGTATCTTAAGTGTTGAGGTGTGCACATGGGGTGTGGTGGGACACATGGGTGTCATGTGGGAGTGTTTTCCTAGGAGGAAAAATGATTAACTCAATGAAAGCATTTATGTTGTTTGTCACTCTTGAAAAAAATTTCTTAGGGGCTAAGTCCCAAAGGAGCTTAGCGACTCGGACTCAATGACGCAAAGTGGCACTTTGTTGGCGCACTTTGCACTTAGCACGTCAGCATCGACGCTTGTGCCCATTAGTTTCGCTTCTTTTATGCCCGAGTTGCATGCGCTGTTGTTAGCGTGGTTGCATACGCGGGTGCATGCGTCATTTTTTGTGGGATTTGAATTTAAATCATTCCTATCTTTTCGTAACGGATGGACCGCTATGGCTTCAACCCTTCTCTATAAATACCTTTCTTCGTGACCTTTTCAGAACTTACTTCAAAAAGTGGGAGACGAAGAGAGGTTCGTCTACTGCTGCCATTGGAGTCCAGGAGTTCGTGCGAGTTCAAGAAGAGGTGACCCGAGCGTTCCAGAAGTTCTTTGAGAACTTGCTGGTTCCTGGGAGCAGATCGTGTAGGGTGAATCTTGCTTTGAGCAACGGTGATCTTCATCACCCTAGTAAGCAGAGATCCATCTTCTTCTTTCCCTTCTCTTCTAGTTGTAACTTGTTATGTCCGTCTTCAACTGCGATTGCAAAGAAGAACAAAGATTGATTTCTGGTTATTGTATTCTTTTGCAAGTTGTAATAAAAAATATTGTTATTAAAGTGATTCGTTGGAATCGAGTTCTTTAGAGGGCAAACTTGTTTGCTGAAGCCTCTGTGTCTCGACTACAGCTTTTGGATCAAACAGAGGGCAGATTGTAAAGTTTACTTGAAGCTCTGTTCCTGGTCCGTTCTTCCATTTTTTGATTAAGTCCCGAGACTAACAATCTCAAAGCAAGATCCGAAGAAAAGATGGAGAACACCCATGCAAACCTTCTAGACACAAGTTTTAATAAATTTGAGAAGTTTGACGGGGAGCATTATAACGTCTGGAAGAGAAATGTCAGCCCGAATCTTCAACTCGTAAGCGTGGACTACGTGTTGACATATCCCGAGCCTTTTATTCCGGAGGGTGATGATGCTATTGTTCGAGCGATTGCTAATGCAAATGCTAAACATAATAAGTAGAGGGGAGAGAACCGCCTCTGCAAGTTGCTGATTCTGAACTCCATGGAGGATATTCTAGCGGAGTCATACAACAAGACGGACCATGCTAAGGCCGTATGGGAGTCGCTGAAAAATTATTACAAGGCGGATGAGAACCGCAACAAGATTCATGTGACCGAAAAGGTCTGAAAGATGCGATTTGAGGACGACAAGACGATGTTGCCTCGAGTCGAGAAATTTGTCAAGCTTCGTCAAAAACTTGAGAATGATGGCATGGCATGGCATGGCCGATGCTTTCGTTGTAGGACGTATTATTGCCAAGCTCCCGCCGGGATGGAGCAACTTTATCTCGGACATGCACCGGAAGAAGATGGAGGTCAGTCTTGATCAACTATTGCATAATATCCACGTTGAAGTTGAGCTGATGGCTCGAAACAAAGTGGACACGCTGTCCAAGCAGTTGGCAAAGGCCAACCTGGTGCATGCTGGTGACTCCAAACGGAAGCAGAAGGCTTCTCACCACAAGAAGAATGACTTCAACCATCTAAAGGTGAAGTCGGCTTCATTCAAGCCAAAGCCCAAGTCAGATGTGACATATTTCTACTGTGGCAAGAAGGGGCACTACCGCAAGGACTGCAGATCCAAGTCCAAACAAACAGAGCAAAGTGAGCGTAACAAGGTTGCTATGATTGCGTAGGTTGTAACGGCTGGTGTCGACACTGACTGGTGGGTGGACACTGGCACATCCTGCCATGTTTGCTCAAAGAGGGAGTTCACCACCTACAAGCATACATCTGAGAAGGCTATGGTGGCGAACCAAGCACAAGCTGTAGTACTTGGGACCGAAACGGTGGTACTTAATCTGACTTTGACTTGGGGAAGTCACTGACGCTTCAGGATGTGAAGTACGTACCGGTGATAGCCAAGAACCTGGTATCGGAAAGTCTGCTATGCAACGCAGGCTTGAGGATGGACATCAATGCTGGGCAGATGGTGATTTTCTATAAAGGAACATACTTCGGAAAAGCCTTTTGTGTCGAAGGGATGTTCAAACTTCAGATTGTAACTCCTGCAAATGAAATAAATGCAGTCTCTTTTCTGGTTATTCTCTTGAGTTATGGCATAATAGACTAGGACATGCTCATTGTAAAAGAATAAACAAAATGTCTAGTCTAGGACTTATCTCCAAATGTGGGGGTAAGGAGGTGGAGAAGTGTGAGGTCTGTGCGCAGACAAAGATCACAAGAAAACCGTTAAAGCGGGTAAATCGGAGTACAGATCTTCTGGAGTTGGTACACTAAGATATCTGTGACTTCAAACAGTTCTCCACAATGGTCAAGATGAAGTACTTCATCACTTTCATCGACGACTATTTGAAGTATGCGTTCGTCTATCTGCTCAAGTCAAAAGACGAAGTATTCGAGAAGTTCAATGAGTTCAGGGCTGAGGCTGAACGTCAAACAGGACAACTCAGAAGTGATCAAGGCAGAGTATCGGTCTATTGAATTCGCATCGTTCTGCAAAGAACATGGAATTGTCAATGAGACAAGTGCTCCGTATTCTCCTCAATCGAATGGAGTAGCTGAAAGGAAGAACATGACGTATCAATAATCTTTGTTTGTCGAGCCATTTTCTGTTTTAGCAATAAAGAACTCATCATTTTATATGCGCTTGCAGAGGCATCTTGAGTGACGACTGCGGGTCTTCCAAACTGCTTCTGGGGAGAAGCTGTGCTCACGGCTACATTCATTCTGAATAGAGTGCCGTACGCCACTTCCAATGTCACTCCTCATGAACTCTGGTTCAAAGTCATATCCAACTTGAATGTCATTCGAGTGTGGGGGTGTCTGGCGTAGACTTGAATATTCAGAAGCTGGGTACGAGGGCTACGAAGACCATCTTCCTGGGTTATGCAGAGAAGAGTAATGCTCAGAGGTTTCTCAGAAGCATGTGATCAACTACTTTGACACATGTTCCAGTAGCGCGGATGGCGACCATCAGGATGTTGATTGCTCTGAGTGCAATTCACAAGCTAGTTATTCATCAGATGGATGTTAAAATAACATTCCTGAATAGGGATTTGACCAAAGAGATTTATATACATCAACCAGAAGGATTTGTCGTCAAAGGACTTGAAAACAAAGTCTGCAAGTTGGTGAAATCGTTATACAGTCTGAAGCAAGTTCCCAAGATGTGGCATGAGAAGTTTGACACAGTCATAAGATCAAACGGTTACAGGGTCAGTGAGACTGACAAGTATGTTTACACAAAGCTCGCTGACGGGAGAGGAGTCATCGTTTGTCTGTCGTGGACGACATGTTGATCCTGGGTACGGATCTAGCACGTGTCACTGAGAAAAATAACTTTCTCTCATCCAAGTTCAGTATGAAGGACTTGGGAAAGCTGATGTTATCATGGGGATAAAGATTATCCGGACGGACACTAGAGTGGCACTGTCACAGTCTCATTATATTGAGAAGATGCTTATACGCTATGGATATCAGGATATTCCAGGGATCGATACTCCGTACATGTGTGACAAGAAGCTGAAGCCAAATCCTAAGAAAAGTGTCAGGCAGCTGGAGTACTCAAGCGACATCGGGAGTTTGATATATGCAACAACTGCCACAATGCCTGACATAGCTTTCGTCGTGGGGATGCTGAGTTGATTCACGAGCAACCCATGTGTGGAGCACTAAAAAGCTGTGAAGAGAGATGAGATATCTCAAGAGGACTCAGAAGTATGCACTACACTAGCAACGGGTATCCGACAGTGGTGGAAGGCTTCATTGATGCAAGCTGGTGTTCAGAAGTAGAGAACGAAAGGTCCACAAGAGGATACGTCTTCTCCATGGGTGGAGCTGCTATATCGTGTAAGTCGAAGAAACAGACAATGCTCTCTCATTCCTCTATGGAATCTGAGTTCTATGCACTGACGGCTGCAGCGGATGAAGTCGAATGGCTTCGGGAGCTCATGTATGATCTTCCAGTGGTTGGTGCACAGATTCTGCCGGTATCGATATACTGCGATAACCAGGTGACTGCAGCGGTGGCATCAAATGACCTCTTTAATGGTAAGAAAAGGACTGTGCGGCCGAGGCACTGAGCAGTGAATGATCTGATATAGACTGGAGTCATTGTCGTGATTGATGTTCAGAGGTAGGAGAATCTGGCAGATCCGTTCACCAAACGTCTCAAGCGCCAGCTGGGCGAGGACACATCAAACAAAATGGGCTTGAAGATATTCTGATATTGTGTTTTTTGTAATTATACTATAAAGCTTTATGCTATTAGTTCAAAGAGAAATCTACTAAGCATCTAATGGTTCAAATAATGATCATTGACGGAAAGAATATCAGGAACACTAGGTAGTCCTTTAAGATGTTGAGGGGTTACGGACCCAGAACCACTGTTGTCTACTACTTGTTCTTTGTGTAGAACAAGTCCTGTGGAAGGATGTCTTAGACGCCTTAATGAGTTCTCAGGCATTTTGAATGTCTGTGGTGCTTTACAGGAAGCACGGTAGTGCAACACTACAAAGGATCATAAGGACTTCATGCTCCAGTGGGTGACACCACGATGGGGTTTCTCGATAGGGTAATGCCTCGGCTTCGCGAGCCATGTCACATCGGCGTAGTACCGCACATAGGCATGTAGCCTAATACTGTAGAATGAAGTGGTAGGCAGCACTACAAAGGGACCGGTGACCTCATGTTACAGTGGTGTGACACCACCAAGAGGTAAAAGATGTAAATCCTTAGCTATGCGAGCTATGTCACAGAGGCGTGACACCGCAAGGAAGCGCAAGGCTTCATACTGGGTAGTTTGGCACTACAAAGAGGCTGGGACCTCATGCTACAGTGGATGGCACCACGATGAGGTGGAGCCTCGGCTCTAGGCCATGTCATAGCGGTGTAGCACCGCAAGGAAGCGCAATGTTTCATGCCATGACTCTTTAAAAGAATTCACCTAGAATGTATGAAAACAGTTATAGGCCGTCTGTTGAGGGTATGCTTGTAGACGCCCAATATACATACATTGAAACCAGATGTGCATATGACTTTTAATGTGCAACCGGAAGCACAGCTGATGTCATCGTGTGAGTGAAAATAATATCATCTATGGGGCATAATTCAAGGTTTAGTCAATTCTTGTATCGTACTGTTGTTTGATCCATGCGGAAAGATTCAAGTCGAAGCGACATCTATCCTAATGCATGATGGATAGGCACTGTAGGGAATGCTCAACCCATATATTGAGATATGTGAAAAAATGTTGGTGTTATTGTCTTTGGACTAGTAAAGATAGTCCCATATTGGCTACACCACCAAATGGGTATCTCAATATAATGTTTTGCTTGTGTTGAGGTGTGCACATGGGGTGTGGTGGGGCACATGGGTGTCATGTGGGATTTTTTTCTAGGAGAAAAATTGATTAACTCCTCAATGAAAGCATTTATACTGTTTGCCATTATCTTGGAAAAATTTTCTTAGGAGGGGCTTAGCGACTCGGGCTCGGGCTCAAGCTCAAGGGCGCAAAGTGGCGTTTTGTTAGCACGCTTTGCACTTTGTACTTAGCACGTCAGCATCGACGCATTACGTTTGTGTGCATTAGTTGCGTCGTGTGCTCGTTTCATGCGCGAGTTGAATGCGCTGTTGCTAGCGTGGTTGCATACGCGAGCGGTGCACGGGCGGGTGCGCAAGCGGTGCGCATGCTATGCGCGGCTATACGCGTATGCGCCCGTGCGCTGCTGCATTGCTGGGCATGCGCTGCTGGGCCGCTGTGCTACCGCTGCTACACTGCAATTTAGTTGGGTTGTTATGGAAAGATTTGGATGATTAATTCAGATATGTTTTTGTGGGATTTGAATTTAAATCGTTCACATATTTTCGTAACAGATGGACGGCTAGGGCTTCAACCCTTCTCTATAAATACCTCTTTTCGTGACCCTTTGAGAACTTACTTCAAAAAGTGGGAGACGAAGAGGTTCGGCTGCTGCCACCATTGGAGTCCAGGAGTTCGTGCGAGTTCAAGAAGAGGTGACGCGAGCGTTCCAGAAGTTCCTTGAGAACTTGCTGATTCCTGGGAGCAGATCGTGTGGGGGCGAATCTTGCTTTGATTAACGGTTATCTTCATCACCCCAGCAATCAGAGATCCATATTCTCCTTTCTCTTCTCTTCTAGTTGTAACTTGTTCTGTCCGTCTGCAACTGCGATTGCAACGAAGAACATAGATTGATTTCTGGTTATTGTATTCTTTTGTAAGTTGTAATCAGAAATATTATTATTAAAGTGCTTCGTTGGAATCGAGTTCTTCAGAGGGCAAACTTGTTTGCTGAAGCCTCTGTATCTCGACTACAACTTCTGGATCAAACAGAGGGCAGACTGTAAAGTTTGCTTGAAGCTCTGTTCCTGGTTTGTTCTTCAATTTTTTGATTAAGCCCTGAGACTAACAGAAACACAGGTGAACACTGTATACCCGTTAATGTAGTTATTTATATTTGCAGAAGAGATCTGACATGTTTCGAGTAACTTGCGGTTAAGATATAGTTAATAGAAGTGATTCAAGTGATTCTTAGAGATAACACTCATGCATTATATCTACTTAGACATAGGTCTGGTAATTCCTATTATTTTCTTTGAGCCCCCTAAAATATGTAGTTAGTAGAAGTGATTCTTAGAGAGAACACCTGCGCTTTATATCTACTTCGACATAGGTCTGGTAATTCCTATTATTTTCTTAGAGCCCCCTTAAATCCTAGAGAACTCTAGTTATAAGGATCCCTGCTTGATGCTTGATCATCTAAAGGACCCACTGAATATTACATTGGACATATCAATAGCTTTGAAGTTAGATGTTCTATCCATACATCTTGCTCATCAACTATATAGTTCTAACAAGTTCGCAACCCAATGTTTCTCCTTTGACCCTTCTCAAGCCATCTACTTCCCTGTCAATCTTCTGTGGAAACTATCCTTCATACTTTTTCCCCACCTCCTTAACTCTTTCCTACCCATCTTCTCCTCTTCTCTTCTAACCCATTGGAATAGTGTTATTATCCTACCTACAAGCTAGCTTACCTTAAACTCGGCATAAGAAGGCAATGGAGTTGGTGATGATGAGGTTATCTGTGTGGTTGTGTGTGTAAACTAACCAAAGGTTACTGTAGCCATTTTACATTTCTTGTTAGCTTTAGCCTAACTCATGCTAATTAGTTGTGTTACCTTTTGTCCGATTGTCCTTATAACTAGAGTTACTTGAGAGGGTTAAGCAGATAATGGAATTGACAAAAATTAATATAATTTGAAGGATTTATCTGAAATACCCTAATATGATTCTGTGCAGTTATTCTACTAGTTATATTGTCTTACCCTTCTCTTTTGGTGTACAGATAGATGAAAATGTACAACGTGAGATTATTAACCACAGATCTTTGAGGCATTCCAATATTATTAGATTTAGAGAGGTTTGTTTATGCTAAATGTTTCATTTGAATATTCTTGATAGCAAGAGATTGTTCATTTGATATCTTCCTTTCAAATTGTTCGCAGGTTATTTTAACACCGACCCATTTGGCCATTGTTATGGAATATGCTTCTGGTGGTGAGCTTTTTGAGCGCATTTGCAATGCTGGCCGCTTTAGTGAGGATGAGGTAGTGACCTGTTTGGTGTTTATCTCTTTTTACCAAAAATTAATCGTTCTCTTGAGTTTATTGCTTTTCCTTTCCCTTGTAGGCCCGTTTCTTTTTCCAGCAACTTATATCCGGTGTTAGCTATTGTCACTCTATGGTATTCTGCATGAAATTACTATTTTGTTTGAACATTTTTTCTTTTTTTTGAATATTGAGTTCTGTATTTGTTTCTTTTGTTGTCAAGCAAGTATGTCACAGAGACTTAAAGCTAGAGAACACCTTGTTAGATGGAAGTGTTGCACCTCGTCTGAAGATATGTGATTTTGGCTATTCCAAGGTAATATGGTTTTGAGCTTTCAGCGTTTCCACATGGTAGTTTTATTTTATGTTGCAATATGTTAACAAAACATTAGGACCATGCTATTCAAATCACACGCTCTTTGCTTCCATCTGTAGCCCAATGTTGTTAAGGTGTCAAGAGGTCCCTCAAGGTTCTAAGGTCTCGTAACACCTTACGCATTCGTCCAAGTCAGATGAGGCTCTAAGTTATAAAAAAAACATACTAAACAACAAGCTAATCATAACTTTAATCAATTAGAACCATTAAGAAATCAGGATTTTAACAACAAAGACAATTGTGTATCATTTTTATTGCAATGTGATCAACTAAGTTCAAAGATAATCCTGACATCATGTCTCATACTAACAGTTAAATGCGAACAAAACAAGAAAGTTAAAATAGATATCATTCTCAGGTTTGTAGAATGCAAAATCCTGTGATCTATTATATTTATGGATATGTTATAGAATTCTTGTTCAGCACCAGATGACGCATCATCTTTCCCATTATCATCATCTATATCATTTATTTATGCTTGAGACTCGTGCCTTAGAGTATGTTTTAATGAAAGATATAAATAGGGAAAATTGTTGGTAGATAGTAATTGCTACGCCTCGATTATGCCGAATCGATGTCGTCACTGGACGCGATGCCGTGCAAGCCTAAATTGCGTTGTACAAGGCGTGCTCGTGCTCGTTTTGTAAAACATCTCTTTTTCATAGAATTTGCAACGGATAACGGAGAAATTGAATAACAAAAAATGTAAATGAAATAGATTTTTATTGATAACTATGAAGCGAAAATATTAGGCTCTCAAACAACTAAGTAGAAAATATCAAACTTGGCTTACAATTTTCTAAAATAGTAAGATGAGATACTTGTTCCATACATCATATCCCTTATTAACAAAAAGTAAAAATACCTTCAGCGGAAGTTTTTTCTTGAAAATCACAGCTTCAAAATGAGTGCAAAACTTCTAAAGAGTTGAACGAGCTTTCAGGGTCTCCGATCGTCCACTAGGTTTCTTGTACTCGTGGAGACGTGGTGAGTACATTGGGGAATGTACTGGTGAGCTACCGTAACCAGCTTCACCTAACATCAATATTGTAATCATATGTCAGTAAATATTATTAATAGTGATTTTTCTATTCTTGCATTAGGGTTAATTAACAATTCATATACGATAGGAATGTAAAAATATATAAACCATCACCATACGGTGATTCTTACCTACGGTCGATTATCCTTCCGTGTAATAAGTAATTGCTTACTCTTTCCTGCATAAGACATCATTAGCGATTCAACCTGTCTATATGAGGGTCGTTGTTGACACACCATTTTGGACTATTTATGAAATTATGACGTCCCTTTTAGTACATGTAGCTAGCCCCACTGGAGGTCCCGCAATTCATGTGTTTGTACTTTAGTACTAGTTATCCCTGTTCCTCCTAGGCGAATCGGTTCCGTGGCCGCAGATACCGTTCGATAAAACCAAACCTTGTGCACATGTTATCCATGACCATGCATGCATATGCAACTTTAGCTATAAAAAGAACATAACATGCATGTTAACAGAAAATTTAAATAAATATGCCACAATTCTCACATGTCTTACTAAATTTTCTTGAGTCATAGCTCGTAACTCTTACCGTCCAATCCATGAACTTACTTACCATAAATGACGACTCAACGGTCCCAAACATTTTTTCACAATTCTATTACTTTGTTACAACAGTACAATATTTCGACCATTCTTTTACAACATGTTAACAACAATATGCTTACTTATCTTTTATCTTTTGAAACTCTTGCTAAGATATCATTGATCAAGAACACATATGGCGAAATAAATTATTTTGTTAAGCGTGAAGATTAAGGAGCGAATGATCAAAATAATTCATTGTTGGTGAATTGCTGAGAGGAAGAAAATTTTCACACGACGGTCAAGCTTCGCCTACTCGATTACTTGCATTTGCACCAGCAAAGATTTCAGTACTCTTCTCTCTCAGAATTCGATATGAATGCGAAAATTGATGAAGATGAGCAATGAAAACATCTATCGAAAACATCTACGAAAACACATCCACAAAACCAACAACGGAAACATTCAACGAAAACGAACAATGAAAATGTTCGAGGAAAAGACCCTTATATATGGTTCATTCTCTATGACTCGATTTATTGCATATATGACTCAATTCCAAAGAAGTCAATCCATTGAGAGAGAATAGTCTCAATTCACTTTGTCTCGATCAATCGATACCGGCAATTTTTTTCGTGAATTGATTCCAACTTGGCTATTCAAGCCACTAGCCTACAGCCGACACCGTGCTCCCTAATAGGAGCGAAGCACTACAACTTTAAATGAGGTTAGAGCCTTGGGCGTCTTAACTAATGTGCACTCCTAGTCATTTCCTTGATCACACCGCAGGTGCCTGAGGCATTTGGAGGCTAAAGATGGCCTCTTTGACTCACCTTGGCATCTAGGTGAGCACCTTTTCCGCCTTTAATAACACTGCTTTAGACAAAGCTTCCAACACATAATGCATACATGCATAAGTGACGATAGTGTGTATACAAAATTTGTTTAATGATACTACAAATTTCATCATTGCATTGAAATTATTTAGTGTAATGTTCATATATATGCTCCCACTCAAGCTACTTATCTATAATAGGCAATCTTATAGATCTAGCCTTGGTTTGTCACAACCTCGGCGAGGGGCTTCTAATTCTGTGGAATGTTCAAGTTTTGATCATTGTGATGCTAGTTAATATATTATTTGTGCTCCCTCTTAAATTATTTTTATGTAGTTTGGCAGTTTAAGTAACCCTGCTTAATGTAATTTTAGTCATCAGTTCTGCACTCGCAACCAAAGTCAACTGTTGGAACTCCTGCTTACATTGCTCCTGAAGTTCTACTCAAGAAGGAATATGATGGCAAGGTATATTATCTTTGGCGATTACAAAATACATATTATTTGTTTCCCTTTTCTATTAGCTAATTTTAATTTTACGCTCTAAAATTTTGAGCAGTTCTAAGTTTTACACCTGTTGGTTCGGTTTTGAAGTTTTTTCCCTAGCAGTACACACTTGTAACGGTTTATGAATATAAAATGATATAGGTTGAAGTCATGGATGCATCTATTCTTTTTGGTCGTCTTCAGGGAAATCTTCTGCAACTTAGGGTCCGTTTGGATAGGTTTTTTGAAATTTTGTTCTGAAAACAGTTTTCTGAAAATAAATTATAAAGTTGTTTTCTGAGTATAGAAATTTTGACTTTGCGTTGGTTACTTTCATCCGGAAAGTGATTATGAGAAACAAAAATTGAAAATTTTGTTTGGTAAATTTTTTTTAGAAAGTAATTTTTTTACGTGTCCACACTGTTCTTTATCCAATTGTGTCTACACTATTTTGTGTCCGTGTCCAACTGTCCACACTATTTTGTGTCCAACTGTATCCGACACGTATCGTCGTCGTTTTCAATCTCGAGCACCCTACCGCTGTCGTCGTCGTCGAGCTCGAAAACAAGCACCCCCCTCCCCCCGCCGTTGATGTCGTCGAGCTCAAAAACGAGCACCCCACCGTCGTCGTTGTCGTCAAGCTCCAAAACGAGCACCCAACCGCCGTTGTCGTCGTCGAACTCGAAAACGAGCACCCCACCACTTTTCTCGTCGTTGAGCTCAAGTAGCCCACTGCCGTCATCGTCGTCGAGCTCGAGCACTCTACCGGAGCTCGAATGCGCTCCTTCTCCACCTTGGCGAGTCAGAGTCCACCGAAGCTCGGAGCCGCCGTCGTCGTCGTCGTCCACGATGTCGAGTCCCCACAGCTATGTGCTCGACGACAAAACTCTAGCCCTAAGTCGTCGGCCGTCGTCCCCGTCGATTGAGCGGTGTAGTCAGAGAGAGAGAGAGAGAGAGAGAGAGAGAGAGAGAGAGAGAGAACCAAGAGAGCAGGGGGGTTTTGGGGGGGTGTGGTGGGACCCAACTGCTCTGTGAAGGAGAGAGAGAGAGAGATTGCACTTAGAAAAGGGATTTTTCCAACGTCCGGAAAACAAAGTTAAAAAGATGGTTTTGGAAATTTCTTTTGAAAAGCGATGTCTGGAGTGGAGGCAGCCAAACGTGGTTTTCATTTGTTTTTGAGTTTAAAAGCAAAGAAGTGAGTTATAAAGAGTAAGCAAACATGCCCTTACTTTTTCTTATTATATTTTTGGTTCGTGATTTTCATGCATATGAAGCTTAATTTTGGATCATATTTTGGAAAATAGGATCATCAACTTTTGGTAGTCATCATTAGTGTATACATGTAGACAAATTGCAGGGAATCCCTTTATAGTTTGCGCTCATCAAGTAACACATGCATTAGTTTTTTCATACTTATGCTATTAATTTTAAATTTTCCATCCCAAATTGTTAAAGAAAGGACCAAAATACTGACAATGAAAGAATATATACTTAATTGTGAAAATAAAAAGTAAAACAACTGCTGCACGTTCCTCTCTGCCGCACGCTGCCCAACAAACTTCCGACTTACAAATTATGTTTATTCTGAAACTAAGCCTTTATGGTTATAATATGAGGAGTGTGAAGGAAAGGATAAAAAAGATAAGGTGTGATTTGGGTTTCAGTTCAGAGATTGGGCTTTTGATGGAAGGAAACCAAGAGAGCGCGATTGTAATATGTAGAAATATATTATTTGATACGTACTGTATGGCTTTTTGCTTTTTGTTTGCACAAGACGAGATAAAAGTTTGTTGTTCATCACTTCATCTTATAATTAATGGTGTGGCTTTCATATTTTTCTTATTTTGGTTTTCTATGAGTTTGTAGTGATTTATTGTTTTTGTCAATTTCACCACTAGACATGCTTAGCTGGAGATTTTGTTCCGCATGATGTCCTAGAACTACTTGGATCTAGCTAAGCATGTCTAGTAGTGAAATAGAAGAAAAAAGTCACCGGAAACAACATTAAAAAAAAAACGGAAGCACACTGTTAAGTACTACACAACAAACTTTGACTTGCAAAGTAAAATACTAACCAACATCATTAGAAATCCTTTTTCAGGATGAACCATATTATATTGTAGGCAAGGTTGTTGAACTATGCCAAGAATACTAAGTCAATAGCCCAATAAGTACCACCGTGAAGAAAATGCAATGAACAACAAATAGTGGTAGTTTTTTTATGACCGAATTAGTAACTTAAAACAATTCAATTAGTAACTTAAAACAATTCTAGGCCATCAGGAACTGATTCAACTCGAAGAGCAGGGTTGGACTTGGTTGTATGTTATCCATATCAGTAAAACTGTATATGTAACAACTTGTGCAATACAAGAAGACAAAGACACTATACAACCAGGTTTCTTATATATATTATACATATACGTAACAATTCAAAAATAACAATGAATTATAGTAGTAAGCTAGATAGATCAGTAATGTGTTAGAAATTCTCCGTAAGTAGGAAAATAAGTCATGGGCAGGATCAGGAAACACTGGTGAACTGTAATAAGAATTGATGTGGCTAAAAAGTTTAACAGGTGGGCTCTAGATAAGAACTGGTAGCAAAAGTGTAATTCATATAGCTAGTCTAAAATAACTTGGGTGTTTGATAAAATTAAGAGGTCTAACATATGCCTTATCATGATTTGCAATACAGCATGATACTTGCAAGGCAGAGATTTCAATCACTAATAGAAGAAGAATATAAAAATGACAAAAACAAAATAGTGGATATATGACTTCTCAATAAGTACAAGATTTTGAAAGTAATACACTGTTTGAACTAAAACCAACTAGAACCACCATCCTTTAAAGCTTTGAATTCAATTCCTAGAAAGAATTTCCACCTATAGTTCATAAGCCCTATAAAGATATATTTTTTAAACTTTTAAGCCATTATCTTCAGCAAAAGAAGATCCAAGATAAACAGCCTCCAAACATGCAGTCTCTATTGCAAGGGACAGAGGTGGGAGGCAGAAGAAAGACAGTGGCATGAAATCAACAAAGATTGATCACCTGAGACTTCAATAACTATCGAATGCATACTAATAATAAATTTTATCATAAATAATTGCCCTTATCTACTTCCATGGCCAAAGCCATCAAACTTTGATTACCTCCCTAGGGATAGAACTAAATTATATTGCCTGAGGTGAAAAGTTATGTCTATAAGGAAGACATTATAGTCTCCAGATTTATGTGAAATATAACTTGATAATAGCATGTTCCGTTGATGCAAGGCCTAGATTATATAGAGAATAGATCCTCCCTTACGAGTTGTAGGAACTGCTAACCTAATTGGTACTTGATCCTGAATGAAGTGTAACAAGAAACATGATCTTTCAAGCTATTGGTACGTTTGTTGATTCAAAAACCTCCCAGCTAGCTGATAATGGAAATAAAACAAAAGGGATAGATGAAATGGAGAGGGTAAGGGATTGATCAAGTGTAGCACAGAGTCAAGGGTAGGGAGAGTACCTTGTTAAATCAATCCGTGGATAGCAGTATCTGTATCATCAGTTATTGGATCCTTCTTGTTGGGAACGAAACGCGGAAACCGTTCTCCAAGCCAGAGAGTATCTGCGAGAGAACCGAGCAAAACGCACAAACCAAAAAACACCAAACACAAATCGCAGACACATAGATTTTTACGTGGAAAACCGAGATGGAAAAAATCCGGGACGATCGGAGTCCAACCCTGATGAACTTCCACTAATGGAATAAAAAGATTACACCCTATACAAGCTCCTCATCGATCCAACACGGATCACCGCAACTCTTTGGAACAGAAAATAGATTACAACCACGAAGAAAAAAGACAATGAGAAATATCCCAAATTGATCTCCTTCTCCGAAACGGCCTCCAATCCTTCTTTCTTCTCCCCAAAGTTGCAATGACACTCTTGTCACCTTTTTTCCTCTCTTATATTTTTTTCTCATATTGTATATTGCATGAGCCTTTATATAAACCCTTGCATGAATTAGGGTTTCCATATGAAAATCTATATATGGAAGCCAAAAATATTTATGAAAATCCAATTACATTTAATCATATATTTAATGGAAATCAAATCATAAATTAGCTTACCATAAATTGAAAATTCAATTATATAGAAAGTTAATATATGAAAGATCCAATCATAAATATATAATTAAAGTCAAAGATGAAAATCCAATATAATATTTGTTTACCATAAATGTTCCAATACGCGACGCTCGATGCACTTTCTGAGCTTTTCCGACACACAGATGGCGCTCGTCGCACTCTGGGGTATTCTCCACATATGTTGGGAACCCCACCCACTCCAACACTTCTTAAATGGCAGTTTCGGGTTGGTTCGGGGGAGGGTTTCAATGATTTTCAATCGGTTGGTGTCGGTAGTTTCAGCAGTTCCGATGTCCATTTTGGTATCATTAGATACCACGAACTGTGATTAGTATACAAAAGAAGGGAATAAACAAATATGATAGCTATCAATTAAAATATCATACTTAGATAGGCGCCCTGAAGTTTGAGACTATCTAAAGATAGCAGAAATGTGGTCTTGTGTTAAGATTTAGTATATAATGTCTAACCTTTACAAACCTTTATAGCAACAAGACAAAAGTATAGCATCAACATAATAATAATGTGTCTGAGGGTGAGGGTTGTGAAGGAGGGAGAAGAAAAGAGAGAGATAAAAGAGACATCTAATTAAGATGCGTAAGAGAGTTAATTATATATGTGTTGCCTAGGTTGCATAGATACTCCTCTAAAAGTCCGTGTCCTCTCTGTATCTAGCACGTATCCTACAGGATACTTTCTCGACATGCATGCCGGATATGGCTTGCACATATCTGTACTCCGGAGGGATTAAATGGATCATTTTTCTATAACTTTGTGTAACAAAACAACTAACTATATATATTATTAAAGATCAATGTATAATACTTCTCTACAGATGTTTTCATGTGTATATATAGTCGTACCCAAGCAATACCCATATCCTAAAGTTTATAGATTATGTCGTATTATGAATTCTTATGTCGGTTCCGTGTCTGTACAATCTAATACATGTCTGATTAATGAGGCAATGAAACTTTAAAATTAGAAATAGAATAAATTAGCCCTCATAGTCTTACATATACATATCCAAGCCCAAAGGAAGAGTATAAAGTGGATATGTTTGCTTAATGAGTTGTTGTCGTTCGAGATGACCATCAAATGCATGTGAAGCTGCAAAGTTGGAAGAAACAAGAACTGGACCAAGTGGAAAGCCGTGAAAGTGAAACTGGGAGATAAGTGCATCAAGTACCTGGTTCCATTCCTGGTATCCAAGGATTGGTCCACTTGGGAGGCAAAGAGGGCTTGAGCTCTATCTGGATTTATAAAACTGGAAAAGGATGTACGTCTTCTCTTAAGTATAAAGCCCTTAGAGAAATTTATACGAGTAAAGAAAAATTTAATATAAGGTCTACTATTCAACTATCACTAGATTTTGTGTCCCTAAAACTTCCAAATTCGAACTTTCTCGTTCAGAAAGAATAATTCTTGACCTCAAATTTAGGATATTATGTGCTGCTGCCACCCACTTCTACAGTTCCACCTCATTTTTCCCACAACAACAAACCTCCAATCTATATCGAGATTGCCAACGACGATGCAAGGCTTTAATAAATTGTATTTCTTAACAAATTGATGTTGTTTGCAACACATCACGTGCGACCTACTCATCAAAGTTTTCACTAAAATATTATATCGACTGTACCACAATGCATCCATGATGCAACATGGTATTGTTGTCTCTGCACCACAATACAATCACGACCAATGGTTCATTATATCAGTCGTTTTGGAATTTTCGATCCGGTACTGACTCTATCAGATAAGGAAAAATACTGTTGACAATAAACCAAGTTCATAGCTTTTGATGCCATATGTAAAAAAGGATACTGAAAATTCAAGAAAAAATTGTTATGGGCTAGTTTTCAAAATGGAGATCAAGTTTGAGAGGTTATGGAGAGGTTAGGAGGAGAACCTACCATGGAAACCAAGTAATGAAATATTGTAGACATTCTATCAAACGCTGAACAGTGGTGATTTGTATGCGAGAATTGGCTTGCTTATGTGATGCATCCACTTCTGATTATATTCCCTTGGAGAAGGAAAAGTTTTCTTTGTATATGGACTGGGAGAAAAATAAAAGCCAATTTAGATATGATAGGATTAAAAATCCTTACCTAACATATTATTATCAAAGTTAATGACATCTTAACCATAGATACCAATCCAATGGTTCTTGATCATTTTCTTATCTTCTCACCTAAGGAACTACTTCTCACTGGATCACAACTCATATATATATATATATATATATATATATATATATATATATATATATCCAATGGTTCTTGATCATTTTCTTATCTTCTCACCTAAGGAACTACTTCTCACTGGATCACAACTCATATATATATATATATATATATATATATATATATATATATGTTGGGAACGTAAGCGCGGAAACCGTTACCCAAACCAAGAAGCCCTGCGAGAGAACCGAGCAAAAGCACACAAACCAAAAACGCCAAACACAAATCACAAACATATTTTTACATGAAAAATCCAAATGGGAAAAACTACGGGACGATCGGAGTTCAACCCTGAAAAGTCTCCACTAATGGAATAAGAAATACACTGACTCCTTACAAATTTTTCACCGATCCAAACAGATCACCACAACTCTTTGGAATAGAATAGATCATAGATAAACGAAGAACGGAGATGACGAGAAAAGAATGACCTAAAACCGATCTCTTCGAAATAGCCTTCAATCTCTTCCTCTCTCCTTCCAATGTTGTAAAAGTACTCTTGCCTCCTTTTGTAATATTTTTGAGATATGAGATATCTTTTAGGGCTAGGAGAGACCTAATATATATAGCCTCAAACCCTCAACTAGTATTCCTATTATATATTGGAATACCCAATCCAAATCCATTGACATATTCCTATTATATGTAGGAATATTCAATCCAAATCTAAATCCATTGACATATTCCTATATATGTAGGAATACCCAATCCAAATATATTGAGGTATTCCTATTATATGTAGGAATACTCAATCCAACTCCTGAGTATTTTTCACATAGGTTGGGAGCCCCACCCACTCCAACAATATATATATATATATATATATATATATATATATATAAGGAAACTTTTTTTTTTTCTGATGCAAGTATTTGGGTCATCTCTAAATCCTTCATTATCACTTTGGATTCCGACTCAGATTTGAGGCCGAATTTAACAGGGGGAAATGGTGGTTAGAATGTTAAATGGTATAGTTGCGGTTAGGTACACCAAACTCCAAGTGTGCGATCACTAGTTTCTTCTATTCAGGTGTATATTTTTTGTTGGGGTGGGGGGTGGGGGGTGGGGGTTGATGTAGTTTCTCTTTTAATTGTTGAAAGATATGAAACTGGAATTTCTTGGTGTGGCTGGGTTTAAGTGTACAGAAAACTAAGTGCTACAACTTGTAATTTCTCTGAGCGGCGGAGTCCTTTTGTAAGTTTCTCTTAGATGATAAATTATCAAACTGAATTAAGTTAGATATAATGTTGACCATTATCATGATTATCAAGACTGATCTATACATCATTACTTCCATACACAGTTCTCTGAAACCTTTGTACTTCTATCATGAATAAAATTATTGGATCTCCAAGATGAAACTTAACTAGAAAAGGTCGGTCCAATGCAGAAATTTATGGAAATAACATACTCAAGTACATTAGTCTACAACTAGAGGTTCTAAAGTATCTTTTGATCTCCGCCGAGTACTGTTTTCTCTAAGGCAGCATATATGTATACAGTTCGGTTATGGGTGGAGTTCTTTTCCCTATCTCCTTGTCTACATCTCTCTTGATTGTATCGGTATGCTGACTAGAAGAATTGACAACCTGCAGTCAGTTCCGCTATGAATGGTTCCTATACTATATTATTGATGTTTTGCTAATCCACTTACTACTAATGGGGCAATACAATCTTTAACTAAATTGTCCTTACACCATAAACGTTGTGGAATTCTTTTTTCGTGCACCATCTGTAATGTATAAACTTTGAGATAAGGCGCCAACGACAGATTGATTGATAACATGTGATCTTGTGGAACAGATAGCTGATGTGTGGTCTTGTGGAGTTACACTTTATGTAATGTTAGTTGGTGCATATCCATTCGAGGATCCTGAGGAGCCAAAAAATTTCCGGAAGACTATTCAGGTTTTGGTGGTTGTTTCAGCTTTATGCCTCCTTGTTATATGTATATTAACTTCAATTACTTCACTTTTGCAGCGCATATTGGGTGTTCAGTATTCTATTCCGGACTATGTTCACATATCTGAGGAGTGTAGAGAACTTATTTCGAGGATTTTTGTTGCTAATCCTGCTACGGTATTGTACTTAGAATTTCAGGAACCCCGATATGCGGTGTTTTACTTGTCATTGCCTGTTCTTATTGCTGCATGCTATTTACTAGCAAGCATCACAAATATTGTGTCCTATGAGTGATTTTTTTGTCTTTTGGCTGTTGCTCCATATAGTTTTAGTATTCCCCAGCTTTTATCATAAGAACTTCCAGACAACCAAACTTCTGTATACGTCATGATGTACTTATTAATCTGTTGTTTATTTATTTATTTATGATTAAAGGGTCAATTTAACTTTTGGCATTTTCTAACTATTTATTTGCACTCCCAGAGTCTACAAAAACGACGAGAAAGCCTTTATCCAATTTTTTAGGGTCGGCTATTTGAATCCTCCCCTTCTATTCTGTTAAGGGACATGTCCTTTGTAAGACTAACAAAATCCATATCCTTATTGAATACTTCAAACCGTGTTCGTCTAGGCTGTTCCTAACGGAAGCATTTATTGGTTTGTGTTCACATGTCCAAACCACGTAAGTCGATTTATTCTCATCTTGTCCTTAGTTGGCGCCATATGGAACTTTCCACCTATACACCCATTTCTTTCTAGTCTTTCTAGAGTATGACATTTGTTTTATCTTTATTTTTTACATGCGTTGCTTGCTCTATTACAATTCATAGAGAAGATATTTTTCTCCATTGGCAATCTTATTAGTTCTATACCATTTTGAATTTGCAGAGGATAACAATGCCAGAAATTCGCACCCATCCCTGGTTCTTGAAGAATCTTCCCGCTGATCTGATGGATGACGGCATGATGAGCAACCAATTCGAGGAACCCGACCAACCCATGCAGAGTATCGACGAGATAATGCAGATCATAGCAGAGGCCACGATCCCTGCGGCCGGCACTCGTGGGCTTGGCCAGTATATTGATAGCCTGGATATGGATGACGACATGGATGATCTCGACTCTGACCCAGAGCTTGATGTCGACAGCAGTGGCGAGATCGTCTACGCCATGTGAAGAGTTGAAGCAGCAGTGGTGAGAAGAGATTAGTTCTAGAAAGCTGGTTTGTGAAACGTCAAGAGGGTTTGATATGAAGCTGGTGAAGATGACATGTGGGTAGAGATTTGCACTTGGAACTCCCCGTTCTCCAAGCAGCAAATATCTTCCCACTAATTTCGCGTAGCTTGTAATTTAGTAAAAGACATAACAGTTGAATACTATGTGTGTGTGTTTGTCTGCGAGTGTGCTATAGCCTTGCTGTCTATTTATTAGCATTGCACCAGCCTTTTCCAAATGTTACATGTCTATGTATTATCGTTGAATACATGTACTATCTTTAACACTGCCATTTACGAGGGGATTACTATGATCTTGATAAGTAGGCGGAAAAAATTCAATGGGACATCATGTGGTAGTGGTGAATGATGAGTCCTTCTAATGTTATAATAATACATGGTAGAACGGACTCATCATTTACTATTGTTACGTGGCCATTTACTACTGTGAGCTCGTAATTTCTCCTGGGTGACAGAGAGGAGGATGCACGGTTTCCCAACAGGTGAGCTGTGTTGTAACGAGGTTTAGCAGTAAAACCAAAAAAAAAAAAAATACTACTATCCATGACTAGCCAGAATACATTGAAAGATATTATAAACCCCCGTGTTTTTAAGGTACAAGACATTAATCTAACTCTCAACATAATTATTCAGACAGCGTGTGCTTCTTATTTTTGTATCTAGGGACTAGTACTGTGCTTTCTCGACTACTTCCAACTTGCTGCCATCTCTTTGATGTTGGCATTGAACAGTGCTTAAATGAAGCCAGATAATATTAGTTAACAAAATTTTATACATCTTAACTGCTGATTGTCCTTTGCTCTTCGAAATAAAAGAATTGCTCTGTGTGATTCCTTGATTTTTTTTTTCTCTTTCTAATTCTAGAAACTTTTGTTTCATGGAACTGCTGACAGGTGTGGAAATTATTCTTGTAATAATTTATACATTTTTCATAATGATAGTAAGCTTTGATTTTTATGCAAAAAGTGAGGATTTCAATTGCAGTTAAAATTAAATTTGAATAGTATTCAGGATACAATTTATTTATTTTTTCTGAAAGAGAGGTGGGTTGACCATTTAATTAAAGGGCGGGAGCACTTTAAGCGAGCTAAGTTGGACTCCATTCCACCCCCATATATTTCTAAATATATATTATTTTCTTGTTTTCTTTTTGTTTTCATATATGAATTAGTCCATGTCTCATCCCACTCCAGTCTAACTCAACCATCCCAGTTCAAATTTTTGGTTGCTTCGATAGGTAGCTCTGTAGAGAGCCACGTAACCATAGCTCTAAGATGTTGCTGCTCACCTTGTTTCGCTAACGCGTGAACAACGAAACCGAGAACATCTGCATCATCACAATCATCAGACATCATACAATAATCATGCATTTGTATGTGTGTGAGAGAATATTAAGTCCCCATTAATTTTCTATCTAAAACAATTCTGAAACCTGATATCGTGCACAGAGACGTAAGCACAAAAAAAGAAAAAGAAAAAGAAAAATCGACCTCAAATATATATATATATATATTTTTTGTTAAATAAAATTTGCTATATCAAATTTTTTTTTAAAATAAAAACTACAGAAAATTTCACAGGGAACATTAAACTTATTATTTATTGTATAAAAGGTATACAATTATAAATTGAGCATAAAATCGTCACTAATCCTAACTTGTAGTTCAAATAAACAAATAGTTTCATCAATTTACGCCCTAAAATAGGACGTAAATCATAATTTCCGTCAATATACGTTCTATTTTAGGGCGTAAAATACCTAATCATAAATTAATTGCCCCTTAACTTTTCCTCACCAGCTTAATAATTAAATTGGTGGGAAAATAATATAGGATAATTTAGCATATACCCCCATTTTAAAATATACAAACTAACATATATCCCTATTGTTTTTAAAATGTAGCATATGTCCATATTCAGTGTAAAACATTGCTAAAACAGTTGGGTATACCTTACAATTTTAAATTTCGTACACATAATTGGGGCATATGGTATATTTTAAAAATTATGGGATTATATGTTAGTTTGTATATTTTAAATGAGAGATTATGCTAAATTATCTCAAATAATATTTACGTCCTAATTTTGGACGTAAAACACCAACTTACGTCCTATTTTTCTATTTTAGGACGTAAGTTTCCTTCATCCACTTTTTTAAGGAGTTGAAATTCTATCGTACAACGTAAATAATATTCCACAGCCTCAAACCTTTAAAAAAAAAAAATTAGCCGTTGAAATTCTATTGCACAACGTAAACAAAAATAAAAAAAATAACGCCAAAAAAAAAGCGTAAAAAGGAAACTTATGTCTTATTTTAGGACGTAAGTTATTAATTTGCATTTTATTTTTCCATAACCGGTTCTTCTTAACCCTTAACCTAGTTTAACATAGGAAGAGGGAAAAAATAAAAATAAGAATTCACGTCATAGTTTAGGTCGTAAACATACAAAAATTAATTTACATCCCATTTTAGGGCAATTTTATGCTCAATTTACAAAATTTTGAAACTTTATGTCTTTTATACAATAAACAGTAGATTTGATGCCCCTTGTGCATTTTTCTGTAAAAATTATGAATAAAAAAGTAAAACCAGATGCAAATATATATATATAGAAATTAAAAATTGTAAATTTTAGAGGGAGCAAAACATAAAATTGATGATTTTTTTTTTAAAGAACATAAATATTTAACTAGGAAGCAAAAATTCAGTGGAGACAACTGACTTTACTCGCTCCCATGTAGGTCCGTCCCTGATGGTGCACTATAAGCATTAAAATTAGGCTAATTCTATACGCACTCCCAAAATTCCTTAGGACAGTCTATTACTTCAAAATAGTCCATATTTTTGTAATTTTTACTCATAACAGCCTCAAATTTACTCAGGACAGTCCATCACCCCCCGCCCCCTCCACTCTTCTACCCAAAATCGTAACCCTAATCCTAACCGGAGGAGGAGTCTGGAGGAGGCTGAGGAGGAGTCTGGAGGAGGCGACGGGAAGAGGAGTAGACGGAGGTTGTGGCGGGGGCTGGAGGAGGAGGAGGAGGCGGTGGCTGGAGGAGGAGGAGGAGGAGGAGGCGGACCCCAGTTATCGTCGTCGATAATTGACAGTCCTAAAAAAATTAGGACTGTCGAAATATTTGACAGTCCTGAAAAAAAATTGGACTAGTCTGAAATAATTTTTTTGATAACAAATCTGTAAATAATTAAACCAATAATTTGAACTAGCCTAAATAATTTTTGGAGTGCCTTTAGAATTAACCTTAAATAAAAAGATCGCATTGTCTTGAATGAAATGCATCATTACTTACGTCCTCTCTATTATTGATCCTCTCTCATCTATACGGACTTCGTATAAAAAAAAATGTGGCAATTTCAACCTTTTGAGGTTGCTGCAAGAGGGTTGAGATTCCCATGCCAAAAGACAAAGGTGTCCCAAAATAAGTCCTTCCAAATTATGATCAGACACCAAGCGCCCTACCTTATTCAATTAGGACCATGAGACCCAGGGCTGGTCCTGGCCGAGGACAGATCGAACAACAGTCCATGATCAAAAAATTAAATCAGTATTAACATGAATGTATCTAATCATGTTGTACTATAGACCATTTTTTTTAATTAAAAAAACTGTGTTGTAGTGGTTATTATGTTATATTTGTAAAACAGAGTTCCTTAATTCGATTCTGAATGGCAACAACATTTTTTTATTATCGAATTCGAGTGACCCTTGTGATTATCGGAGAGAAATATAAGATTCTGTCTGGGTGGCGGAAGATCGGTAGATCAAGCCACATGGACGTCTTATTTTGAGTTGGAAACAGTAGACCCAAAAGACATACAACGCAGCGTACACAAAGTCTCGAACGTTACGTCGAGCGTCTAAAAAAAAAAAACTTTTTTTATATTTATATTTACTTCTATTTAGTTATTATTATTATTATTATTATTATTATTATTATTATTTGCTCTTTTGTCTATTTGGATTCCTATGTATTCTTTTCTAGAATTACTCTATAATAAATTGCATGTAAGATTCATCCCTCATCGAATTATATGTATCCAACCAGTTGCAGAAAAAGGAAGATTTAGTACCCAAAAACTTTCTATAAAACAGTCAACATGAATATTATTTCCGGCTGTTTTGTTCATGGAATTTTAATATAGTCCATATCATCAAATTTTTTTTTTTAAGAGAATGCCAATTCTATACCTTCTAAAACTTCCATTTATAATGATTTTGGTCTCAAATTAACTTAGACTAAGTAATTTTTTAGGATAATTATATCACTTGGATGTCATCCTCTAGGAAGAAAAAAAAGGTTAAAGAAAAACACAAATTGACTTGACAAAGTCCCAAAAGAGAAGAAGAAGAAGAAGGAGAAGGAGGGAGAAAAGAAGAAAACGAATAATTCCAAGAAAATATACATATAAGTCAATTTTCGCGTGTAACCATTCGTGTCCATAAATATAAGTGGAAGCATGTGGCCAACTGCTTATAAGAGCATCATTATTAGTTGAAACTCTAAAATACAATTGAGGTCCACAATTTCAAAATAAAAATAAAAATAATAGGATAAATGTAGAATGTGTTGGATTTGTACGAGAATAGTAGAAAATAATAAAGTGAGCTCCGGTTTCAATGATTGGCTGGTCAAAAAATGATGTAAAAAAAAAAAAAAATCTAAAATCTAAAATTTAGAAAATGAAGCTCCAAATTAGGATTTACTATTCTACAAAATGAATTTCTATAATCTAGAATATAGAAATTGGGAAGTCCAAGTCTTAGATCCTATGGATAAGACGTGACCGTGACCGAAAATCTAGAAATTGAAACTAGAGATGAAACTTACTATTCAACCAAATGAGCTTCTAAATTCTGAATTTAGAAATTGGAATGGGAGATGAGCCTCAGTAATGATGCTCTAATGCATTAATTTGTTTTGAAAATAGGATGTGCCTCAACTCAAATTAAATTTTAGAAGGAAAGATATATATTACTCTTCACAAAAAAATGTCTTTAATTTTACATGAATGCTTGATATCTGGATTTCCTTCTCTCTCTTTTAAATTTTTTTTTTTATTTACTATGAATTAAACATGTTGCGATGGCCAGCCGGCCGAAGTATATTTTATGCGAGTTATTAGAAGAAGAAAAAATGTTGCTTAGAAAATTATGCTGATGGCTGTAAGAGGACTGTTAATTGGAAGGGGGTACGGATCGTGAAAAGGACAGAACAACCATCTCATGTATTGAGAAAGAAGAGCCGGTAAAGGACTGTTTGGTTATGGCGGAATAAGATAAAAGTGAAAAAAAAATTTAAAAATCGATATATTGCCTATGCACTACATCGAAGTGGAGCGAAATAAATTTTTTTATTTAAATATTTTGAAGAAGTAAAAAATAGAAATAAAAAATACAAAAAATTGCGCATGTACAGTGTAGGCAGTATACCACAGTCGGTATACTGGGACATTCCCGTTTTTGTGGGTTGGAACCTGCTGTGACGATAGCCGGTATAACGTCGATATACCGCAATCTACCACTATGTTATCCATTTTTGCATTTTCAGATTTTTTTTATATATTTTATTTTGTCGTTTTCGCTTCATACTTGAATGCCTATAA
Source organism: Iris macrosiphon (assembly GCA_036927795.1). NCBI lineage: Eukaryota > Viridiplantae > Streptophyta > Magnoliopsida > Asparagales > Iridaceae > Iris > Iris macrosiphon. The sequence goes on along the minus strand of JAYESA010000015.1, from coordinate 33,040,629 downwards.
CTCTAGTATGATTTTTCCTATCATTGATGATTGTATTGATTGATTGTGACGATATCCGTGTCCGGTGCACGAGGATATCTCTATTACACGTTATATGCCTGCTACGTGCTGGAGTACCATATCACGTTGGACTGTACTGTCTGGTATCGTACTGTTCTATCTTGTCATGTACTTATTTTCGTAATGGCTCGTCGTAGTGCACTCCAGTATATTGATTTCAGCAACGTGGTTGGCTAGCATGTATTGTGTCTTGATCGTGATTGCTAAATTCATGTCCAGTCTTGCATTTTTTTCTAGTGGAATCTCATGTCTAGGATTGATACCCGGACGCCACGACCGGAAATTCTAATAAATGTTCATGATTAATGACTAGATCGATCACATAGATTCATTGGGAGAAAAAAATTTCAGGTTGCATGCAGTCATGTATTCTGGCACTCATTTGAATTTGGAGCTTTCCGTCGTGAGAGACACACTTCCAACACATCGTCAAGTGTTGCAATACTGGACTGATAATGAATTACCATATAACCTAGATAGCTTGGACATATTACAGTATGTGCTATTTCTGGACCTCGATTGCATGTGCTAGTAATCAGAATTTTGTACTAACCTATCTAGTTAATGTTTATCAAGCCATAGTTCATGATTGGTCGTGATTGATTGATTGCTTTACTGCTCTTGTCTATGTTTCTGTTAATTATCAATTTATCTTATATATCATTGCCCTTTTGTACTTTCCATTACTGCTACTTGTTTACTGTGTTTCTTGTATTATGCTTGTATGCTAATTTTAACTTACATGTATGGTTTCCTTTGTGGTACTTGCTATTTGTGGTTGACCCCACTAGTTTTGTATGACCATATTTTATAGCGCTGAATCAAAGGATCTATCGTACCTCCTGCTTGATGGTGAACACGAAGAGGACCATCAACCGAGCACCTTAGTGGATTTTCATTCTCTTTACCCATTGAATATATATATATATATATATATATATATATATATATATATATATATATATATTCTTTTGTGGTGTTTAGCCACCGAGCATGTGTTTAACTCATGTTTTGAGACTTAACTTTTCTTTCCAAAGGACAATATGATCTGTATAGTCTATACTGCAGCTAGAGCTGATCATGCATTATTGCACACTCTTGCTAGTTCTCCATTTTGTATTACTAGCTTTACGATCATATATATATATGACATTTTACTATTATATGTTTGGTTATCATATATCTTGCTCTTTACTCGTTTTACCTGTGATTGAGATACCATATAATTGTTTAACCTAGTATATTGACTATTGGATTATATAATAACCCATATGTCATTTATAGTTGTGACCGTATCCCGGGGTACCAGCGTACTCTGATATACATAGCTGGCCTAGTTTCGTTCCGGATTTCCAGTATTCTTGTTCTGGAACGTGACACACGCTCCAATTCGAAGTAAAAAAAACTATGATATCAAAATTTTAATTTCGTGACAGACAAAATTTATTGTTCATGTCAAATCACATTAAATCTTGATTCAAATCCTCTAAACAAACATGTAAAGTGGTTCTAAATTCGAATTTTGGCCACTTCTGTGCTCTAAATCCGCGAACCAAATAACCCCTAACGGCGGGCAATATATGTATCTAAAAGGGTGTTTGGTTTACGTAATTTATTTTTATTTACGGACAAATTTAGGATGGAAAACATATTCCAATAGTTAGTCTAGAATAAAAAATTTTATTTTCAAAAATTGTGAATATCCTGATAAGATTTAAAAAATGGAAGATCTAATATTTCACAATTGTATCTAGAATACAATTTTTTTCTTTTGCAGTACTTCGACGTGACATGAGCATAAAAGAGGTTCCAGAATCAGTTTTCTTTTTATAAGGGCTAAAAACGAATCACTTATTTTGGCTTTTTGATCCCATATTGTAGGGTGGATCTCGAAAGATATGAAAGATCTACCAAAGCTAGGAAGATAGACTCATTTTCCGCTGCTAAGGGAGAGCAAGAAATGAAAGAAAATATTTTTTCACGTTCATTTCTTTTCTTCTTTCACTCACTGGCGAGCGTAGTGAGTCGAACTTCGCGGCTATTGGAGAGACACAATAGTGAAGATAATTCAATAGAAATTTTTTTTGAACTCAGATTTTTTTCTTAATGTGTCTCACAATCCTAATTATAAATATGAGAATTCTATCTCTTAAGAATATGTTGGTATTTAATATTTATTTTGTCCGGGTATTTTTTGTTGTTGTTTTTTCTTAGTATTTTTGTTTATTTTTTAAGAATTGTTTATTTTTTGTTTTTTGATTCCTTTTTTTTTAGTATTTTTTGTCTTTTTCAATTTTAGATTTTTTTTTCTTACATTGTTAAGATTTTTTATCTTTGTTTATTTTAGGAATGTTTTTTGTTCTTGTTTTTGTTTTTGTTAGTTTTTAGTTTTTTAATCTTTTTCCATTTTTAAGAATGGTTTTTCATTTTTTTGGTCTTTTTCAGATTTTCATCTTTCATTTTTAAAATATTGTTTTCTCATTTTTTTTATATTTTCTTTTGAAAATATTTTTATATTTATCAAATATGATAATATAATTTTTCAAAAAATTTAATTATAGAAAAAAATCAAGATCATAAATTTTTTGACTATATAGTGTTTTCCCTACCAAACGTCCCATAAGGAAGTTCCATGTCCTATATTGGGCGCATTAATTTGAGCCTATAAACAGAGGACATGTTGTAGATCGATAATGTTGATTTATATCGAGGGTTGTCTTCGAGTTGTGACACAGAAAAACTTCCGAATAAAACATTGCATGAAGTCTATAGAAAGTTACCGTCCTTGTAATATTAATGAATGAGTTCCATTCATTTTGGGATGATGTAAGAGTATATAGGTTACCTAAAGTTATTACATAATAGGAAGTGGAAGGTATAGGATAATTTATAGTTGCACTAAGTAGGATGCATCCATCTTATATACTATATGCATTTCTCACGACAACAAGAAAGTTGTGAATAAAAATGTTTTTGAAGTGTATTCTCTCCTCTTTGTTCTTCCTTTTATATAAGTGAACTCTCTTAGGTAAGGATTCATCTTTGTTACAATTGTATTCTCTTCCTTCTCTATTGTTCTTGTACCAGTTGGTCGAAGGACTTGGATAAGAACTTTTGGAATCATCTTGATCTTTCAAACTTAATGATAATTTTTCTCCAAAAAAGAATATAAGGAAGAACGTCTTGATCAAACATTGAATGACCCTTGACTAAAGAGTCGTGGTTTGGAATAGCAATAGGAGGTTATAATAACTTAGTTATCATTAATTATAGATCTAAAGCTAGTATACATCACCTGAAGTTATTGCATGGTAGTAAGCGGTAGGGTAACTTGAATATCCATTAAATTATATTATATTATTGGAGTGGATGAGATTCTCAACCTATGTGAAAAATATTTCGGAGTGCGACGAGCGTCATCCGTGTGTCGAAAAAGCTTGAAAAGTATATCGAGGGCCGTGTATTGGAGCATTTATGGTAAGCAAATATTATATGTGATTTCCATCTTTGACTCTAATTATATATTTATGATTGGATCTTTCATTTATTAACTTTCCATATAATTAGATTTATAATTTATGGCAAGTCAATTTATGATTTGATTTCCATTAAATATATGATTGAATGTAATTAAATTTTCATAAATAATTTTGGCTTCCATATATAGATTTTCATATGAAAATACTAATTCATGCAAGAATTTATATAAAAGCTCATTCAATATATAACAACATGAGAAAAAAAAAAGATGAAAAATGTGGCAAGAATGCCATTGCAACTTTGGAGAGGAGAAAGAAGAATTGTAGGCCGTTTCGGAGAAGGAGATCAATTTGGGGTATTTATTATTATTTTTTTCTTTGTGGTTGTAATTTATTTTCTGTTCCAAAGAGTTGTGGTGATCCATGTTGGATCGGTGATGAGCTTGTAGAGGGTGTAATCTCTTTATTCCATTAGTGGGGGTTCTTCAGGGTTGGACTTCGATTGTCCCGTGGTTTTTTCCATATGAATTTTTCACGTAAAAATCTCTGTGTCTGCGATTTGTGTTTGGTATTTTTTGGTTTGTGCGTTTTACTCGGTTCTCTCGCAGGTACTCTCTTGTTTGGGGAAAGATTTTCGTATTTTATTTTCAACAATGTGGTATCAGAGCCAGGTTCTGAAATTTCAGAAGGGTGTCAGGAATTGATAGGCAAACCAGGGATGCGAGATGGACGCGAAGCCGGTGCGCATGGTAAACCTGAACGGTACCAACTATCATTACTGGAGGAGCAAGATGAATGATCTGTTATTTGTCAAGAAGCTGCATATTTCAGTATTTGCTTCCGAGAGGCCCAGTGACAAATTTGAAGAGAACTGGAAGTTCGAGCATATACAGGTGTGGGTACATCAGGCAGTTCGTTGACGAGAACGTGTACAACCACCGTTGCCAGTATTGAGCACGCGAGGACACTGTGGGATTAGCTGAAATCTTTGTATGCGAAGAAGGCCGGGGTAAATCAATTATTTCTGATCCGGATGATGATGGTTCTGCGGTACAAAGACGAGGCATCCATTACTGATCATTTGAGTGAGTTCCAGGACGTGGTTGACCAGCTATCCTCGTTGGGAGTCAAGTTCGACGACGAGGTTCAGGGACTATGGCTGCTGTGTACATTGTCAGACTCGTGGAAGACCGTACGAGTGCCTATGATCGCTTCTGCTTCGGAAGACATGGTCATTCTGGAGTTTGCCAAGAGCGGGGTACTGAATGAAGAGATGCGGAGACGTTCTCAGGCCACTTCATCCATATCCCACTCAGAGGCACTTGTTTCAGAGAGCCGCTGAAGGGGTAAAAGTAGGGGTCCTGACGGTGGCACAAACAAAAGCTGGGGAAGGTCCAAGGGTCGGTACGAGGACTCAGAGTGTTACCATTGTGGCAAGAAGGGCCACATCAAGTGAAACTGTTTCGTTTGGAAGAGAGAGAAGAATGGGACAAGGGGAAGCAAGGCGAGAACACTAAAGTGGCGGCCTCGACACATGGAGGCGATCTGATTATTATAGGTGATGAGGTAGTTATGAACCTTGCCTGAGATGACTACTCTTGGCTGGTGGACTCATGTGCTTCAGTGCACGTATCTCACAATAGGGCACTATTTGCTACTTACACAACAGACGACTGTGGAGTATTGAAGATGGGAAATGAAGATGTGTCGAAGATAGTTGTCATTGGAGATGTGCATTTGAGGATAAAGACGAATGCAGTTCTTGTTCTGAAAGATGTTCGTCATGTCACTGATATCCGTTTTAACCTGGTGTCGGTTGAAAGGTTGGATGACGAGGGTTTCTTCAATCTCTTCGAGAACAATCAGTAGAAGCTTTACAGTGGTTCGATGGTGATTGCCAGAGGAAGCAAGATGTCCGGACTCTACTATATGGAAGGGAGCGTACATGGGGCACAAGTGGTGAACGCAACTACTGATGCGTCTACCGAGTTGTGGCAAAGACGGCTCAGCCATATCAACGAGAAGGGAATGAGCTACTTGTTGAACATGAAGGTGATTCCATGACTAAAGTCTATAAAATTGGAGAGGTGTATGCACTATTTGACTGGAAAGTAAAATAAGATGTCTTTCCAAAGTCACCCAAGTTCAAGGAAGCCGGCGTTGCTCGAGTTGATTCACTCGGATGTCTGCGATCCTATGAAGATAAAATCTATTGGTGGTGCCTCTTACTTTGTAACTTTTATTGATGATTATTCCAGGAAGGTTTGAGTCTATGCCTTAAAGACCAAGGATCGGGTGCTGCCCACTTCCAAGGAGTTTTTCGTTAAAAAAATAGACAAAAAGATGCTATGTGTTCGGTCGGACAATTGCGGCGAATATATCGGTCACTGTAAACTCCCTCACCCAAAATAGGTATTTTGTTTATATTTTATATTATTATAATTATTATAGATGTTGAATTTCTTTAGATTATTCTCTTAGTTAATTAGAAAATATTTTTTTTTTATAATTACTTATATAAATATTTATTTAGAATCATTTTTAGGCTATTTTAAATTTTTGGAGATTTTTATAGAATTTTTAGGTAATTAAAACATAGGGAACCTAAATTTCTAGGACTTCCATGATTTACTATGAGACCATACTTGCATATTGTTCCTACCAAATATTTATTTTAGGTTAAAATATTTAGTTATATTTTTCTGTAATTTATTTAGAAATTTAAGAAATTTATTTAGATTTTTGAAATTATTTAGGATTTATTTGGATATATATAGTATTAATATTAGATAGATGCTAATTTAGTGTTAATAGATATTAATAAGATTATATATAAATTCTTTGCATTATATTTAATTCTATTTAAGATTATAAATTATTGAGATAACCTCAAACTCTATTTTTTAAATTAATTCAAATCCTGAGCCTACTAGAAAAAAAACTTCATGCATATCCTATCCTTATTTAAACTGATCCTAATCATATCCAAATTAGCCAATACTAGTTGTATTCAATTAAGTAGTGTCCACCATTATAAATACCTCATCATTCATATTTTTCCCCCCCAAATTCTCCTCTTTTTCGTCCAAAAACAGTCAAAATTTGTCATAAATTCAGCCTCATTTTCTAGTAGTTATGACGACTTAAAAAGACGATATCTCCTAGCTACGGACTCCAAACGCGCTCCAGTTTTTTTTTATTAGAACCATATCAAGGTTGGTTTTCTGAATATATAAATTATTTCAGTAATTTCAGAACCTATTTTTTCAGAATATTCTAAAAGTGCCAGTTGTCCGAAATCAGACGTATTTTTTGTATTTTCGAGATTTTGGGAGATCTCGAACTCGAAATTATGAGCCGTTTAAATTTTCGAAAATCTGACATGATGAACTTACATAAAATATTTTTCCAGAATTTAATATGCAATTTTAATCTACTATAAAATTTGTGCAACGTAGACGTAAATAGAAAACCACCAAAAACTGTCATCTATGCGCCCTTGTGGCCATAACTCTTTACCGACTTGTGATTTTATGAAACTGTCGATTCCAACGTTCATGTAGCGTTAAAATCTATAGAATTCCACACACAAATCTAGGATTTGAGTTGGTTGACTTTTTGGTCAACGGATTGCCTCGATTTGCATACTACGGATCATAAATCCGTAAAGTTGACTTTCTTTGGACCAAAATTAGAGTTTAACAATAAAATCAGATTATAATAAGATTAAAATACTATTTTAGGTTATTTTATTCAGAATTAAAATAGATTAAAATGGAGGAACCTATTCATCCACTTTTGTAACATAACTTGTTTAATTTATGTGACGGGTAGATCGGACGACGCCTTGAGTTGGGACTTCATCCTTTTCAGATCAGGCAAGATACCTTGCTAAATTGCTTACAGTATTTTATATGCTTATTTTATTTCTGTATATTCATTGCATTTCTGTGTATTTCTTGCATGTGTAATTTTCTTTCAGTCATTACTATATATTAGATATGTTGACACACACATGGCACTTAGTATCATGAGAGGATAATCAGTAGGCGTATGGGCTTTAACCACTCTGATAAACCGTAGTAACTAGCACGCACTATGGTGGTCGTGTCAGATGGTCGCTACCCCCGAGGTATGTCGATTGATGGAGTCACGAGGGTCGCTACCCCCGAGGTATGTCGGCTGATGATGTTCTAGACGGGTGTGTGAGTTGTGAGGCTTAGATCGAGTAGCCTACCCTTGCCCATACGTCGAAAAGTTGTCCTCATTTGCATTCATATAGATTGTCTTGTACAGCGTACTTATTTATTTTCAAATATTATGCATGTTTACTGTAGTCAAATTGGCTTGCTTCTATGTATCTTGTTACGTCCCTCTGAGGACCTGGTCCCTTTCCAGGTGTAGATGTTCATGACTTTTCGCAGGAGCACGGATCATGACTTACCACTTATCTCTTCCGAGGAGGTCTTACCTTCGGAGCATCTTTTATTATCTCCAGCGATGGATCGCTTCGCTGAATACCATTATATCATCATTTTACTTATATTGGAGAATTACCCTTCTCCTCTATTTTAGTATTGATATAGTCATTGGTAGTGGATTTGTCTCCACCCGACTATTAGTTTTGGATTATTCAGACTCATTATTCTAGTTTAGTTATTTCATTTTTGTGACTTGTTGTGTGGATGAGATTTAGTATGTCGGTGAATTATGACAATATTTATACCACATGTGAGTTTATATTCATATTACAACGTACGTGTGTATTATGGTATCCATATATTGGAGTTGCCATATACATACGGCTGGCATGCTTACGTGTCCTAGTTCTACGTATTTTTGGGACTGGGGCGTGACATATTTTTGTGGTGGCCCATGCAGGTCGAGAGCATATTGTCTCGGTTACGTTACTGTACCGAGCAAGCTTGCAAATAGGATTAGAGTATAGGATCTCATCCATAATTGACTATGACTCGTATTTCTTCTAATCTGTTTTATTTGAATAATTGTATCCTGCTTGATTCATGTGCTTCCCTAATAGTTCCTTGAGTATAGCCCCCTCATAGAATATAAAAGTCCCTGTTGTTAGATGATAAGTAGGGTAACCTTCCTATTAAGAGTATAACTAGAGTGTTGACACACCACTAAGTTTAGAATATCTAGTGAACCCTAGAATTTCTTATCTATAGATTGGTTTACCATTATCCCTTAATGTATTATGAGGACTTGAGAGTAGTATAGACACTACTAGAGTTAGTTAGAAGTTTTACCATAATGTTTGACCTAGTATTGAGGAACCAATAGAGATCCAAGATTTAACAATTGGACTAAACCTAACTTTTATAGTGAGATGATATTAGAACTATAAACTTAGATCATTGTCTTATTATTAGTAGACAGCACCTTAGGAAGCCTAGAGGAATGTAATCAACACTTTTTCTTGATCATACCTCGAACATAGCAACTAGCATACCACTCCCCCTTAGAAAATTATGATGCTATCTAGAGCCCTCTATTTTAATTTCATATATTGTTCCTCTGCGACCTTAACGTTCGCTAATTGCGCGACGACTAAATTATGTTCTTCTTTTCTTCATCTTTCAACTCGTGCCACCTGACACTTCTGATTGTAGACCGAGTGATTTTATTCTATGTTAGGATATATAATTTGCTAGGATTATAGTTATAATCTTAAATTTAAAATTTTTGTGCTAGTTAATTAGAACTCGATAGTTTTGAGTTAATCCTGTAGATTGTGACCGATGATTATCCCTTAGTTTTAAATGGCGTAAATTATACCCCACCTCGATACGAGTTATATTCCCTTTCCCTTGAGGCTAGTAACCTTTCCATTCTTGCTATTGACACTTGTTCTATGAGCACTACGACTAAGACTTAAGGTAACCATTATCTATATAATGCAATATGATACCCTAATAAGTACCAAGATCTTTCCCTCGTATGCCCTAACAATAGTTTATACTTTATTTACAAAGACTAAATTATTTTGTAGAATCTCACTTAAGGCAATTACAGTATTAGTTTATTTTTTTTGTAAGTTGGGTAGTATGCCTCACAACCTAGTATCACATAGTCTTTTTAATCCATTAATGAAGTATAACTGAAGGACATTACCTGTATGCTAGCATAAGACGACAATATTTATTCAGACTGTAGAACTTAGAGGCTATACCCCTATTTGGTCGACTAGCGACTTAGACAAGGAGTTAGTATGACAACTGTAGAGATTGTAGAGTTTTATCTTTTTGTGAACTTGAATTATTTTGTACCTTCTTTCATCACAATCTAGCGTACTTATATTTACTGTACTACCTTGACGTATGCTGCTATTATAGCCTAGTTTTGCAAGCTTATTCCTTATCGAGCTTGTTCATGACATATGTATTATTGGGTGCACACAATGATACAATTGTCTAATCAGAATCAATGTATTAGGGTTTAGCTAACCTTAGTACATTTGGTTCGCCCTTCGTAATATTTTATGTGGATTGAGATAAAAATTAACTTAGCTTCTTAGACGAATGTACTTGCCCTCTAGACATGTCTGAGCGGATCATATCAGTTACCTAACTGTACTGATACGAGCATGTGAATAGAAATTACTAAAATAGAATTTCAATCCACAACTGCCTTGACAATTCCCATTTGATTTTTTTTTAAATGCCTTGATCCCTATACTTCTATTCTATTACCTCCCCCTTGAACCCTTTATTATTGATCTCCGTATTCTCTTATTTCGGAAAGACAAAATCTCGTGCTTGGTATAAGTTGATATACAGATAGTACTAGATATACCCATAGGCCAATCACATTATTTGGTGACTATCTTTTATAATTGATTAAGGGCATATCATATATGATATAATTAGTGTTAAAGTTTTGAGGATGTAATAACATGAGTAAATAAATTAAGGAATATTTTTCTTAAATGTATAGCCTTGTGTGATAGATGGATAAATTCTAGGTTGGGTAGAAGTCGCATTGTCAACTTGAGGTAATTTTTTTAGATTGTGATCAAGTAGGATTAGATTGAGAGATATAAGTCATTTTAAATTTTGAAAATTATTTAGAGGAATGATTAAGATAATGAGGATTTAATGAATTATGAAATCTTGATATTGCGGACCAAATATTTATACTTTGAGCACATGATTTAAAATTTGAATATTGAAGGTTGAATCATCGATTTAAATTTTGAGGATAAATATATAATTTTAGACTTGAACAATTGGTGAATTAAATTCAAAATTTTATAATTTGATAATTTGAATTAAAAGTTAAATTTGATTGTTGGATCACCTATTTGAAATGTTGATGATGGAAATTGAATTTAAAATTTTGAAGAGTACAAAATTCATAAGTTGAAAATAGGAATAATGTTTGATTATAATTATTTTCTAGAGGAGATTATGATAGTTGGAGATCGTGATATAAAATTTGATATAGAATTATTTAAATCTTAAAGATGTTATATGGATTCAATTTAAATTTGGATATTGATGATTTGGAAAAGTGAGAAGAGATTACAATAGGTTGAATTTTGATTTGAACAGTGATTATCTTAATTTTGAAGTGATCGCGATAGATTTGAATAGATTTTATTATTTAAATTTTTGGAAGAGATTGCGATTGACGTGCCTTATATACGAATGTGAAAAATTTAACAAATTATGCCTTATTTTAATTTCGAGGACGAAATTGTTTTAAGTTGGGTAGACTGTAAACCCCCTCACCCAAAATAGGTATTTTGTGTGTATTTTATATTATTATAATTATTATAGATTTTGAATTTCTTTAGAATATTCTCTTAGTTAATTAGAAAATAATTTTTTTATATTTACTTATATAAATATTTATTTAGAATCATTTTAAGGCTATTTTAGATTTTTGGAGATTTTTCTAGAATTTTTAGGTAATTAAAACATAGGGAACCTAAATTTCTAGGACTTCCATGATTTACTATGAGACCATACTTGCATATTGTTCCAACAAATATTTATTTTAGGTTAAAATATTTAATTATATTTTTCTGTAATTTATTTAGAATTTTAAGAAATTTATTTAGATTTTTGAAATTATTTAGGATTTATTTGGATATATATAGTATTAATATTAGATAGATGCTAATTTAGTGTTAATAGATATTAATAAGATTATATATAAATTATTTATATTATATTTAATTCTATTTAAGATTATAAATTATTGAGATAACCTTAAACTCTATTTTTTAAATTAATTCAAATCCTGAGCGTACTAGGAAAGTAACTTCATGCATATCCTATCCTTATTTAAACTGATCCTAATCATATCCAAATTAGCCAATCCTAGTTGTATTCAATTAAGTAGTGTCCACCATTATAAATACCTCATCATTCATATTTTTTCCCCCAAATTCCCCTCTTTTTCGTCCAAAAACAGTCAAAATTCGTCATAAATTCAGGCTCATTTTCTAGTAGTTATGACGACTTAAAAAGACGATATCTCCTAGCTACGGAATCCAAACGTGCTTCAATTTTTTTTGTTAGAACCATATCAAGGTTAGTTTTCTGAATATATAAATTATTTCAGTAATTTCAGAACCTATTTTTCCAGAATATTCTAAAAGTACCAGCTGTCCGAAATCAGACGTGTTTTTGTATTTTCGAGATTTTGGGAGATCCCGAACTCGGAATTATGAGCCGTTTAAAGTTTCAAAAATCTGACATGATGAACTTACATAAAATTATTTTTCCATAATTTAATATGCAATTTTAATCTACTATAAAATTTGTGCAACGTAGACGTAAATAGAAAACTACCGAAAACTGTCATCTGTGCGCCCTTGTGGCCATAACTCTTTACCGACTTGTGATTTTATAAAACTGTCGATTCTAACATTCATGTAGCATTGAAATCTATAGGATTCCATACACAAATCTAGGATTTGAGTTGGTTGACTTTTTGGTCAACGGATTGCCTCGATTTGCGTACCACGGATCACAAATCCGTAAAGTTGACTTTCTTTGGACCAAAATTAGAGTTTAACAATAAAATCAGATTATAATAAGATTAAAATACTATTTTAAGTTATTTTATTCAGAATTAAAATAGATTAAAATGGAGGAACCTATTCATCCACTTTTGTAACCTAACTTGTTTAATTTATGTGACGGGTAGATCGGACCAGGCAAGATACCTTGCTAAATTACTTACAGTATTTTATATGCTTATTTTATTTCTGTATATTCATTGCATTTTTGTGTATTTCTTGCATGTGTAATTTTCTTTCAGTCATTACTATATATTAGATATGTTGACACACATGACACTTAGTATCATGAGAGGACAATCAGTAGCCGTATGGGCTTTAACCACTCTGGTAAACCGTAGTAACTAGCACGCACTATGGTGGTCGTGTCCGATGGTCGCTACCCCCGAGGTATGTCGATTGATGGAGTCACGAGGGTCGCTACCCCCGAGGTATATCGGCTGATGATGTTCTAGACGAGTGTGTGAGTTGTGAGGCTTAGATCGAGTAGCCTACCCTTGCCCATACGTCGAAAAGTTGTCCTCATTTGCATTCATATAGATTGTCTTGTACAGCGTACTTATTTATTTTCAAATATTATGCATGTTTACTGTAGTCAAATTGGCTTGCTTCTATGTATCTTGTTACGTCCCTCTGAGGACCTGGTCCCTTTCCAGGTGTAGATGTTCATGACTTTTCGCAGGAGCACGGATCAGGACTTACCACTTATCTCTTCCGAGGAGGTCTTACCTTCGGAGCATATTTTATTATCTCCAGCGACGGATTGCTTCGCTGAATACCATTATATCATCATCTTACTTATATTGGAGAATTACCCTTCTCCTCTATTTTAGTATTGATATAGTCATTGGTAGTGAATTTGTCTCCACCCGACTATTAGTTTTGGATTATTCAGACTCATTATTCTAGTTTAGTTATTTTATTTTTGTGACTTGTTGTGTGGATGAAATTTAGTATGTCGGTGACTTGTGACAATATTTATACCACATGTGAGTTTATATTCATATTACAGCGTACGTGTGTATTATGATATCCATATATTGGAGTTGCCATATACATACGACTGGCATACTTACGTGTCCTAGTTCTACGTATTTTTGGGACTGGGACGTGACAGTCACTTTGATGCATACCGCAGAGAGCAAGGGATACGAAACCAGAAGACTCCGCTAAAGACACCTCATCTCAATGGTGTAGCAGAGCGGATGAACATGACGTTGATGGAGAGGGTACGATGTTTGCTATCAAAAGCAAACTTGCCGGACAGCTATTGGGGTGAGGCTCTTTACAGAGCTTCTTATATTATTAATTTATTTCTAGTGCTCCTTTGTAGGGTGATATGCCTGACAAAGTATGGTACGACAAAGAGCCGTTATATAATCACCTGCAAGAGTTTGGTTGCAAGGCCTTCGTGAATGTACCGAAGGACGATAGATCCAAACTTAAGCCGAAGATGAGGCGGTGCATCTTTGTCGGTTATGGCCGAGATGAGTTTGGCTATAGACTATACGACCCGTGGGAAGAAAGCTTTACAGAAGCAGAAACATGGTATTCGTCGAGGATCAGACCATGACCAACACTCAGGATTTCGAGATGCCTTATGAGGCTGAGGAATTGCCTGAGTTAGCATTTTTTCGCTTCGAGCAGTTTTCAGAGGACATCACAGAGGATCCAGTTATGGGGAGCCAGTACATGAAGTTGCTCCCAACCTTGATCATCAGCCTACTGATGGGGGTCAGGGTAACCCTCAGAAGGATGAGCATGTCGAGAAGGTAGTTCCTGAAGGGGAGGAGGCTGTTGGTATACATCCAGCACCAGTGGTTCGATTGAGGAGGAGCGATAGAGAGCGTCGACCATCTACGAGATACTCACCGGATGAGTATGTGCTATTGACTGACAGTGGAGAATCCGAAAGTTTCACAGAGGCTATGAAGACGAACACATGCAAGAGTGGATGAAGACCATGCAGGAGGAGATAAGTTCCTTGGAGGCCAACTCTACTTATGATCTGGTGCGGTTGCCAAAGGGCAAGAAGACTTTGAAGAATCGATGGGTGTTCAGAGTGAAGTAGACAGATGATGCTACTCACCCTCGATACAAAGCGAGGCTGGTAGTTAAAGGCTACTGTCAGTGAAAAGGCGTAGATTATGATGAGATCTTTTCGCCAGTCGTCAAACAGTCATCTATTCGGGTGGTGCTATCATTGGCAGCCAGTTTCGACTTGGAGGTCGATTAATTGGACGGGAAGACGACATTCCTCTACAGTGATCTTGATGAGGAGTTGTACATGGAGCAGCCAGAGGAAATCTGTGAGAAGGGCAAGTCACACTTGGTCTGCCAGTTGAGAAAGAGCTTGTATGGTCTGAAGTAGGCTCCGAGATAGTGGTACAAGAAGTTTGAGTCATTTATGGGGGAGCATGGTTACGTACGGACGACGTCGGACCACTATGTATTTGTGAGGTACTTTGCCGAGGATAATTTTATCATTTTACTGCTATATGTTGATGATATGCTACTGGTGGGTCGGAATGCCATTAGAATAGCGGAGTTGAAGCGCCAACTGGGCGCGACCTTATTTATGAAAGATTTGGGCGCAACAAAGACTATTTTTGGGATGTAGGTCAGCTGAGAGAGAGAGAGAGAACTATCGATTCCACGGAATCGGGACGTGACACTGCCGATTGTAGACTTTCTTTTGGTGGTGACGAGCCGAAGCTGGTTGGGTATACCGACGCTGATTTGGCTGGAGATGTAGACACGAGGCGATTGTGTAAACTCCCTCACCAAAAATAGGTATTTTGTGTATATTTTATATTATTATATTTATTATAAATGTTGAATTTATTTAGAGTATTCTCTTAGTTAATTAGAAAATATTTTTTTTAGTATATTTACTTATATAAATATTTATTTAGAATTATTTTTAGGCTATTTTAGATTATTGGGATTTTTCCATAATTTTTAGTTAATTAAAAACTAGAAACACTAATTTTCTAGGACTTTGAAGAATTTATTTTACCTCCAAACTTAATTAAAAATATCCCAAACTTTTATTTTAGGTTCTAAATAATAAAATATATTTTCTAGAATTTTTTTGGGAATTTTCTGATTAATTTTAGCATTTATTTTGAGTTAATTATGAAAAACTGAATTAAAAACTAATTTCTGAAAAAGAAAACCCAAAAAGTAATTAATTCTGCCCAGTCAGCAAACATGGGGGCCCACCTGTCAGCCTCCAGCAGTGAACAGTGCCGGGCCTGTCTGTCAGTGACCGCTGAGTGGGTGCGAGCCGAGCCGAGCCGACCTCGAGCCGAGCCGAGTCAGAGTTCGACTCGGACTCAGCTGAGCCGAGCCGCGTCAGTGCCTGACCGTCCGATCTGAGCGGGCAGCCCTGGATTCCTGCCACGTGGCGCACTGTGAGCCGCGGCTGCACTCTCTCTCTCCTCTATATATATAATAGTTTAGATATTAATTTCTAGGGTTTTTCTTCAGCCGATTTTTGGAGAATTGTCATCTAGGGTTCCTTCATCTTCCAGAAGCCATTGCGCATAGCTCCGGACTCCAAACGAGGCCTAGTTTCTTGCGTTAGAAAGATATTGAGGTTAGATTTCTGATTATATAAATTGTTTTAAGAAATTATAAGTATTAAATTCTGAAAAATTCGTAGAGCACAGCATGTTCGAAAATAGACGTGTTTCAATGTTTTCGCGATTCCGGGAGAACCAGGAGTCAGAATAACGAACTGTTTGAAGTTTCGGAAAGATAATATCGATATAATTAACATATTTTTTTCCCAGAATTTAATTCGAAGTATTTATATACTTTTAATTCTGTAGAACTTGTAGGTTAGAATTTAACCATCGGTGCACGATACAAAATTTGTATGTGCCATAATTCCCAAACGAATTTGAATTCGGACGAGCCGTAAATTCTAGCATATTTTTGACGCTAAAATCTACAGGAAATCATGCATGAAAGTTGAGTTTGTGTTGGTTGACTTTTCGGTCAACAGATCGCCTCGATTTGCGTGCCATGAGTCTCGAGTTGATAAAATTCAGTTTCTTTGGACAAAATTTAGGAATTAACATAAAAATCAGAATAATAAGATTAAACTAGGATTTTAGAGTAATTATTCCAGAATTAAATAAATTAAAATAAATTATCTTTTGACGTGATAAATTTGTAATACATAGGCTATTTGGACTGTGACTTGGACTCTGATTCATACCAGCAGCAGGACCCCAGACGAGTACATTCTCTGACAGTGTTCCAGTAGGATATTAGTATTTAGCCACCACGGTTAGTTTACATCAGACCCTGAGTCGGAGAACCCAACGCGCGTTCGTATATTTACATGTACGCAAATATTATTCAGTTTGGTATATATATTTATGTACGTAATTACTATATGTATTCCCATAGTTATGAAAATAAATTTATGGTTATATTATTATATAGTTATATGAATATATATGTAAGTAAATACAAATTGATAATTATGACTAAATATTCAGACTGTACGACCCTAGGAAACCGTGGACTATCCCATACTTACCTTGACCATGTTGACCCTAAGAACGTGTGAATTTGTCTGCCTTGCGTACATTAACGTACTGGCATAGACACCTGTCAGTTGACTGACTGATTTCGTACAGTACTTGAAGACGCGACACCCGCATAATTCAACGCGTAATTGACCGTGTTAGATGACTAGTGTTACCCCTAGTATACCCCCTGAGTCCAGTGTAAATGTGGTTGTGTATGCATGTGCTAGTGTAAAGACTAATGATTCTATTGTATTATATTTATGTGTACATAGGATATTGGATTTGTTCTGCGCGATTTCTGGAGCAGATTATTGGTACATTGCAGCTTCCTTGCCAGGCAAGTATACCTTGCCATTGTACTGTTATTTATATTCCATATGTTGCATGCATCTTTATTTTCTGTCTTTAGTTCATATATTTTAACTGTTACATAAAATGCGCGCGACGGTGTCGTCGCGATATGTTTTTATTTATGTAATTGCATTAACCTTGTTCATGAGACTACCCCATTATCATGTAGCATCATTAGGTTCATTGGCCGTGACATAGTTGTTACACGAGTGTGAGTCTCATGTAGATCACGGACTGCGTGACAGGTCTGGCCTCCTGTACGTATGGACCGTGCGTTAGGAATAACTGCTGTTAGAAACTTTGCATGCTAGTAGACTTGGCAGTTATTATAGGTGTTATTGTGTCATGGATGTGACATGCTTAGAGCATGGGTGGAGAGAACAACAAGTACCGCATTTGAGCTCCTTTGCACTTTTTTTGTGCGCCCGGATTCTCCGCTGGAGATACGGGTGGTGATGACCCATATATATATTATGTACATTGGCGGGCCTCCGCCGTTCAAAAGACGACGTGCCTTTGGGCCCCTGGATCTTCAAAAGCGAACCATGCCAAATCCCAGTTTTCAGCCAGATAGCTCATTTGTGGGGAAAGTTGTTCTTAACTGCATTCACTTAGACGGTTAGGCGACCCCTTTGGATATTTATTTCAGTACTTTATTAGCATGTGTTTAAGTATCTTGTTATGTCTCTCTGAGGACCTGGTCCCCTGCCAGGTGTATTTGTTCTTGAGTATTCGCAGGAGCGCAGATTCGGATGGTTACTTATGTTTCGAGGATGTCTTCTCTTCGAGCCGTGATTGCTAGCTGGTATAGTTATATTTCGTTTGTTTGTGTTGTACTTATATTGTATTTACTTTTCCCATTCGAGTTGGTAGTAGATTTGTTTCCATCCAACTATCATTCTTAGATACTTCTTATTGAGATCTAGTTTCATAGATACTGGTTATTTATTTCTATATGATTTTGGTGGATGAGATTTAGATTATACCCTGTGACTTGTGACATATGTTATACCACTTGTGGATTTGATATTCATATTACAGTTTACGTATGGGTTTGGTTTCCATATATTGGAGTTGCCATATCCATACGGCTGGCATGCTTACGTGTCCTAGTCCTACGTATTTTTGGGACTGGGGCGTGACATGTTTTTGTGGTGGCCCATGCAGGTCGAGAGTATATTGTCTCGGTTACATTACTGTACCGAGCAAGCCTGCACCTAGGACTAGAGTATAGGATCTCATCCACAATTGACTATGATTCATCTTCCTCCTATCTGTTCTATTTGAACAATTGTATCCTGCTTGATTCATGTGCTTCCCTAACAGTTCTTTGAATATAGCCTTCTGCTAGAATATAGGAACCCCTGTTATTAGGATGATAATTATGGTAGCACACCTATTACGAATACAACGAGAATATAGATACAACACTAAGATTAGAATGTCTGGTGAACCCTAGAAATCCTTATCTTTAGATTAGTATACCATTACCCCTTGATGTGTTAAGAAGACTTGAGAGTAGTATAGACACTACTAAAGATAGTTAGAAGTTTTACCATAATGTTTGACCCTAGTATTGAGGAACCAATAGAAAACCAAAATTGAATAATAGGACTGAACCTAACCACCGCAGTTAGATAAAGTATTGGAAAACCATAAATCTAGATTCCTGTCATAAGATAAGAAGACGGTACCTTAGAAAGCCAAGGGCAATGCATATAACGTTTTCCTAATCATACCTCAAACCTAGCAACTAGCATACCACTTCCCCTTCGAAAACCATGATTCTATCTAGAGCCCCTCTATTTCATATATTGTTCCTCTGCGACCTTAACATTCGCTAATTGCGCGACGACTAAAGTATCTTCTTCCTTTCTTCATCTTTCAACTAGTACCACTTGACACCTCTAATTCTAGACCAAGTGATTGTATTCTATGATAGGATATATAGTTTGCTAAAGTTATAGTCGTAATCTTGAATTTTGAATTGTATACCTTGTAATTAGAACCTGATAGTTGAGTTGTTCTTGCAGACTGTGACCCGATGATTATCCCTTAGTGTTAAATCGCGTAATTTGTACCCTCACCTCGATACGAGTTAGACCCATTTCCCCCTTAACGGCTAGTAACTCTTCTATCCCTACGATTGACACCTGTTCTATGAGCACTATGATTAAGACTTAAGGTGACCCTTACCTATATAATGCAATATGAGACCCTAATAAGTACCAAGATCTTTCCTCATATACCCTAATAAAGAGTTTCTGTTTTATTTACATGTGCAAGATTATTTTGTAGGATCCTCTTAAGACTGTCACCGTATTAGTTTAATTCTTTTAAGTTGGATAGTATGCCTCACAACCTAGTATCACATAGTCCACTTGACCCATCGAGGTAGTGTAACTGAATGACATTAATTGTATGCTAGCATTAGACGACAGCGCTTATTCAGACGGTAGAACTTAGAGGTCCATACCCTATTTTGGTAGACTAACAACTTAGACAAGGAGATTGTATGATAACTGTAGAGATTGTAGAGTCTTTTGTTATTATTGCTTATGTTGTTTTTGTTTTTGCAAACTTGAATTAGTTGCACCTTCCCTCATCATAATCTAGCGTACTGATATTTTTTTGTACTATCTCGACCTATGCTGCTATTTTATAGCCTAGTTTTGCAAGCTTATTCTTTTATCAAGCTTGATCATGATATTATATTATTGGGGACGCCTACTAGTGCATTGTCTAATCAGAATCTGTGTATTAAGGTCTAGCTAACCTTAGTACATTTGGTTCGTCCTTCGTAATACTACTTTACGTGGATTGAAATATATAGTTGACCAGTAGACAAATATACTTACCCTCTAGATACGACAAAGCATATCATATCAAGTACATAACTGCACCGATGTGAGCATGCGAATAAGAAATTACCAAATAGTGTCTCAATCCACAACTGTTTTGACAATTCCCATTTGAATTCTTTAAACGCCTTGACCCCCATACTACTAATCGATTACCTCCCCCTTGAACTCTTTATTATTGTTTTCCGTCTTCCTTTATTACGGAAAGACGAAACCTCGTGCTGGGTTTAATGTTTGATACACAGAGAGTACTAGATATACCCCATAGGCCGATCACATACTTGAGGATTACTCTTTCGTAATTAAGGACATATCATATGAGATATAATTGGCATGGAAGTTTTGAGGATTGAATGACATGAGTAAAATAAATTAAGAAATATTTTCTTAAGGTATATAGCCTTATGTGAGAGATGGGTAAATTATAAGTTGGGTAGCAGTGCATTGGCAACTCGAGAGAAATTTCTTTTAGATTGTGATCGACTAAGATTAGATTGGGAGATGTTCAAGCCATTTTAATTTTGAGAATTTTAGAATAATGACTAAGATGATGAGGATTAATGAATTTTAAAAATCTTGATATTGAGGACCCAATATTTATACCTTAAGTACATAATTTAAATTTTTGAGTATTGAAGGTAAAATCATCAATTTGAATTTGAAGGTTAAATATATAATTTCAGACTTGAACATTGGTGGACTGCATTTAAATTATTTTTTAATTTGATGATTTAAATTAAGAATTAAAATTTGATGGTTGGACTACCTATTTGAAATATTGAGGATGTGAATGGAATTTAAAAAGTTGAAGAATACAAAAATTTATAAGTGAAAATAGGAATAATATTGGACTCGAATTACTTCTAGAGGAGATTATGATAGTTGGAGATCGTGAGGTAAAATTTGATATGGGTTATTTAAATCTTGAAGATATTATATGGATTCAATTTAAATTTGGATATTGATGATTGGGAAAAGTGAGAAGAGATTACAATAGGTTGAATTTTGATCTGAACAATGATTATCTTAATTTTGAAATGATCGCGATAGATTTGAATAGATTTTGTTATTTAAATTTTTGGAAGAGATTGCGATTGACGTACCTTATGTACGAATGTGAAGGATTTAACAAATTAGGCCTTATTTTAATTTCGAGGACGAAATTGTTTTAAGTTGGGTAGATTGTAAACTCCCTCACCAAAAATAGGTATTTTGTGTATATTTTATATTATTATATTTATTATAAATGTTGAATTTATTTAGAGTATTCTCTTAGTTAATTAGAAAATAATTTTTTTAGTATATTTACTTATATAAATATTTATTTAGAATTATTTTTAGGCTATTTTAGATTATTGGAATTTTTCCATGATTTTTAGTTAATTAAAAACTAGAAACACTAATTTTCTAGGACTTTGAAGAATTTATTTTATGTCCAAACTTAATTAAAAATATCCCAAACTTTTATTTTAGGTTCTACATAATAAAATTTATTTTCTAGAATTTTTTTGGGAATTTTCTGATTAATTTTAGCATTTATTTTGAGTTAATTATGAAAAACAAAATTAAAAAATAATTTCTGAAAAAGAAAACCCAAAAAGTAATTAATTCTGCCCAGTCAGCAAACAAGGGAGCCCACCTGTCAGCCTCCAGCAGTGAACAGTGCCGGGTCCGCCTGTCAGTGACCGCTGAGTGGGTGCGAGCCGTGCCGAGCCGAGTCAGAGTTCGACTCGGACTCAGCTGAGCCGAGCCGCGTCAGTGCCTGACCGTCCGATCTGAGCGGGCAGCCCTGGATTCCTGCCATGTGGCGCGCTGTGAGCCGCGGCTGCATTCTCTCTCTCCTCTATATATATAATAGTTTAGATATTAATTTCTAGGGTTTTTCTTCAGCCGATTTTTGGAGAATTGTCATCTAGGGTTCCTTCATCTTCCAGAAGCCATTGCGCATAGCTCCGGACTCCAAACGAGACCTAGTTTCTTGCGTTAGAAATATATTGAGGTTAGCTTTCTGATTATATAAATTGTTTTACGAAATTATAAGTATTAAATTCTGGAAAATTCGTAGAGCACAGCATGTTCAAAAATAGACGTGTTTCGATGTTTTCGTGATTTCGGGAGAACCAGGAATCAGAATCATGAACCGTTTGAAGTTTCGGAAAGCTAATATCGAGATCATTGACATATGTTTTTCCCAGAATTTAATTAGAATTATTTATATATACTGTTAATTCTGTAGAACTTCTAGGTTAGAATTTAACCATCGGTGCACGATACAAAATTTGTATGTGCCATAATTCCCAAACGAATTTGAATTCGGATGAGCCGTAAATTCCAGCATATTTTTGACGCTGAAATCTATAGGAAATCATGCATGAAAGTTGAGTTTGTGTCGGTTGACTTTTCGGTCAACAGATCGCCTCGATTTGCGTGCCATGAGTCTCGAGTTGATAAAATTCAGTTTCTTTGGACAAAATTTAGGAATTAACATAAAAATCAGAATAATAAGATTAAAATAGGATTTTAGAGTAATTATTCTAGAATTAAATAAATTAAAATAAATTATCTTTTGACGTAATAAATTTGTAATACATAGGCTATTTGGACTGTGATTTGGACTCTGATTCATACCAGCAGAAGGACCTCAGACGAGTACATTCTCTGACAGTGTTCCAGTAGGACATTAGTATTTAGCCACCACGGTTAGTTTACATCAGACCCTGAGTCGGAGAATCCAACGCGCATTCGTACATTTACATGTACGCAAATATTATTCAGTTTGGTATATATATTTATGTACGTAATTACTATATATATTCCCATAGTTATGAAAATAAATTTATGGTTATATTATTATATAGTTATATGAATATATATGTAAGTAAATACAAATTGATAATTATGACTAAATATTCAGACTGTACGACCCTAGGACACCGTGGACTATCCCATACTTACCTTGACCATGTTGACCCTAAGAACGTGTAAATTTGTCCGCCTTGCGTACATTAACGTACTGGCATAGACACCTGTCAGTTGACTGACTGATTTCGTACAGTACTTGAAGACGCGACACCCGCGTAATTCAACGCGTAATTGACCGTGTTAGATGACTAGTGTTACCCCTAGTATACCCCCATGAGTCCAGTATAAATGTGGTTGTGTATGCATGTTCTAGTGTAAAGACTAATGATTCTATTGTATTATATTTATGTGTACATAGGATATTGGATTTGTTCTGCGCGATTTCTGGAGCAGATTATTGGTACATTGCAGCTTCCTTGCCAGGCAAGTATACCTTGCCATTGTACTGTTATTTATATTCCATATGTTGCATGCATCTTTATTTTCTGTCTTTAGTTCATATATTTTAACTGTTATATAAAATGCACGCGACGGTGCCGTCGCGATATGTTTTTATTTATTTAATTGCATTGACCTTGTTCATGAGACTACCCCATTATCATGTAGCATCATTAGGTTCATTGGCCGTGACACAGTTGTTACACGAGTGTGAGTCTCATGTAGATCACGGACTGCGTGACAGGTCTGGCCTCCTGTACGTATGGGCCGTGCGTTAGGAATAACTGCTGTTAGAAACTTTGCATTCTAGTAGACTTGGCAGTTATTAGAGGTGTTATTGTGTCATGGATGTGACATGCTTAGAGCATGGGGTGGGAAGAACAACAAGTACCGTATTTGAGCTCCTTTGCACTTTTTCTGTGCGCCCGGATTCTCCGCTGGAGATACGGGTGGTGATGACCCATATATATATTATGTACATTGGCGGGCCTCCGTCGTTCAAAAGACGACGTGCCTTTGGACCCCTGGATCTTCAAAAGAGAACCATGCCAAATCCCAGTTTTCAGCCAGATAGCTCATTTGTGGGGAAAGTTGTTCTTAACTGCATTCACTTAGACGGTTAGGCGACCCCTTTGGATATTTATTTCAGTACTTTATTGGCATGTGTTTAAGTATCTTGTTATGTCCCTCTGAGGACCTGGTCCCCTGCCAGGTGTATTTGTTCTTGAGTATTCGCAGGAGCGCAGATTCGGATGGTTACCTATGTTTCGAGGATGTCTTCTCTTCGAGCCGTGATTGCTAGCTGGTATACTTATATTTTGTTTGTTTGTGTTGTACTTATATTGTATTTACTTTTCCCATTCGAGTTGGTAGTAGATTTGTTTCCATCCAACTATCATTCTTAGATACTTCTTATTGAGATCTAGTTTCATAGATACTGGTTATTTATTTTTATATGATTTTGGTGGATGAGATTTAGATTATACCCTGTGACTTGTGACATATGTTATACCACTTGTGGATTTGATATTCATATTACAGCGTACGTATGGGTTTGGTTTCCATATATTGGAGTTGCCATATCCATGCGGCTGGCATGCTTACGTGTCCTAGTCCTACATATTTTTGGGACTGGGACGTGACAGATTGACTTCGGGCTATGTGATAATATTTGCTGGTGGAGTAGTATCGTGGCAGTCTCGGTTGCAGAAGTGTGTTGCCTTATCGACGACAGAGGCATAATACATTGCGGCGACATAGGATTGCAATGAGTTGCTGTGGATGAAGAGATTGTTGCAGAAAATTAGGCTAAAACAAGAGCAGTATCATTTGCTTTGCGATTGTAATAGTGTTATTCACCTTGTGAAGAACCAAACATTTCATAACCGGTCCAAGCACATTGAGACCCGGTATCATTGGATACGGGATGTTGTGGAAAAGAAGAAAGCTACGCTTGAGAAGGTTCATATAGATGACAACGTAGCAGACATGTTCACAAAGATTCTTCCAAGAGAAAAGTTTGAGTACTGCAGGCGGATCGTCGGGATGACGACCCCACAATATAGTTGTGAAGGAAAATATTTGTTGGAGTGGGTGGGGTTCCCAACATATGTGGAGAATACCCTGGAGTGCGACGAGCGCCATCCGTGAGTCGAAAAAGCTCAGAAAGCGCATCGAACGCCGTGTATTGCAACATTTATGGTAAGCAAATATTATATTGGATTTTCATCTTTGACTTTAATTATATATTTATGATTGGATCTTTCATATATTAACTTTCTATATAATTGGATTTTCAATTTATGGTAAGCTAATTTATGATTTGATTTCCATTAAATATATGATTGAATGTAATTGAATTTTCATAAATATTTTTGGCTTCCATATATAGATTTTCATATGTAATCCTAATTCATGCAAGAGTTTATATAAAAGGCTCATGCAATATACAACATGAAAAAAATATATAAGAGAGAAAAAAAGGTGGCAAGAGTGCCACTGCAACTTTGGAGAGGAGAAAAAAGAATTGGAGGCCGTTTCAGAGAAGGAGATCAATTTGGCGTAAGGAGATCAATTTGGAGTATTTTTTAATTTTTTTTTTCGTGGTTGTAATCTATTTTCTGTTCCAAAGAGTTACAGTGATCCATATTGGATCGATGATGAGCTTGTAGAGGGTGTAATCTCTTTATTCCATTAGTGGAGGTTTTTCAGGGTTGGACTCCGATCGTCCCGTGGTTTTTTCTATCTGGATTTTTCACGTAAAAATTGCTGTGTCTGCGATTTATGTTTGATATATTTTGGTTTGAACGTTTTGCTCGATTCTCTCGCAGGTACTCTCTGGTTTAGGAAACGGTTTTCGCGTTTCGTTCCCAACCTATACTTGTATCTCTTATATATTGTATTGCATCTCTCATGACAAAAAATGTTTTGAGTTATGAGACGTTGTGTTGTCGGAAGTTGGATTCTCTCCCCTCTTTGTTTTCCCTTTAACTTGTATCAAAGTTTTGATACAGCCGTTGTATGACAAGTGCTTGTACGACAAGTGATCCCACTTGTCATTCATCGACTGTATCAAAACTTTGATAGCTGTATCGAAGTCTTAGTACCAATTCTTTAGTTTTGGCGTTATTCAAATATCCTTGACAAGGTATCGGAGAAACCTAGATTCAAACATATTCTGTTGTACAGTTTTAGACAGTTTCCTCACAGCAATTATTTTATCAAAGCTGTTGGCAAAATAATCCATGAGTAAATAAAATATGTAAGCCCTAATTAAGCTCAATTCTTGTTGCTGATCACTTCTATTTTCTATTTACTTTGATTCCATAATGCTGCAGTTTTGTTTGCTTTTCCTATGGAATGATGAGTAAAAGATGTATATATATACATATATATACTCCCATCCATCATCTCTTGATCAATAGAAGAAGAAATGGTACAGCTTCTCTCTAACGTACTTCTTCATTGTATCACTCTGTGCATGACTAACTCAATGTTGACATGCTTAAACTCTAGGGTTTCTTCTTTCGGAATGGAAAACTGCACAAACCTAAGCAACAACAGAAGCTCGGAGGGACTAGAGCTGCCATGTTCGTTTACGGTTATTCTATGATTGACAAGGTGGTTGATTGTAACTTATAATTAGCAGAAATTTCCTCCAAAGCCAGAATTTTAAGTATCATTTTGTGATATTTTGCATTCAATTTAGTATTAATATAGGTTATTTCAAACTACAAATTCCATGGACCGGACAGTTTGGGTTTGTTTTTGAACCGAAATACTTAATGGCCCGCAGAGAGGTTGACAGCGGCAGTCACTGTGACGTGTCCTCCTACTATTTGTTTCGTTCTCCCTGCTAGCTCTGGGACCTATCTACGAAAATTTTGAACCCCGTTCAATGGAGGGCCGACACCTGGCATACAGACCAATTGTCCTCCTCCAATGGAGGGCAGACACATGACATGCGGATCAATTGTGCGGACCAATTTCACAGTTCAAATAGTACGGTCAATTTTGAACTCTTGCTATCTGAAACTTTGTAGAATTTACACTGCTATCTGAAACTCGGCATGTTATCGAGCTTGGAAGTAAAAAAAAACTTAAATGATATAAGAGAATTGTCTGAAAAAAAGTCAACATTTTGTATGGGCACAAAGAAAAATGATATATGAATTACAGATCTGGCTCGTGGTTCTGGTCCGTCGTCAAGTATCAGCATCCTATTAGCCTTTTTATTTTTTTCTATTTGTTTGGGTTCACCATCGATTGACCTGCCAATGAGACGCTAACACTTGGCGGACAAGACAGAACTGTGGGTCAGTCCGCGGTACCTTGCATTGTCCGGACACAAATATAACATGACACATCCATAATATTGATTTGGCACAAGTTAGTGTATTTTAAAGTATTTGTGTCTTATTTAACACAGTGTCAAACACATGCAACTATGGAATCAATTTTAGAATGAATAATGCTATTCATCCCTCCAAAGTATTCCTCCTAGTTATTTCTCCTAATGTGACAGCTGACATAACATATTTAAAAATTAATATTAATATTAATATTAAAAGTAAAATGAACATTAATATTAACATTATATTTTTTGAATAATTAAATTTTTAGGTTAAAATTTGTTATGTAAAATGTCATGTAATATATTATATCGACTGTCACGGGGAGAGAGAGAGAGAGAGAGAGAGAGAGAGAGAGGAGTATCACTTGGGAGTTATTTTTTAGAATTGCCGAGATCTGACATGGGTGTTAATTTGTTGGCCGATAATGCATGGATGCATGAAGCAATGGTGGCGTTAGAGAACATGGCGTTTATATCAAATGCCGTCAGTCTGGTGATCTACTTCTTCAGCTACATGAACTTTGAGCTGCCCAAGGCCGCCAACACACTGACAAACTTCCTCGGAACAATGTTTCTGTTGGCGCTGGTCGGGAGATTTATTTCTGATACCTTCCTCACCAGATTTCAGACTTGTGTTGTCTTTGGATCCATTGAATTTTTGGTGAGCACGACTACTCTTTTATATATATATATATATATATATATATATATATATATGTGGATAAACGAAATATGAGTCATAGTGTTCATATTTCTAGATAGACTATACACATGTGGACCAATAGAAATAGACTCCTAGATTTAATGTGTATCTATGTGTACTAATACACTATATTCCTATAGGAATATAAACAATATTGTTCATATCTCGTTTAACACACACACACACACATATATATATATATATATATATATATATATATATATATATATATATATATATTTTCTTTGCCATGGGAAATCTTCTTTATCCTTTTCTTTTTCTTTCCTGGCCAATTAAAGCGACTATTTAATTAGGGTTTTGATCAGAATTTACATACATAAATGTTCGTAGAAGAAGAAATTTTCCTTAAAAAAAATTGTTAGTACAGAAATTTGTGATTAACAACCGTTAGAAGGATGGTTAAATCCTTATCATAGTAATTTTCTAAATTAGTTCCTAAATCTTGTAAAGAATTTTAAAAGTTTCTCAAATCACTAAATTCACGAGTCAACCAAAAATGTTACGAGTTCCCAGGTTAGTTTAACTAATAGTATATATAAATATTCTATTAATTTAAATAAAATTAAGTATTTTTGACAATTTTACCCGTCTCTTCTTTTCTTTCTCTTTCCCTTTTTTTTTTTTTTCTTTTTCTAATAACTTAGAGTGGGTGAGTGGAAGATGAGAAATATGGCGTAGTGGTTGTCAGTGGCGGATCCACCCTTGTGATGGGGTGGGCTGAAGTCCATTCTAAATTTCTTTTTTTTACTTTTTATTTATTTATATATATATTTTTTGATTTTTTGTATATGTTTGTCCATCTCTAATCTATTCGAATCTGCTATAGTTTCAGTTTCAGTTTCTGGATTCTTTTCTGGTGGTTGTTGAGATGGATGATTTTGTGGTGGTAATTAATTTAGAGAAGGGGATAATAATAATAATAATAATAAGTGGAAGATGGGTGAAGTGTTGAGATTAAAAGATTGTTTGTGTTAATGAATTTAGTTGGCGAGAAAAATTATGAGTGAAAAAGAAGAAGAAGAAGAATTAATAACCGTCAAAGCGAAGGGAGGGAGAAACAAGCAGAAGAAGGTGACTACAAATTTGATTTTTTACTCTCTTAAACCTTCGGTTTTGGTTAAGTTTTGACTGAGAGAGACATTGGAAAAGAAATTATAACTCAATAGCTTGTGATTTAAGAGACTTCCAAGCAAATAATAAAATTTCGAAGACTTATCTAAAAATACGATAATTTCAAGGGGCTTATATAGTTATATGCAAAAAAAAATTAGAATAATACAAATAATAGTAGTCTTTATTATCCTAGAGATTCTATGAAGCTGTAAAACTTTAATACAACCTAGATTAGAACATTCTATGACTTGCACTTTAGACGAATCTTAAAAAGATTATAGCAATCCATGAATTTAGTTCTCGTCCCCAAATTTTTTATCCTAGAGATTCTATGAAGCTGTAAAACTTTAATACAACCTAGATTAGAACATTCTATGACGTGCAGTTTAGACGAATCTTAAAAAGATTATAGCAATCCATGAATTTAGTTCTCGTCCCCAATTTTTTTATCTTTCACTAAATTTTTATTTTAACATCGATTTTTTTCTTTCGAAGTGGAGCATGAAAGTGAGAAATTTCTATTCTCAGCTCGCGCATTTTGTTGAAGCACAATTTCCTATCTACTCAACATTTCTAAATCAATCATAAAAACTATATATATATATATATATATATATATATATATATATATAACTCACTTCAACAACCATCCAAACACCAAACACTAAAATTTTATTACTTCTAACCTACACTTCTCCAAAGCACCCAAAAGAAAGAATTCAAAAAAAAGTTCTAGGTATACGTGACGTGCATATGCAAATTATCGTTTTCTGAAATTTCTATTTTGCAATACTTTGACTTCACTCAACCGCAAAATTGGTTCAAATATATGGAGCAAACCATTAGAGTTTATACCAACTCAAACCACGAGAAAAATAATTAATGAAAAATGTATCTAAATAAGCCAAAGATCTTAATTTATTTGATTGTGGTTCCTAAGAGCTGCAAATTTGATCCCTATAAAATAATAGGTAATAGTCAACCTGCTAGCAAACAAAGAAACATACAACTTAGATGCCTTCAATTAATTATTATATTGTTATTTTTATTTATTTGGTAGAAGTTGAAAGTAAGAGGATCAAAAAAAAAAAAAAAGACAAAAACCCGGGCTAGAAATAATTAAAATAAATATAAGTTCCATACAAATTTTTTTTATAGAAGCTTTACCTTCAAAAAACTGCAAAATTCCGACCTGCCGGATTCGAACCAGCGACCTAAGGATTTGATCTGCGCAAGACTACAGTCCTCCGCTCTACCAACTGAGCTAAGGTCGGTTGGTGATTAAGTCCAAGTATGTATTTGTATTGTTTTATATAGAAACTACAATTCGAAATACTATTGTTGCTTCTACTGGAAAGTTAACCTAAATTTAATTTGTTCACAGGGTTACGTAGTATTAACAATCAAGGCCCGGTTCCCCTCCCTCCGGCCAGTTCCCTGCAAAGGCATGATAACAGCTGCCTGCGAGCCCGCCGGGGGCGGCAAGGCCGCGATCCTCTACGCCGGGCTCTACCTAGTCGCGCTGGGCACCGGCGGCATTGGGCGCGGACCAGTTCGAGCCGAAGGACCCCGACGAGCTGCCCCTCCTCTCGAGCTTCTTCAATTGGTATCTCTTCGACCTCACCATCCGCTCGTCCCTCGGCGTGACGTGTTGGTTTTGGTTTTGTTTGTTTCTTGAAAAAGTTCAATTCCTTTCCATTTCTTTAGTCCCACATCGGATGGGACAAAGCCTTCCTATGTACATATATTAGTTTCTTTCCTTTGCTCTATTAAGTTGTTGTGTGGGGAACCCCTTGGGCCACGCGCGCGCCGCCGCCCGGCCCGGCTCGGCTCGGTTCGGTTCGGCGCGCGTAACGGGTGCGGGTACGCGCCCACATCTGCGGGCGCCGAATGCCGATCCGATTTTCTCTTCGGGTTCGGGCTGGGACCCTAAAAATCTTTTTGCTCCTCTTCTTTTTTATTTAATTTTTTAAACGTTAGAAAATTAATTTCTGAACGTTACAAAATGTTTCTGAACCGGTTTTGTGTCCAGGTTCATTATTTATTCTCTTGTGTAACGTCTGAATTAATAGAGAATTAATTCTGACCGTTACACAATAGTTTTATATATATCGGACAGTTTTCTTTGTAAATCATCAGAAAATATTCTTACGAAACCTCTGTCAACATTCTGTTCAGTTCTTCGTCTTCATCTCCAAGCTCTGGGCAGAGCTAAGTCCTGGTCGTTCTCTCCAAGTCGTGTGCGGCAACGAGATACCGGTAGTGCGGGGGTTTTACCACTAGGAGCTTCGGGAACGTCTGCACACAGATCCCGAATAAACTCTTAGGGCAGTGCTTCGTGCACGACTTCCCCAGAGGCCGGTAACATCTAATTTTATTTTTGTATTCTGAAATTTTACAATAATAAAAGACGGAAAAAATTCTAACAATCTAAGAGTTTATTTTTGTTAGAATAATTTTTGTTAGAATTTTCTATACTGTTAGAATTGTTTCAATACTTTTGTTACAATTATTTTTCACTATTTGCTAATTACTGTTCAACAAACACTGCCCTTTCGGATCAGAACCTTAATCTGCCGCCTTAGACCATATTGGCTAGTTACTGTTGATTCTGTTTGCTAGTTATTAGAAGCACTATTTGCTACTTACTAGAAGCACTATTTGCTAGCTACTGTTGATTCAATTTCCTAGTTACTGTTAAAAAAAAAAAAAAAAAATAGTTACCGTTGCTAGTCCTATAGTAATTTCGTTTCTATAGCAATTTGTTCTATAGCAATTAGAAAGGAATCTAGATCTCAAAAGTTAATACTTTTTCGTTTCTACAAAATTAACTGTTGATTTCAAAAGTTAATACTGTTTCGTCTCTACAAGATTAACCATTAATTTCGTTTCTATAGCAATTTGTTCACAACTTGTTCTATAGCAAATTAAAGTTCACAATAGTTTCTGTAGCAAATAGTTACTGTATTTGTTCACAATAGTTACTGTAGAAATTCAAGTTAACAGTAGAAATTTTCTATAAATTTGTTCTATAGCAATTTAAGTTAATACTGTTTCTGTTTTCACTGAAGAAAAATAAAACTGGTTGTTAAATTGCTACTTGCTACTTGTTGTGGATTATCAATACTTGTTAACAAGTTTTGTAGTTAACAATTTATGCTGTAACCAAACAATTATTTTATTACTGTAGCAAATTTGTTACTTATAAAACTTGCAATCTAAGTAGCACTACTCATTTGGTACTTACCATTGCTCATTTGTTCTGTTGATTAGCATTACTTATTAGTTGCTGGATGCTGGAGCAAATTCTTTTGCTTAATTACTGTTAATACAATTTGTTTAATTTTAATCACTTAATATTTTGAAAGCAATCTAAGACCAAAAGAAAATAGTTTAGTAAAAGGAAATTGCAAATAAAATCTTGAATCTAAAGTTTCAAAGTAGAGACAAACTCGGACACAAGCCGAAAGGGTCATTCTGTCAACCGGGTGTAAATAACCCTAAGCGACACGGTATTTAAGAGTCTTTGGACCACCGCTAGCTGGGAACCGGCCCCTACAGCTAACCTGAGTTGATCAACACTTAAAAACTAAAGATTTTAAGATTAATTAGCAAAGACCACCTAAACTATTATCTTGAACATAGTTATTAAATAATTTATATATTTTCAGACTGATTAGCAAAGACCACCTACAAGCTACCTCCCTCTTGGTCTGATATTTCTAAGGAACTTATCCATACACAAGGAGTTCTTACCTACAATCAAGTCCTAAAGAAAATTAGAACCGAAGAACAAATTAGATTGAGGTCTAAGCCTAAGACTGAATCTAAAGCTAAGGTAAACCTTGTAGAAGGCCAAGGAAAACCCAAGTCTATTTTTTCCTTATAAACCCAAGAAGAATTTCTTCAAGAAGAAGAAAAACTTTCAGTCTAACCACCACAACCTTCATCACCAGAAGCGAACATGCTTCACAAAGGTTCTTCGAGTTCCTTTAGGTCTGTAAGCTTTCAACCCCTTATTAACCTCTCTTACCATTCTGATGATTGGTGGTTGGATTCTGGAGCTAATGTTCACGTTTTGTTTGATCGCTCCTGGTTTTTAAACTATCAGGAATCAAGTGAAGGAGGTGTGACCCTAGGAGATGGCTCAACGGCACAAATTATTGGAAGAGAAAAAGTTAACCTGAATATGACATTAGGAAAAATCCTAACTCTTCATGATGTTCTTCATGTGCCGTCAGTCAGGAGAAACCTAGTTAGTGGATCCCTTTTTGTAGCCTCAGGATACAAAATTGTAATGGAGGCTAATAAAGTAGTTTTTTCTAAGCATGACTCTTTTATAGGAAAAGGCTTTGTAAAAGACGGTCTTTTCATTTTAAGTACAATGAATAAAATGTCTGATTGCTCTCTCATTGTCTCTAATATAGAATCTTCAAATGTTTGGCATGGCAGGCTAGGTCATGTGAACCTAGGTTCTATTAAAAGAATGATGACCTTAGACCTTATTTCTAAGACTCCAATAGATGACAAACACAGATGTGAGATTTGTGTTCAAGCCAAACACACTAGATTACCATTCAAATCTGTAGAAAGAAATTCTGACCTTCTAGAACTTATCCATAGTGATGTATGTGACTCTAATAGGATTTTGACCAGAGGCGGTAGAAAATACTTTGTTACGTTTATAGATGATTATTCAAAGTATTGTTATATCTACCTTCTCAAAACCAAAGATGAAGTTCTAGATAAATTTAAGGTCTACAAATCTGAAGCTGAGAATCAATTAGAAAGGAAGATTAAGATCCTTAGATCTGATCGTGGTGGAGAATATACCTCAAACGAAATGACTAACTTCTGTGAAGAACATGGAATAATTTATGAGGTAACTGCTCCATATTCACCTCAGTCTAATGGAGTTGCTGAACGCAAGAACCGCACTCTGTTAGATATGGTGAATGCCATGCTTCTCAGCTCTGGTGCTCCTGATAACTTGTGGGGAGAAGCCCTTTTAACTGCCTGCTACATTCTTAATAGGATTCCTAGTAAGACAAAAGATAAGACTCCCTATGAGCTGTGGAAAGGTAGAACACCTAGGATTAATTACCTTAGAGTTTGGGGATGTCTTGCTAAAGTCGAAATTCCCGAACCTAAAAAGAGGAAGATTGGTCCCAAGACTGTAGACGCTGTTTTCATAGGATATGCCTTAGACAGCTATGCCAATAGATTTCTAGTGACTCACTCTGAAGTAAATGAAATCTCTAACAATACCATTATAGAAGCAAGAGATGCAGTTTACTTTGAAAACATATTTTCTTTTAAGGATAAAGTTTCAATCTCTTCCTCCATACCCTCTACTAGTTCTCAAGTCCAAATACCTAGCTCTCAATCTGTACAAGACTTAGAACCAAGACGGAGTAAAAGGAATAGGATTGAGAAAAATTTAGGAGAAGGATTCTTCACTTTTTTGATAGAGGGTGATCCCTCAACTTATGAAGAAGCAATGTCGTCTCCTGATACTCCCTTCTGAAAAGAAGCCATTAACAGTGAATACAACTCCATCATGGAGAATAACACTTGGTTTCTAACAGATCTACCTTTAGGGAATAAACCAATAGGTTGTAAGTGGATTTTCAAGAAGAAACTCAGAGCCGATGGTACTATAGAGAAATACAAAGCTAGATTAGTTGCTAAGGGTTTTACCCAGAAGAAAGGGTTAGATTATTTTGATACCTACTCTCCTGTAGCTAGG
Source organism: Iris macrosiphon (assembly GCA_036927795.1). Lineage (NCBI taxonomy): Eukaryota > Viridiplantae > Streptophyta > Magnoliopsida > Asparagales > Iridaceae > Iris > Iris macrosiphon. The sequence continues at coordinate 33,005,540 of JAYESA010000015.1, read as the reverse complement.
ATCACATCCATTAGAACTCTCTTGGCCTTAGCATCCATTCATGATATGCTAATCCATCAAATGGATGTAAAGACAGCATTTTTGAATGGAGATCTAGAGGAAGAACTTTATATGGACCAACCTGAAGGTTTCATTGCTAAAGGTCAAGAAAAGAAAGTCTGCAGACTAGTAAAATCCCTCTATGGCCTGAAACAAGCTCCCAAACAATGGCACAATAAATTTGACAAAGTAATTTGTGTTGTCAAATGAGTATGACAAATGTATATACTCTAAAGGTACATATAAAAATTGTGTCATTTTGTGCTTGTATGTAGATGACATCCTTATCCTAGGTTCATCACTGGAATTGATAAATATTACAAAGAACTATTTATCTAGCCAGTTTGATATGAAAGACCTAGGAGAAGCCAACCTAATTTTAGGAATGCAAGTGACCAAAGGCAAAGAGGGTTATACTCTATCTTTAGCACATTCAATTGAAAAAATGCTAAAAGGATTTGAGTTATTTGATAAGAAACCTGTCCTTACTCCTTATGACAGCAGTATTGTACTGAAAAAGAATGAAGGATCACCTTTGGAACAACATAAATATTCACAGATGATAGGCTCCCTTATGTATATAACAAACAGGACAAGACCTGATATTGTATTTGCTATTGGGAGACTAAGCAGATATACCAGTAACCCAAATCAGTCACATTGGACTGCCTTGGATAGGGTATTTAGATATCTCAAGGGCACCCTAGATTACAAACTTCATTTTACTAGGCACCCTGATATCATAGAAGGTTATTCAGATGCAAACTGGGTAACTGACTCACATGATATAAAATCTACTACTGGATATGTTTTTACTTTAGGAGGAGCTGCAATCTCCTGGAGCTCTTGTAAGCAAACTATCATAGCTAGGAGTACAATGGACTCTGAAATGATAGCTTTAGATACAACTTGCACAGAAGCTGAATGGCTTAAAAATCTTATTATGCATATACCTGTTTCTCTTAGTTCTGTTCCTGCAATTTCTATAAATTGTGATAATAAATCTGTTATTGAACTACTAAAGCATGATTCTGTGAATGCTAAGATGAACAGGCACCTGCAGCTGCGCTTCAAGTCAATCAAAAGCCTACTAGGCAAATATGTGGTTCTTGACTATATAAAGTCAGAAAAGAACCTTGCAGATCACTTGACGAAGGGTCTGTCTAGGACTTTGATCCTAGAATCATCGAGGGGGATGGGGTTAAGCCCATAAATTAGTCACCAGCAGTGGCAACCCAACCGAGTCTGACTGGAGATCCCAAGAAGCCGGTTCAATGGGTAGAAACAAGCTGAACTTAGGTGACTTTATGGAACACTGACTCGAGATTAAAATCTCATTAAAATAAAGCCCAAGCGGCTGTACATGTGTACAATTACTCCCCATCCCTATGGTGACAGTGTTCCTGTGTGATATGGTTATGATGAGTTTTAAAACTCTTAATAGGTCCAAGCTGTAATGCTGGGTTGATTCATATCACCAACCATTAAGGACTTACCTATATGAGAGGTCGTGAAGGCCGCGACTATGGGACAGGGCGATCCCAGACAACTCTCATGAATGTAGAAAGTGCGCATGGCCATTTAAAAGTGCCACCCGATAGATCAAGGATCTCTAGCGTACTATGTGTGCTATTTTTCTAAATCTGGTTCAAGAAGACTGATTCAAGGCATAGTCCATCAAGCACTTCTTCAGATTAAGGCAATAGTCACTACGTGAGATTCAAGGCTGTAGTCCATCTCATTTATGCATAGTATTTTACTGCCCAGATGCTCTCTCTCGAATTACTTTACTCTTATCTCTGTTTCGGAACTTGACCTTTTGGGGGGGGATTGTTGGTTTTGGTTTTGTTTGTTTCTTGCAAAAGTTCAATTCCTCTCCCTTTCTTTAGTCCCACATCGGATGGGGCAAAGCCTTCCTATGTACATATATTAGTTTCTTTCCTTTGCTCTATTAAGTTGTTGTGTGGGGAACCCTTTGGGCCACACGCGCGCGTCGCCGCCGCTGCCCGGCCCGGCTCGGCTCAGTTCGGTTCGGCGCGCGTAACGGGTGCGGGTACGCGCCCACATCTGCGGGCGCCGAATGCCGATCCGATTTCCTCTTCGGGTTCGGGCTGGGACCCTAAAAATCTTTTTGCTCCTCTTCTCTTTTATTTAATTTTTTAAACGTTAGAAAATTAATTTCTGAACGTTACAAAATATTTCTGAACCGGTTTTGTGTCCAGGTTCATTATTTATTCTCTTGTGTAACGTCTGAATTAATAGAGAATTAATTCTAACCGTTACATAATAGTTTTATATATATCGGACAGTTTTCTTTGTAAATCATCATAAAATATTCTTACGAAACCTCTGTCAACATTCTGTTCAGTTCTTCGTCTTCATCTCCAAGCTCTGGGCAGAGCTAAGTCCTGGTCGTTCTCTCCAAGTTGTGTGCGGCAACGAGATACCGGTAGTGCGGGGGTTTTACCACTAGGAGCTTCGGGAACGTCTGTACACAGATCCCGAATAAACTCTTAGGGCAGTGCTTCGTGCACGACTTCCCCAGAGGCCGGTAACATCTAATTTTATTTTTGTATTCTGAAATTTTACAATAATAAAAGACAGAAAAAATTCTAACATGACGTTCGTGGTCTGGGTCAGCCAGAACCGGGGATGGGACTGGGGGTTCGGCATGTGTGCTCTGTCGCTCCTCGTCGCTATCTTCTTCGTGTCGATGGGTTGGTCGATCGTCTAACCGGACCAACGTCCCCGGCGGAAGCTCGATTACGCGAATCTTGCAGGTACAAATCTCTCTCGACAAACGTAAACTGCAAATAAAGTTATAATCTACAGAAAATTGCGTATAGAGTATCAAAGTTTTGCAAAATTGTCCTGAAAGCATCAAGTTTGCTGAAATTATGATTAGAGAACCAAAATGCTCTTCTTCTTTTTTTATGTAAAGAAAATGCCATCCTAATCGAGCACGTTTTCTTTGTTTTCCAAAAAATCAACCGTTTAAAGAATGTTTTCTATGCATGTGTGCATATATATATTTATTAACATTGCTTAATTATTTTTGCTCAGTTAATATTAAATTAATTAAGGATGTTAGAAAATCCTTTTTTTAAGGACGTTTTCTACGCATAATTGATATAAAAACGTCCTTCGTGGAAAGGATATTTTTCAGCAAATAATTTTTTTTACCACCTAAAAGATGATAAAAAAATAAAAATAAAATAATTATATTGCCAAAACTTTAATCCGGATCTCTCGGATGAGAACAAATGGTTTTAGATTCTAGTCTTAAATATTTCGTACTACAAATTTCTCTATTTTTGATTAATATGCAAAAAGAATATCCAACGGATCGATATATATATATTTTCTTTTTACAATACCGTCTAATATACGTCCCTCCATATAGCGTTTTTTATGATTGTAACATTTTTTTTGTCTTTCATTACAGGTAATCGTTGCAACAACCCGGAACCGGAAGCTGCCGGTCCCTGCAGCCTCCGACGGGCTCCCCGAACCGGCACACGACAAAGAATCCAGCACCGTCTCGGCTGCTGACACGGAATTCCTCCTCCACACCGTCCAATTCCCCTCCGCCTCCGCCTCCGGTACCCGTGGCGGACCTGCACCGTGAGCCAGGTCGAGGAGACGAAGATCCTCCTCCGCATGATCCCCATCATCCTCAGCACGGTCTTGATGAACGTCTGCCTCGCCCAGCTCCAGACCTTCTCCATCCAGCAGGCCACCACCATGGACACCAAGCTGACCACCCCGAGCTTCCACATCCCCGCCGCGTCCCTCACCGTCATCCCCCTCCTCTCCATGGTCCTCCTCATCCCCGTCTTCGTCCCCTTGGCCCGGAATCTAGCTCACCGGCATCCGTGCCCTCCAGCGCATAGGCGTGGGGCTCGTCCTCTCCTCTCCTCTCCGCGGTATCGATGGCGGTGGCCCTCTGCCGATAACGGTCTTCTGGATGGGGCTGCAGTACGGGATATTCGGGATGGCGGACATGTTCACCCTGACCGGAATGCTGGAGTTCTTCTACGCGGAGAGCTCGAAGGGGATGAAGTCGCTGTCGACCGCCATATCGATGAGCTCGTTCGCGTTCGGATACTTCGGGAGCACGGTGATGGTGGAGGTGGTGAACAGGGCCAGCGGCGGGTGGCTGGCGGGAAACAATTTGAATAGGGACAGGTTGGAGTATTTCTACTGGCTGCTGGCTGCTGGCTGCTGGCTGCTGGCTGGACTCAGTGTGCTCAACTTTGGGGTCTACTTGGCTTGGCTTGGCTTGGCTTGGCTTGTGCTTCTTGGTATAGGTACAAGAATAATAAATAGCGTGGAAGTGAAGAAGACTGCACTCGCAACAAATTTAGACCAAGTGTTTGTAGAATGAGGACTTTGATGTTCAATATTGTACGATTGTTTGTTGGATCTTGAGTTTTTTTTAAGGCATGTTTAGTTCTCGTTGCTCTTAACGAGTATCAAGTGTGATTTCAAGAAGTTTTTTTATAAAGTTATTCTGTTGACAAATTTTAATGTTGTTGCAAGATCAAAATGTTCATCGAATTGTCACTTGACTTGAGATTGGTGACGTAGTGTATGGGCAATGAGCTTAATCTTCATAGGCTATTGGTCTCTTGCTTCTTGTGGGCCCATTGGGCTATTGCTCGTCAAAGGCCTTTGTGGAGGACTTGCATGATCTATCTCCTTTTCTTCATTCTTTGTCACTTTCCAAAGTTGCATTATGGAAGTCAAAAAAATAAATAAAAATGGGTTGCATTATGAATTGAAAAAAGAAGAAGTAAAAAGTGTTCCTTGTTAAGTGGAATTCGATTCTTGTAAGATCCAAATCATTTCAAATAGCTCATTTGACTTCCTTGTTTTCTTTATGAATTAATTGTTGGGAATAAAATCGAAATATATTTTTCAAGAATCGCACCTGCAACAAGCCGACACCCACAACATCCAATACGGTGACCGACTTACAGAAAATAAAGATCATAAGATACAAGATAAAAATATAAAAAAATTAAGGGAAAAATCTAACGAATAAAAACTACCGGAAGAGCGATATCACTACTAAATAAAATTAAAATATTTTACAACATCGTTAGATTTTTTGTTTTCTTTTCAAAATGAATCATGACAAATACAAAATTAAACTTTGGCCATGGAGAGTCGATGCATTAGAGATGTGGTTGGCCTGAAATTTTAGCTCATTGCCATATCTAAGACCTATGCGTCAAAATCAGTCCGTAATTTCTATTAATTTTTTTTTTTGATGTTTGGAAATGTACAAAAGATTCGAAACAAAATTGAATAATTGAAGGTGGAAAAATGAATCATGGGATGAGGGGAGAAACATTTCTCCTCCTATTTTTTTCTCCTTGGGAATTGTTTTTCTTTTTGCTCTTTTTTTTGGGAATCCAAACACGAAAAAAAATAACTTTCTTTTCCCAACTCTTGATTCCGTGAACCAAACAATGTCTAAGTGTCATCCCTCCCTGGCAGAATGGTCCTCAGTAGACTGGATTTTTTACAGCTTATACCGACTCTCAGAAGCTGTTTCTGCTTTCTGAAAGCAGCATCAAAGGTTTATTTGCTCTTTGCGGTTGTTAATGGGCTAGTTCCAGACATGTGGCCCAGCTCATTCAAATACTCATAAACGAGCCCATTTCAAGTTCCAACTTCTGCAGTCAAAATCTTTTGATTTAGAAACTATTATTCTCCATCCATCATCAAACTCCTCTCATGGCATCTCTCTTCTTCACTATTCCTCCTCCTCCTCCTCCTCCTCCTCCTCCATTCTCTCATGCTTCTCTCCAACCAACCTCTCCCTCTTCTTCTTTCCTCCATAAAGCTGGACCAACCATCCCATTCTCCATTCTCTCCCAACCCAAACCCACCACCAACCCCCACCCCCACCGCCGGCGCCGCCTCCGCCTCCTCCCCCCCCTCGCCATCAACCTCACCTCCTCAAACCCAGACGACCCACCGGGAAAATTCTTCCCAAGTCGTGTTCTTGATAATGCGCGCGACCTGCTCGACAGTTTGCCTCAACCGGTGAAAAACTTCCCGTGGGACAAAACGTTGCAGAGTTTCCTCGGGTTGGTCCTAGACCTCGCTGCCACGGTAGTGAAGTGGCTCTCGGTTCCGGTGCTGGCGGTGTCTTCGCTGAGCGAGATGTCGTACTGTGCCCACGAGAGGAAGATGAGGGTCATACCGATACCGTTCCTTGCCGGGTTCGCTCTCGCTGGAGTGATGAAGGACACCGCCGTTGACCTCTCGGAGGAATTTAAGGTCTGGTGTTTTACTATTAGGGAAAAAAAAACTTTTTTTTATATGGGTCAAATTTGCTTATATTTAATTTAGCTACAATAGAAGGTGCTATAGATTATGTTAGTAAACTGCTTTTGTAAGTTGATGTCATAAGTTGCTGATCATACCTGCTTGCGGAAAGCTGCTCTCAAAAGCAATAATGTCTTTAGTGGAAAACCAGCTTTCTAATGCTGAAATTAATGAAATGATAAAATTAGAATTGTATTATAAAATTGTAGACATGTAAGATGGAATGGAGAAAAAAAGCTTGTAGATGAATATGGTAACTTGTAGGTAGGTGACCATAAATTCCGGTCATGGTGAATATTGGGTCAACATCAATTTTGTGTATTCTAGGAAGAATTTTTAGGATATATAGCATTTATTTAGTTGATTTAAGTTATACATTTGGTCAAACTTGGAGCTAAGAGTCCATATTTGTAGTTTCATATTTCTTTTCTTCACTTATTATAAATAAGAACAACCTGTTGTAGTAGTGTATCTTGTTTTTTTCCCCTAATTATTATTAATTTCTAAATATATATAGGAGTAACCACCATCACCACCGACATGTTGTTATGACATGGTATCAGAACATGTTCGATGATCATCAAAGGAGAGTTCGAGCCGATATCATTGGCAAGTGTGTTATCTCTCGTTGTTGTTGTTGTGATTGAGACATGTTGTGGATGAAGAAGAGAAAGAACACAAAAATTGGAGTTTAGTAAGATCCAAAGGCGTTTACGGGCAAGTTTCTTGGGAGTTTCCTAAGATGGTACCTTGTACTAGAAACACATACCTTAAATTTGCAATTCAATTTCCTGGTAGGTTTGAATTTCGACTATGAAATCATCTGTGGAGAGATTATATGGAAGAAAACTCTTCCACCTGTGGAAAAAAGTGTATGCTCGAATCTAGTTGGAAAGAGCCAAAAAAAGATTATGGCACCACAATCTGAGCTGATTGTTGCAGTACGACGAAGATTAAGTTCAAGTCTACGCTGATTTTCCGAAATGTGCTCTTATAGTCGTGACAGTCATCATATGTTTCAGTCCCTTTGGCACAAAGCCACAAACTAAGAAGTCATCTAATCGTCAGATGTCATCTACGACATTTTGTCATGCAACTGCCTCTCTAAAGAGACCTAGAACCATTCTCTAGTTTTCAGTCCTCATTACATAATTTTTCTTGCAAGTTGAGCATGTTGATTCATTTACTGGTTCATCAATGTACTCAAATTAAGGTGGAGAATATAGAGAGAGAAAGCAATTGATATGGTAACAATATTTGCACCAACAAATGGTGAGATGAGGCGACTTATCGTCAGATGGATCATTGAACATGTTCAACTTGCAATTAAGGGGTCCGACTACCGACTAGTTGGCGCTTAGTCGGCCGACTAGTCCGAGTTTTACAACACTGGAGATAAGAGCCAACAACAACAAATGGTGTAAAGTAGCAACAAACGACACGGGTTGGTGATGAGAGCCGAGCCAATAGTATCAGATAACGTAGACTAGCAAAAGAGTGGACGTTGATTGTGTTCGACAAGTTGAATTAGTTGAGTCATTTTGTATTTTTTCAGTTTCTTAGGAGTTTCAAAAAATTTGTAACTCATGTTGTACACGTTTCTAGTTTCTACCGTGTGTACTCGAGGAGTTTAACAGAATAACTAAAGTGTCTTTAATTGCAAGTTGTACATGTTTTCCAACATGTTCAACTTAAGAGGAGTTAAAATTTTTTAGGCTGAATTGCAACTTGATATTCTCAACTATCCCAGTTTTTGAACTTAATATCCTAAACTTTTTTACTCAACTATTGAATATTTTTAACTTGATACCCAAAAATAAAAAAAATGACAAAATCACTCCTTCCCCACCCAACTCCCTTTCCCCGCCCCCCTGCTGCACCACCCCCGCTCCCCTCTCTCTCCACCCGCAGCAACGATAACGGCGACAACAACAACGGTGGCGGTTGCGCCAAAGTGTGCGGAGAGAGAAGGGGGGGGGGGGGGGGGGCCGGGGGTGAGGGGGGTGGGGGGAGGGCTGTGGTGGGATAGATGGGCAGGGGTATTTTCGTCTTTTTTAGGATATCAGGTTGATGCATATCAAAGTTTAGGGTATCAAGTTCAAAAACTGGATAGTTGAGGGTATCAAATTGCAATTGCCTATTATATTACGTAGCTTTGTAAAAAACACAGTACTCTGAAGCAACTTTTGAAATAAAGGTGTCCCACTCAAGAAGAACCCTTCCCATTTGCTACTCAATCATGCATTCCACCTAGTTGAGAATTTGACTCAAATCAATGAAAAGGTTATTGCGAGACAAAACTCTGGATGCTTTCCTTGTTGTTGCCTTGGGCCTTGCTCTCGTATTCACGAAGTACCTCTAGTACCCATATTGGCAGCCTCTTTGCTGAGCGAGGTGTTGTATTGTGCCACAAGACGAAGCTAAAGTTTATACTGTTACCGTTTTTGGGTTCATATTGGGAACACAGAAAGACTCGAACCGGAGTTGAACCATAAGGTATGATATCGGACTCGACCCATATGACTTACCATATGACTTAAACGGGAACCCTATTGTTAAGTCCTGGATGAATCCTATATATCTATGTCTTATCCTCCTAATTTCTATTCGATGTGGGACTAAACTCTCTATATAACTCCATTTTATACTGTTACAAAACTTGCGAACCTTAAGCATTGGATGCGAGATACAACGGGTTGATATAGGCGATAGTCGTCGAGGTCTCGGAATAATTTGGTTACAGGGGTGTCTTTTTGATAAAAAGGTTGGTTATTGATTGATTGATTTTTTTTTTTTATATAGGTAAAGTTTTCTTTTATTAGGTGCGATATTGCTATATATTCTAAATAATCAAGTTTGCTTCTTTATTTCCATGAGCTTTGATTTGATTAGCTTGTGCGTAGGGTGGGTTTGGTACTTCAAGCTTATCAAAGTTGTCATAATTTGTCTGTTAGTAACTACATACTGAAGGTGTTGTCAAAAGGAATAAGTTATTTGGTGAAAACTTGTTTATTGGTGCTAAAAATGTTAGAGACCATATTGAACATGTATTAGTAGAGATAGAAAGCAATACAATGGAATTTGGGAAAACAACTATTGGGTGGTTTTGTAAATTAACACATGATAAGTTGAAGCAACCTCCTTTCTTCAAAAACAACCCATAAATATCAGAAACTTCGCTACAATTAACCATAACCCGCTTTTACCAAACATATTTTGAAACAATAAGCAACTGGCTTTCAAAAAGACAGGCATAAACAACTTTCATTAGCTGTACTCCACCCAGTCTGGTCAACTTTACTTCTTTCTGTCTGTTGATGTTTCTGTTGATATCTTATGACCTATGTTGCATAACACAGGAAAATGGTTTCCGTACTTGTATCGTGTCTGTATTTGTGCAACATGACGTCATTGTACCTATTTAAAAATTGCCGCATCTCGTATCCATATTCTGTCCTTATCCAGAGTTCTGTTCCTATGTTTCAGGAAGGAGGGTTCCCTTGGCATTTGCTTCTGATTGCGAGTTTCTTCATGCTGCTCAAATTGCCTGGCCCATACTACCCATATTGGGGGCGTCTGGTGATTCCTCACTTTGCTAATGGTGGACTATGGAGGATTGTTTGGTTTACTTTCATGTGGTATAGAGGGTCCCAGAGTTCAGCTCATGCTGATAACAGTGGTGCTCAGCAGTGAAGGTACCTCATTCGAGTACTTGAAAGAAAACACTGCTTTTTCGATCCTCTTTTGTTACATAATGTAAGATCTGAAAGTGAGCAATCTGTTTCGTTTCTAAAGGATTTGGTACATTTTCTAGTTGTATTTGTTAGAGTTACATTTTAATGCATAGAGTAGATGAAATGGAAGTATGTGGTACTATCCCATCATATGAAGTGTATATACTTCTCAAATTTCCAAGCTTCAAAGTAATTTATTTACTAAAATTGTTGATTCTTTAAAACCAAACATAAACACAATGATCACAATTTATTTCCCTTTAGTATAGAAGTAACTGTCTTGGTTTATTTTTAGAATCATCCAACTACTGACATTACTGGAAATATGATCAAACATGAGTCTAAATCACGTTTTTGAACTACATATGGATGGTTGATTAGAAAGCCTGGACACTCCAGAGTTGGTGCCGTGTTCGTGTTATAGTCAACCTGCATGCGATATAGTTGGTCGAGTCTATTTTATAGACAATCAAACTAACTTTAAGACCGTATGTTTTGAAATTCATACAATAAATATATGAATATGCTTCATTATCTGCAACTTCAAAGTTATAAATTCTCTGCCTGTCCATTTCCCTGCATTCATGTATTATGTAAGAAAATGAAATTTGTATATTATGTAAAGTTTGCACATGCAACATGTTATGTAGTGTGCTTTTATTGATACAACTCCTAAAGTCACATATATTGTCTTTATGATATAATAGAGATTGCATTCTCCAACACTCGCTCCTTAATTTCCATCTAATCAGAGCTTCAATTAATGTCTGAACACAATCATGGGAGTCGCTAGACTTAATCTATCTTCAATTTATTCAAACAGATTCAGATTGTCAATCAATTCTAGTCTTATGAAACACTTAACCAATTCTAGTCAAAGGCACACCTCGAGTGCGCCTCGCAGCAAGGCGCATCAGCTGCGCCTTATACCTCATTAGGTGAGACGTCTTTCTCCGGACGCACCCAATGCGCGCCTTTCAGAAAACACGCATCTAGGCGCGTCTTATTTATTTATTTATTTATTTATTTTTTTACAAAAAACTATGAGGCATGAATATAGCCCTTACCTCATACAAGTGGGAGGATATGGACTTTTCCACGGTTGCTAAAGTTGGTTACAGTTGACCTAAAAAAACTAAAATTTACTAAGCATGGTTATGACTGCATCGATCTGTGGTCGACCTATTTGGTCACAACCGCAACCAAACCAAAATTATTTGGTTGTGAAATAATGACAGCCGAATCAAACCAACCAACTGGCGGTTCGATTTTGAAACCGATCGACTTGGTTCGTTTTTGCTCAGATCAGCTGATCGATTTTTTATTTGAACAGAACATACTTAAAATCAACAAAAAGTTAAATATTTTGAGCAATCGATTGCCACATGATTGCTAATAACTCATTTCCGTCATTTTATCATTTCAGCATTCCATCTCCAATAAGCACAATAGCTCATTTCCATTATTTTATCGGATCTCCGATAAAGAAAAAAAAGTCTAAAAATAAAAAAACAACGAAGCAAAACAATAAAAATATATAAAGTCCATCAGTTGATCAGTTTGGTTTGGTTTTATCGGTTTTTGATATTATCATTCCATTGAACGAACTAAACCGTTTGGTTATTAAGAACACCTAACCGACCCAATCCGAGTAGTCCATCGGTTCGGTTAAAAATCGATCAGTTTGGGCAGGGTTGGTTCGGTCGATTCCGCCCAAATTTGCAGAGCCCTAAGCATGGTAGAGAAAATACAAATTCTTATCAGTTCTGTTGATTGTTACTGCTGCTGTTTTTCTAGTTTACTTGGTTATGTTTTAACATATTTATGTTAGTTTTAATATGTTATTTGGCTTAGTTAAGTTTGGAGATAGAGAGGAGAAGGGAAAGTAGGAGAAGAGAGAATATGAGAAAGGAGATTGCAAGGGCCTTAAACCCTAGGTTGTATTTCATGTCTATTTATATTGATAAGCAATACACCCACAATTACTATTATACCCTCATATGATAAATAACAAAATAAAATAACTCTAACACCCTCCCTCAAGCAGGAGCATATAGATCAGACATGCCCAGCTTGCTACATAAATCAGAAAATGGACCACGAGCAAGTGGTTTGGTGATGATATCACCTAATTGATCCTCTGACCGAACATAAGGAGTGACAATATGTTTCTTCAGCAACAAATCACGAACAAAATGACAATCCACCTCGATATGTTTTGTGCGCTCATGAAACACCGGATTACTTGTGATAAACATTGCCGACTGATTATCACAATACATCACCATCGGAATAGGAATCATAATTCCCATTTCATGAAGAAGAGACTGCACCCACATCATCTCAGAAGCTGTATGAGCCATCGCACGGTACTCGGCCTCTGCACTAGAACGAGCCACAACATTCTGCTTCTTACTACGCCACGTGACAAGATTGCCATCCACAAACGTACAATAGCCAGAAGTAGACCTCCTATCACTGTAACTGCCTGCCCAATCGCTTCACTGAACCCAGTCACCGTAAGCAACTGGGAAGGTTTGTACAACAAACCCTTTCCAGGTGCACCCTTCAAGTATCGAAGAATGCGAGAGATAGCCTCCCAATGTGGTTGCCGAGGGGCATGCATAAACTGACTAACTACTCCAACTGCATATGTGATGTCTGGTCGAGTAACAGTAAGATATATAAGTTTGCCAACCAAACGTCTATAATATCCAATATCCTCAAATAACTCTCCCCTGTCAGCATCAAGCTTGTCATGATAATCCATAGGAGTCTCAACTGGCCGACACTTCAACATCCCAGTCTCGGAGAGCAAGTCTAGAACATACTTGCGTTGTGACAGATACACACCCTTCTTAGATCGAGCAACCTCGATTCCAAGAAAATATCGAAGAAGACCCAAATCCTTAGTATGAAACTGACGATTAAGGTAGGCCTTCAAGTCCACAATTCCAGCATGATCATTCCCAGATATAATGATATCATCAACATAAACAATCAACACGATAATACCTGCTGAGGAAGAATGGCAAAATACTGAATGATCTGATGTGGTACGCCGAAAGCCATACTGAATGAGAACTGAACTGAACTTGTCAAACCAAGTACGAGGTGACTGTTTCAGTCCATATAATGCTTTCTTCAATCGACATACAAGTTTTTTATTTCCTGCTACAACATATTCCGGTGGTTGATCCATATAAACCTTCTCCTGTAAGTCACCATGCAAGAAAACATTCTTTATGTCCAGCTGATATATAGGCCATTGGTGATTAACTGCCATAGAAATAAGAATCCGAACTGAATTCAGCCGAGCCACTGGAGAGAAAGTCTCCATATAATCCACGCCATATGTCTGAGTATACCCTTTGGCAACCAATCGTGCCTTGAGACGCTCAACAGAACCATCAGGGTGATACTTAACAGTGTACACCCATCTACAACCCACTGTTTGCTTTCCAACAGGAAGTGATGTAAGCTCCCAAGTCTGAGTTTGATGTAAAGCATACATCTCCTCATCCATTGCACTTTTCCAACCAGAAGATGACATAGCCTGCTTGTAAGTTTTGGGAATAAAAATAGAAGACAATAAAACAGCAAATGCATGAAAAGATGATGAAGCACGGTGTAATGAAACATAGTTAGAAATGAGATGCTTATTCTTTGTGGTACAAATGCGTTGTCTTTTTCTGAGAGCAATAGGAAGATCATCTGGATCTGTGGTGATGGGAGCAGAAACCTCAGGCACGGAAGATGATTGGTTGAAGGCTGAATTCTGCAGAACCACTGGCCTGTCCTTGGATCTCTGATAAACCTGTAAATGGGGAATGGAGACAGAAATTGATTCAGGAATGACCGGAAGTGGTATGGAAGATATCAAATCTGTTGTAAAAGGAATACAACGGTCTCCTGAAGGAAAGAAAGGGGTAGACTCAAAGAATGTAATATCCGCACTGACATAATATTTGCGTGACTGTGGACTGTAACAACGATAACCTTTTTGAGTACGGGGATAACCAAGAAAGACACTTCAGAGATCTAGGAGCCAACTTATCTCGATTAGGTTCAAAGTTATGAATAAAAGCGACCCACCCAAACACTCGAGGAGATAAGGAAAAATGTGCGACATCTGTATGTAATATGGTAAATGGAACTTTGTTATTTAATACAGATGATGGCATGCGATTAATAAGATAACATACAGTAAGAACGGCATCTGCCCAATACTGTTTAGAGACATGCATATTGAACATGAGAGTTCGAGCCACATCTAAAATGTGTCGATGTTTGCGTTCGGCTATACCATTTTGTTGAGAGGTATGGACACAACTTGTTTGATGAATCATACCACGATCAACACAGAAACTGTTCACAGAAAATTGAGTATACTCCAAAGCATTATCAGAACGCAGAATTTTGATACGTTTATCAAACTGAACATAAACTTCATTATAAAAGGCAGATAACACAGTTGGAAACTCAGATCTTTCTTTCATTAAATAACACCAAGTCATTCTGGAATAATCATCAATAAAAATAACAAAATACTGAAATCCTTTTGGACTTTTGACTCTAGACGGACCCTAAATATCAGAATGAACAAGATCAAAAGACTCTAATTGACGACTCTCACTACGACGAGAAAATGAACTACGGTGATGCTTGCCTAACTGACAAGCCTCACATTCAAGACTAGAAACATGACTCAAACTAGGAACAACTTGACGCAACTTAGCCAAAGACGTATGTCCCAAACGATAATGCCACTGCAACGGAGAAGTAGAAACAGAAGTGAAGGCCTTTCCAGGTAGATCCAAGTAGTACAGTCCATCTTTTTTATGTCCCGAACCAATCATCTTCTTCGTCCTGAGGTCCTGAAAAATACACAAATTGGGAGAAAATATCACAGAACATTGAAGAGATTTGGTTAACTGGCTCACAGATAACAAATTAAATGGAAAATTAGGCACATATAATGAATCAAATAATGATAGTGATTGAGTAGGGTGAATGACACATTTCCCAAGCACAGGACGAGTAGACCCATCAGCCAAGATAATATTATGTTTCATGGAATTACGATTATGAAAGATAGATGTTATACCAGACATGTGAGAGCTTGCTCCTGAGTCGATGACCCAAGAGGTGGATGGTGACTGGGTTGCCACAAAAGCAGGATTACCTATATGTGCCATGGTTGCAGTAGGTTGGGAGGTGGTACTAGCAAGCGCATTCAACTTCTGGAGGATCTGTTGAAATGGAGATGAGGTATCGAACGTTGAAGTCTGATTGAAACCCGAAGTATCATCTCTGGGAGCAGAAGTGGTGACCTGGGACTGCATATTTTCATCATGCACTTGATGTGCATATTCTGGTTTGCCCCACTTGTCCCAACAATAGTCTTCTACATGACCGAGCATTCCACAATAGTTACACTTCCGTGGTTGACCACGGCCACCACCACCACCGCGGCCACCACCACGACCATTGTCTCTACCACCACGACCATTGTCTCTACCACCACGGCCTCCTCCTCGACCAAAACTACGACCACCATCTCTACCACCACGTCCAATACCACGTCCACCACCACGACCAACAACACTAGAAACTATGGCAGAAGAGTCAGTACTCGGCACCACAGAACTCTGTCCCAGAAAGGAACGATTGAGACGGGAGAAAGTATCTGCCACCGTAGGTAACTGCTCTCTAGCAAGGATTTGAGCTTTATAAGGTTCGAGCGCAGGATCCAAGCCGGCTAGGATAAGTGAAACATGAAACTCTTCCTTCTGTCTCCGAGCTTCCTTCAAATCAGTAGTAACATGATGATATTTAAGCAGTTCCTCCCACAAAGCCTTTTTTGAAGCCAGATATTCATTCAAAGGCTTCCCATTTTGCTTTATATTGAACAATAACTCGTACAACTCATAGATACGGGCAACGTTTCGCTTCTGCGAATATGATTCTTCCAGATGCCCAAATCTGTTTGCTTGATTCACACCAGTGAACATTAGCAGCGATATGTGGTTCCATACTATGCCACAACCACGACATAACGTATGCATCTGCACTCATCCAATCTTCATACTCAGTGGACGTTTCAGGCAGGGGTTCTTCCGTCAAAAACTTCAACTTCTTCTTCGCCCTTAACACCACTTTGATAGACTTGGACCAGGCAAGGTAGTTCGCACAATTGAGTTTCACCGCTGTAATCGACTTTCCCAATTCATCATTATGAATAACAGTAAAAGGAGAACCACCTCCGCTACCACCACCACTATTAACCTCGCTAGAAGATTCGGTCCCCACCATACTTGCAGATGCAACAGAAGGATGAGATCTTTGAAACCCTATATCTCACAACGAACCTCAACCGACGACGAATAACCAACGGAGATCTGTAGAAACCCTAGATCTCATAAACGAACCACGAACAACCACGAACAACGAACGACGAACGGCGAATCATGAAAAATAGACGAAAAACAGCCGAAAATAAAATAAAATAAAATACACCCACAATTACTAATATATGCTCTGATACCAAGTTAAGTTTGGAGATAGAGAGGAGAAGGGAAAGTAGGAGAAGAGAGAATATGAGAAAGGAGATTGCAAGGGCCTTAAACCCTAGGTTGCATCTCATGTCTATTTATATTGATAAACAATACACCCACAATTACTATTATACCCTCATATGATAAATAACAAAATAAAATAACTCTAACAGGCTTTATTACTTACATTACTAATTAATTATTTTATTTATGTGTATTATTATTATTGTTATTATTATTATTTTATTTTTGTGCTCGCTTCGCTCGGGTGCATCTTAAGTGTGCCATGCGTCTAGGACGATATGGACTCTTTGCGCCTTGCGCCTTGGACTAACTTGGATGTAAGGGGCCCTATCAATTATCGAGAAATTGTAAGGCTACTAGACTTGATTGCATGCTATTTAGAAGGTTTAGTCTTATAAAATGCTTAACTAGAATTGGTTATGTTAGGTATCAAGAAGGATGATTGTTTCGGTTGCATAAAGGTGATGCACCTTTGTTATATGAAGAGGTCTAAAATAGTAAAATGACAATGGTCAAGTGAATTTTTTGGATTCGCTACATCAATTGGGTCATGGTAGTTAATTAAAGCACAAAGGGATAATCGTTGTTTACTAATTATGCTTGCTGTTAAAAGTTCTCTTTAACACTTACCAATTATGTTTATTTATGGGTATTATACAATATTAGTGTACAGTGTAGCTCATCTAGCTGTAGACAATGCATATGACATCAATCCTTGTGACCATGACTGCATCTTTAGTGAGCACAACAGGATGCACAACAACACAGTCGTTTAAATACTAAAGAAGCATATCAAGGGATTGGCCATTTCTCTAAGATATGCTTGTAATGTCAATTTACTGTCATATTGGTTCTGTGAAGTTGAGGCCAGGAATTGTAATTGCTGGATAGATTTCTTGGCATTGTATATCGCTTGGATTAAGAGACAAGGTGATAATAAAACACAATGGGACGATTGTTCTTTTCCAGTTATGCATATCGACCCAGTTCTTATATGCAATGCAATACATGTCAAACTAACTAATGCATGATAGCAGCCCTCGAGTTTTTAGTGCATCTTTATCAAGTACAAATGGGACTATTGTTGTTACCAATTTGTTGCGCATTACATACTACTCATATGAAGTGGAGCATACTGATATATATATTATAGACCTAATGTATGATTTCGGCAATTGCATCTTTGAGTGTCATCTTTATTGGTCAGTTTACTGTCCTATGTTGTTAATTTGATTTAGTTAACAGTTGTAGGAAATGATGCATATGCAGTCAACAAATTATGATATTTTTGTTCTATTTTAACAAATATTAGTGTGAGAAATTTAGTATTATCTATTGCATAACCTACAATAGAAACATAAGAGTTTCATTAGGAGTACATTTTCCCTGTAGTAAAATTAGATGAAGTATAAATGAGTATCCTACATTGAACCATTTTTAATGTGATTTCTTATATTGCTTAGTCTAATTGTCGACATAAAGTGTTACTATATTGTGACAGAACAATAAAATTTTATGTTACTTCATAGTCTGAGTATGAAGTAGGGAATGAAACTCATCACTTATGTTGTTTTATAGACATGTTTAAAAGTTATTAGCATTTATGCAGCCCAAACAGTCAATTCAACTATTGTAGCTTCTCAATTTTATTCTTGAAAATGTTATGGGAGCGGAAAGATGACAAAAATAAAGCACAACTTAGGTAGCCCCAACTTGGAATAGACGAGGGAAAACAAATCATCATTTTAGGTGATATTCGGGTCTGAAGACCAACTGATCAGCTAGTGAGAGTGGTAGGGTTGCCTTTGAAGTTGCTGTTGGTTTTGGGGGGGTGGGGGAGGGGGGTGGAGCCCAGACCTTGCAAATAAATAAAAATCATAGTAATAATAAATATAGACCACTCTTTTTTGGTTGTCTTGTTTAAAAATAACTCTGACAGGGCCCATAAATGACATAAGTGAAGGGAAGGCAACAGTTGGGGGGATAAATATATCCATTATCTATGAAAGATCGAACTATTGTTCTTTGTTACAC
Organism: Iris macrosiphon; assembly: GCA_036927795.1. NCBI lineage: Eukaryota > Viridiplantae > Streptophyta > Magnoliopsida > Asparagales > Iridaceae > Iris > Iris macrosiphon. The sequence goes on along the minus strand of JAYESA010000015.1, from coordinate 32,986,810 downwards.
CATTGTGAATATGCATGGAATGTTGAGAAAACAAATCAATAAAGACTTGTCTTGGTAGATGCTAGTTTGAATGAGGAGATACCTGATTAGAGTTGAACGGAAAAGAAGAAGATATACTGAAGCCTTCTGTGTTGTGTGTGCTTATATGTTATTCCGCCCTGCTTATGGTTTGTTACATGAATCAATTGGCGAAACTCTTTGTTATGGCTTTAAATTGCTTTAGAATTTAGTATTTGATCTTGGTAAGATTCTGTGGTGCTTTCTACCTGTGAAGGAGAGGGTAGGGACGGTGAGACTTCCTTAGGAGTTGGGGTGGTTCAACTCCATTTGGGTGTGTAGCTCAAATATTTGTTAGATGACAACCCATTCAAGTATTACTAATCAGCTGCCATATCAAGAGTTCTAATATATTGTTTGGCTGATATAGCCTGCTATGATATGCGAGTCTATGTTGCAGATATCCAGTTCTTTTACTAAGCATTTCCACCTTGTTTGGATTGCTGACTTCTTAATATATCATCTTTACAGCTAATGTCTACTTGGGTCTATGCCTTACATTGTGTCTACATACCAAGGTTCAAAGTATCGGTATCGGAATCGGTATCGGACCATTCCAATGAGTATCGGGATCGGCGGTATCGGTAGTATCGGCGGTTTCGGATCGGAGTATCGGATTTTTTGGTATCGAAAAGCAAACAACTATTAGTAAATTATTAACATTTTGGAAAATATATTTTATACATTTATGCATAATTTAAAGTATTTTTAGTGTTGTTTCTTAGTATTTTTGAAATTGAATGAAATAGTAGTCACCATTGTCGATTGATTTATATGCGATAGATAAGTTTTCCTTATTTATATGCTTTTACAACCTTACTATACTTTTACGCTCTTGCTAATTGGTCTTTTTTAATTCAATTTTCTTTGCTGAATTGACAGAAAAAGAGACCTCTAATATCGGTATCGGTCAGTATCGGGTATCGGTCGGTATCGGATCGGGACATGCCAAACTGTATCGGGATCGGCCGTATCGGATCGGTATCGGCCGATACTTCAAACTATGCTACATACTTAACCCCTCCCTCTCTATCTGTACATCTATTTGTCTATTTCAGTCTCTATCTATACCTTTTGTGCATAACTAACTTTCGGATTCACTTGTTAGTTGGATCTGCTTCTTGTTCATCGTTATTGTGAATATATTCTAGGGTCTATGGTTCTTCTGCAATACATCAATTTAGTAGATTTCAATTACTATACTAGCATAAACCACCTTGCACTCATAATTCAAAGAGAATAGGAGTATTCTCTTTTGTGGTTAAGCTGGCATAGTGCCTCTTGTTCACAAGCCCTCTTCTATACCCAATTCATCAAGTATATATCACTTTGCTTGTCATTTTGAGCTAGTTTTGTCCTTGCCCTTTTTCTGTGTACTCAACCTAATGAGTTTTCTGGTTGTTTTGGAATTTGGAGTTTCAAGTGCGTACCTGCCTGCCCTTGTCCAAGGACCAGATTGGCTTATTTCTCTTTGCTGATTGACTATGCCTTGTGTTTATCCTTTTTTTTCTTCTTCCAGAATTCGGATGCCTGAAATTATTTCCCCATTTCCAACTTTGTCTCTGTATCTAACACAAATACGTAACATTTGATATTTACCCAATTCATCAAGTATATATCAGCTTATTGGATGCTAAGCAGTAAGGATTATATATCAGCAAAATTAATTGTCATTATTCCTAACATACATCCGTTGGTCTTCGTCAACCAACTTACTAAACAGTTCAGACATGCAGGCAGAGCATAAAATTGATCGTGGTCTGTTTACAAAAACGAGTCTGAATAATCACTTGATTAAGTAGGATTCAATTCTAAATTTCTATAAAATCTAAACTGTTTGCTGATTTACCATGCCTTGTGTTTATCCTTTTTTTCTTCTTCCAGAATTCGGATGCCTGAAATTATTTTCCCATTTCCAGCTTTGTCTCTGTATCTAACACAAATACGTAACATTTGATATTTATCCAATTCATCAAGTATATATCACCTTGCTTGTCATTTTGAGCTAGTTTTGTACTCTCTTTTTCCTGTGTACTCAACCAAATGAGTTTCCTGGTTGTTTTGGAATTTGGAGTTTCGAGTGCGTACCTGCCTGCCCTTGTCCAAGGACCAGATTGCCTTATTTCTCTTTGCTGATTGACTATGCATTGTGTTTATCCTTTTTTTTCTTCCAGAATTCGGATGCCTGAAATTATTTCCCCATTTCCAACTTTGTCTCTGTATCTAACACAAATACGTAACATTTGATATTTACCCAATTCATCAAGTATATATATATATCAGCTTATTGGATGCTAAGCAGTAAGGGTTATATATCAGCAAAATTAATTGTCATTATTCCTAACATACATCCCTTGGTCTTTGTCAACCAACTTACTAAACAGTTCAGACATGCAGGCAGAGCATAAAATTGATCGTGGTCTGTTTACAAAAACGAGTCTGAATAATCACTTGATTAAGTAGGATTCAATTCTAAATTTCTATAAAATCTAAACTGTTTGCTGATTGACTATGCCTTGTGTTTATCCTTTTTTTCTTCTTCCAGAATTCGGATGCCTGAAATTATTTCCCCATTTCCAACTTTGTCTTTGTATCTAACACAAATACGTAACATTTGATATTTACCCAATTCATCAAGTATATATCACCTTGCTTGTCATTTTGAGCTAGTTTTGTCCTTGCTCTTTTTCCTGTGTACTCAACCTAATGAGTTTTCTGGTTGTTTTCGAATTTGGAGTTTCAAGTACGTACCTGCCTGCCCTTGTCCAAGGACCAGATTGACTTATTTCTCTTAGCTGATTGACTATGCCTTGTGTTTATCCTTTTTTTTCTTCTTCCAGAATTCATATGCCTGAAATTATTTCCCCATTTCCAACTTTGTCTCTGTATCTAACACAAATACGTAACATTTGATATTTACCCAATTCATCAAGTATATATATATCAGCTTATTGGATGCTAAGCAGTAAGGATTATATACCAGCAAAATTAATTGTCATTATTCCTAACATACTTCCCCTGGTCTTCGTCAACCAACTTACTAAACAGTTCAGACATGCAGGCAGAGCATAAAATTTATCGTGGTCTGTTTACAAAAACGAGTCTGAATAATCACTTGATTAAGTAGGATTCAATTCTAAATTTCTATAAAATCTAAACTGTTTGCTGATTAACTATGCCTTGTGTTTATCCTTTTTTTCTTCTTCCAGAATTCGGATGCCTGAAATTATTTTCCCATTTCCAACTTTGTCTCTTTATCTAACACAAATACGTAACATTTGATATTTATCCAATTCATCAAGTATATATCACCTTGCTTGTCATTTTGAGCTAGTTTTGTCCTTGCTCTTTTTCCTGTGTACTCAACCTAATGAGTTTCCTGGTTGTTTTCGAATTTGTAGTTTCAAGTACGTACCTGCCTGCCCTAGTCCAAGGACCAGATTGACTTATTTCTCTTTGCTGATTGACTATGCCTTGTGTTTATCCTTTTTTTCTTCTTCCATAATTCGGATGCCTGAAATTATTTTCCCATTTCCAACTTTGTCTCTGTATCTAACACAAATACGTAACATTTGATATTTACCCAATTCATCAAGTATATATATCAGCTTATTGGATGCTGAGCAGTAAGGATTATATACCAGCAAAATTAATTGTCATTATTCCTAACATACATCCCTTGGTCTTCATCAACCAACTTACTAAACAGTTCAGACATGCAGGCAGAGCATAAAATTGATCGTGGTCTGTTTACAAAAACGAGTTTGAATAATCACTTGCTTAAGTAGGATTCAATTCTAAATTTCTATAAAATCTAAACTGTTTGCTGATTGACTATGCCTTGTTTTTATCCTTTTTTTCTTCTTCCAGAATTCGGATGCTTGGAATTATTTTCCCATTTCCAACTTTGTCTCTTTATCTAACACAAATACGTAACATTTGATATTTATCCAATTCATCAAGTATATATCACCTTGCTTGTCATTTTGAGCTAGTTTTGTCCTTGCTCTTTTTCCTGTGTACTCAACCTAATGAGTTTCCTGGTTGTTTTGGAATTTGGAGTTTCAAGTGCGTACCTGCCTACCCTTGTCCAAGGACCAGATTGACTTATTTCTCTTTGCCGATTGACTGTGCCTTGTGTTTATCCTTTTTTTTCTTCTTCTAGAATTCGGATGCCTGAAATTATTTCCCCATTTCCAACTTTGTCTCTGTATCTAACACAAATAGTAACATTTGATATTTATCCAATTCATCAAATATATATTAGCTTATTGGATGCTAAGCAGTAAGGATTATATATCAGCAAAATTAATTGTCATTATTCCTAACATACTTCCTAACATACTTCCCTTGGTCTTCGTCAACCAACTTACTAAACAGTTCAGACATGCCGGCAGAGCATAAATTTGATCGTGGTCTGTTTACAAAAACGAGTCTGAATAATCACTTGATTAAGTAGGATTCAATTCTAAATTTCTATAAAATCTAAACTGTTTGCTGATTGACTATGTCATGATTGACGGTGCCTTGTGTTTATCCCCTTTTTCTTCTTCCAGAATTCGGATGCCTGAAATTATTTTCCCATTTCCAACTTTGTCTCTGTATCTAACACAAATACGTAACATTTGATATTTATCCAATTCATCAAGTATATATCAGCTTATTGGATGCTAAGCAGTAAGGATTATATATCAGCAAAGTTAATTGTCATTATTCCTAACATACATCCCTTGGTCTTCGTCAACCAACTTACTAAACAGTTCAGACATGCAGGCAAAGCATAAAATTGATCGTGGTCTGTTTACAAAAACGAGTCTGAATAATCACTTGATTAAGTAGGATTTAATTCTAAATTTCTATAAAATCTAAATTGTTTGCTGATTGATTATGCCTTGTGTTTATCCTTTTTTTCTTCTTCCAGAATTCGTATGCGTGAAATTATTTTCCCATTTCCAACTTTGTCTCTGTATCTAACACAAATACGTAACATTTGATATTTACCCAATTCATCAAGTATATATCACTTTGTTTGTCATTTTGAGCTAGTTTTGTCCTTGCTCTTTTTCCTGTGTACTCAACCTAATGAGTTTCCTGGTTGTTTTGGAATTTGGAGTTTCAAGTGCGTACCTGCCTGCCCTTGTCCAAGGACCAGATTGACTTATTTCTCTTTGCTGATTGATTATGCCTTGTGTTTATCCTTTTTCTTCTTCTTCCAGAATTCGGATGCCTGAAATTATTTTCCCATTTCCAACTTTGTCTCTGTATCTAACACAAATACGTCACATTTGATATTTACCCTATTCATCAAGTATATATATCAGCTTATTGGATGCTAGGCAGTAAGGATTATATATCAGCAAAATTAATTGTCATTATTCCTAACATACATCCCCTGGTCTTCGTCAACCAACTTACTAAACAGTTCAGACATGCATGCAGAGCATAAAATTGATCGTGGTCTGTTTACAAAAACGAGTCTGAATAATCACTTGATTAAGTAGGATTCAATTCTAAATTTCTATAAAATCTAAACTGTTTGCTGATTGACTATGCCTTGTGTTTATCCTTTTTTTCTTTTTCCAGAATTCGGATGCCTGAAATTATTTTCCCATTTCCAACTTTGTCTCTTTATCTAACACAAATACGTAACATTTGATATTTACCCAATTCATCAAGTATATATCACTTTGCTTGTCATTTTGAGCTAGTTTTGTCCTTGCTCTTTTTCCTGTGTACTCAACCTAATGAGTTTTCTGGTTGTTTTGGAATTTGGAGTTTCAAGTGCGTACTTGCTTGCCCTTGTCCAAGGACCAGATTGACTTATTTCTCTTTGCCGATTGACTGTGCCTTGTGTTTATCCTTTTTCTTCTTCTTCCAGAATTCGGATGCCTGAAATTATTTTCCCATTTCCAACTTTGTCTCTGTATCTAACACAAATACGTAACATTTGATATTTACCCAATTCATCAAGTATATATCAGCTTATTGGATGCTAAGCAGTAAGGATTATATATCAGCAAAATTAATTGTCATTATTCCTAACATACATCCCTTGGTCTACGTCAACCAACTTACTAAACAGTTCAGACATGCAGGCAGAGCATAAAATTGATCGTGGTCTGTTTACAAAAACAAGTCTGAATATTCACTTGATTAAGTAGGATTCAATTCTAAATTTCTATAAAATCTAAATTGTTTGCTGATTGACTATGCCTTGTGTTTATCCTTTTTTTCTTCTTCCAGAATTCGGATGCCTGAAATTATTTCCCCATTTCCAACTTTGTCTCTGTATCTAACACAAATACGTAACATTTGATATTTACCCAATTCATCAAGTATATATCACTTTGCTTGTCATTTTGAGCTAGTTTTGTCCTTGCTCTTTTTCCTGTGTACTCAACCTAATGAGTTTCCTGGTTGTTTTGGAATTTGGAGTTTCAAGTGCGTACCTGCCTGCCCTAGTCCAAGGACCAGATTGACTTATTTCTCTTTGCTGATTGACTATGCCTCGTGTTTATCCTTTTTTTTTCTTCCAGAATTCGGATGCCTTAAAAAATACAAAAAAAAAAAAAAAAATTAGGGATACAATTTGATTTTATGCGAAAAAGATCTATTTTGGAAACTATTTACTTAGTAATAAGATTAATGAAAATATTTAAATAGAAAAAAGATTTACATATGGTATAAAATCTTATGATCGAGTTCATAAGGAGCTATTGTGGTGGACTTTGAAGAAGAAACACGCTTCTAATGGTTATATTGAGAGTATTAAGGATATGTACAATAGAGTTTCGACGACCCTGCAAACTATTGGAGGAGATAGTAACATGTTCCATATTACTACTGGTTTACATCATGGATCAATGTTAAGTCATTATCTTTTTGTGATAGTTATGAATAATATTACTAGACATATCAAGGAGAATGTTTCAAAGTATATCATGTTTGCTAATGATATTGTATTGGTTGATGAGAGTAGAGAATGATTAAATGCTAAAGTAAAAGTGCAGAGATAGACTTTGAAAACTAAGAGATATATGATTAATAGAACGAAGACATAGTATATGAAATGTAGTTTTAGCTTGAAGTCAAATATAAATGAGGGAGAATCCATACATAGACAAAAGATACCCAAAAGTGATGGAGTAGATTGTTCATCACGAAAGAGCGATTGCGAATGATGTTATGTATATAATTAAAACTGAATAGTTCAAATGGAAACGTATTTTTGGAATACTTTGAAGTCACAAAATACCCTAAAGTTGAAAGAAAAATTCTATATTTTTTCTCAAAATCGATCAAATCCCACAAGCTTGAAAACTTGTATCTCCTTGACATTGTAGATTGAACTAAAATTCTTATATATATATATATATATATATATATATATATATATATATGAGATTGATCAAAAGTCCCGCCCTCCCTCCTTGCGCGTCGGATCGGGGGGGGGGGGGGGGGGGGGCGCTGTCCGCGTAGGGTCGATGGGACCTCGTTCGATCCAATGGTTGGGGAAAGTGGGACTTCGACGGGACTCTGTAAACGAGACTTCTGATCCCCTCTCATATATATATATATATATATATATATATATATATATATATATATATAATGAGGGATAACGAGGGATCGGATTCCTGCAGTTAATAATTCTTACATAATTCTAGGTGATTGTCTTTTCTTGACGGTTTAGATTAGATCACGAAAAATTGAATAGTTTAAAAATCGAACTTGTCCCATATTGTTATTTCAGAAATAATAGAAGAATGCTTAAGTAGGAAAATCATGAGGCGATAGATTTTATAATCCATAATAGAGGTTCGGAACATTTAGAATATTCTAAATGTTCTCAACACCCACCAATTATGGATTACAAGGTCGTCTTATATTCTAAATGTTTCCTGCACCAATTATGGATTACAAGATCGACTTGTGTCTTATCATAGGTGGGTCCCTCTGCCCTGCCCTGCCCTGCCCTGGTTCCTTTATTCCGTTTAAGACGTAGAGCCAATGACCTCTTCCAATCTTCCCTAGCCTCATGTTGGATATCTCTTCTACATTCCTAGTCTTTGGACTGGCATGTGTGGGTCTATACTGGAATAGCTTATTCTCATGTCTAATAATTGTGACCTAGCAACTAGCTAGTAGTTTCTATGCTACGGAGCTTTTAGCCCTAGCCCCTATTGGAATATTAGCTACATCTCACTCCTTTTTGTCACTATCCTTGTGGATTAATCTAGGGTATTTGTTTTTAGGACTATGCTATGACTATAACCAAATGCCTACAACCCTCTTACAACCTCCACGTGGCGCCCACGTGGCGTCCACGTGGAGGTTATCCTTTGGAGGAGGGGGAAGAGGTGGGACCCACTGACTGTTCGGGTGGCCGCCATGTGGCAAAATGCCACGTGGCAGCCGTTCATTGGAGAGAGAGATGGGCCCGGGGGTGGCCCACATAGCGGGGGGCGGGGAAGAGAGTTGTAAGAAAGTTGTAAGCATTTGGTAGTTGTAAGCATTTGGTAGTAAACTTAGCATTATTGTTGTTTTTAAGGGATACTACGCTTCTTACTCGGTTACTTTTGATAGAAAGGCAGTTAAGTTTTTTAACAGTCCTAAAATAGACTGTGAAAATTTTGACAGCATCTAGATAACAATATTTGGACTGTCAAAATATATAGGACTGTCAAAATATTTGACAGTATGTAGATAACAGCATTTGGACTGTAAATTTTTTTAACAGCTCTAGCTATTGAAAGGATTGTCAAAATTTTTGACAGTCCCGAATAATTTTTGTAGTGCCCCTAAAAGAATTCTTAAATTAATAGGTTCTTTTTAGGATTTGCAGCAGGTATAAAAATGACTTCTTCTGTCGATGTGCTTGAATTTTATGTTATTTTTTGTGGGTTAAAATTAAATTTTAATATTTTAATATTTGAATATGTAATATTTTATTTGTAAAAATAAATAAATTTATACTTTTATAATTGAATATTAAGTAAAAAAAAAAAAGGTAAAAAGAGTACATCATAATAATGACAAAAAAATATTAATTATGTAAATAAATTGGTAATAATTTATTCATAGTAATTATTTTAAATTTTTTGTTTAAAGGTTAACAATTAATATCTTCAAAAGAATTATAATATAAATAACATTGCTATTGTGCATTAGTGTTCGTATGTTAATTAATACTAACTAAAACTTATTACAAATTATTTTAATACCAATTTTGTGAAATAATTAGTAGTAATTATTTCACAATATTTAGTTAAAAAATTAGTATTATTTATTTAATTTAATATTAGTAATAAATTTTTATTAATACAATTTTTTATTTAGTTAATGAAATAATGGGTATTAATTATTTAGTTTAATATTACTATTAATTTTTATTATACTAACTAAAAATTCAAATAGTTAATTTAATAAGTATTATTAATTATTTAATAACAACAAAGATTAGTATTAAATTTTCTTGGAAGACTAAATGAAAAAAATTGATTAGTATAAGTACCAATTATTTTATTTTAGTTAATATTAGTAATAATTTTTAGTCAGTTAAATAATTAATGCTCTTAGTACTTGTTATTTGATAATAATTAGTACAAGTACTAATTATTTTATTCTAAATAATTAGTATAAGTACTCACTATTATTTTGTAAATTGATACTAATTATTTAACTGATATTAAATTTGTTCACAAGTGTCACCTCGGTCCCCCTTTTGACTGAAAAATGTATGGAAGTGGAATGTTTTTTTTTCATATAAGATAAAAAGGTAACAAAAACTAAGCTATAAAGTAACTATGATTGCGTGTTTTTATCTGTTCTTTCATGAAAATGTGAAAGAACATATATCATCCAATTTATCCCACAATTCATATTTTTACATCCCATTGGCAACCATCCAAAGAGTCCCTTAGTAGCACGATACAATAAATCCATATATCATCCAATATATGCATTGAAAAATATCGGGGTGAAAAATATATGTGGGGTTATGATCACCGTCAACCAAAACCAATATGGTGGTCAATACATGGTTATGTATATGTAGAAGTAAGGAAATTGTTCTACGTTCACTGCAGTTGATTACTCTGTCGAAACATCTGAACCATTGCGATACCAAAATTGGTACAGAAATGATGAATTTGGGAACATAAAGATTGACCAAGTTCGCAGACCAATTCCCACATTCATTTAGAATCTAGAAAGTAGCAACAAGAGAAGGAATTAGTAAGCTTTGACTGACCGGATTATTGAATATTTGATCGTGTTTCGTGGGGCAATGCATCATTAGACGCATAATGACAAGATTATTGTTGAATTGTATTTCGTTTCCGGGTGAACGTTCAAAGGGGATTACAATGAAGTTGATAATTTAGTCCCACATCGGATAGAAAGTAGAATAATGACGTGTAGGTAATTGGGAACACCGGCTAGCAAAAACGAGCTAAGGGAGAGATTGTTGGATTGCATATATTTCGTTTCCGGTCGAGCTTCCAATTATGAGGTGTAGATAATTTAGTCCCACATCGGCTAGCGGAAACGAGCTAAGGGAGAGATTGTTGGATTGTATCTCTCGTTTCCGGGTGAGCCCTCAAAGACTTTGAGGGTGACAATGGAGTTGATAATTTAGTCCCATATCGGACATGAAGTGAAATTATGAGGTGTAGATAATTGTGATTCGTTCAGGCCTTACATGAAAAATTCTATTTTAAGGCATATGGGCCCAATCCAATATCACACCTCATGGGTCAACTCCGGTTCGGGTCACACCGCGTTCCCAACAATTATAACATCTGAAATATATTCGGAGTGAGACACCGGCATCTTACATGGTAAATTATACATACCGGCTCATTTTTTTGACAGTTTTGAAGTCGCTTTATAATAGTAAAGACTAATTAGAGTTTAAACCATGAATTTTATATCATCTTAGAGTATAGGCTCTGACTTGTCTAATTAGAAAGTTTAGACCCTTATATTTATTATTTGTTTTATTTTTCTATTATACCCTTCCTTCCATGGTTGACAATGAAACCTTCCTATATAGACTATGGAGGGTATCAGGGAAAAAATGAAACAAATAATAAAAACTTAGGGTCTAAACTTTCTAATTAGACAAGTCAATACCTAAACTCTAAGCTGTTATAAAATTCAGGATCTAAACTCTAATTAGCCCTAATATTAAAGATATGTAAAAGCAACACCAAATCAATGGTAGAGCGGTATTATAGCTATCACGTCCTAGAACAAGAATACTGAAGAGCGGGGCAGACAAAGCTAGCTACGTATACCAGAGTACTTTATACCCCGAGATACGGTCACGGCTGTCTAGACATGTGAGAGTTTACTCTACAATCCATCAGGCAATCCTGGATCAAGAATTCTAGGTGTCTCAATCTCAAGCAAGAAACAAGTTTACAAGATGTATGATCACCAACATATAATAGTAAGGTGTCCCAAACTATACATACCCAGATGATGATGAAGCTAGTTACCAAAATGAAGAACTAGCAGAGTATAATGTTACAAGATCAGCTCTAGTTATAGTCTAGAATATGCTTTAATTACATGTATGCCTGTAGGCTGTAGTATCAAGAATCCTAAAATATGAGCTAAACACGTGATCGGTGGCTAAACGTCTCAAAAAAGTAATGTACAAGATCAAGTGGGTGATGTAAACCCCCTGATTTTTAGATTTTAGATTTTATTATTGGTATTATGTATTTAAGGGAGAATTTTCATTATTTTTAGCTAATTAGAATAATATAAATTCATGGACAAATAATTATGTATATTTAATTAATTATAAATATTACACAGAAAATATATTTTTGGATGTACAACTATTATTAAAGTATTGTAGATTTTTTCTGAAAATTATTTGGGGTTCAAACCTATTTATAATGGCTATATATATATATATATATATATGGTTAATATATAGGAAATAATAAAACCAAACGAAATCCTAAACCCACACCCGAATCAAACCCAAATCCGAAATACCCCCTGCTTCTGAAACCGAAACCCCTTCAGCTACAGCCCCGACCCATCCGTTCCTCTCTCGAACGGCCCCCGACTCCTCCTTTCAACTACCGACCCCCCTTCACTCCCTATATATATATATATATATATATATATATATATATATATATATATATATATACACCATAGACCAGACCCCACATTGGACATCTCTCCTGCGTCCAGCTGACCGTCGCTGATCGCCGCCGCGCGCCGCCACGAGCAGACCGCCCAGAATCACGAACAACATACTGAAACGAGGTACCCTTCTTCCCACCTCTGTTTCTCCCTACACAGTTAACCAAATAACGAACCGTCGAATCCTATGTGAAGACCACATGACCCCCATGAAACCTGTTTAAGTAGTTTAGCTTATCGTGTCCAGTGTCGATCGTAAATCATGACACAAAACAGGAAAAAAATGAGCAGTTGACCAGGAATAGAAACTGTCCAGTTACGCGTGTTTAAGTCCCGTTATCTCCATAACGGCTCGCGTTGTTAAAATTTTACTTAAACAGACTTCTTGACAACATAACCTAGTTTTAATCCCTTTAAACATTTTCTTTTAATTCGAATTATGCTGTGATTTATTTAATGCTAAAATATGTCAAAAAACTTGATTTCGTAAACCTAAATTTTTTTTGATACGGGGTGCGTCCCGCCAAACGAGACGACTTCGTCGTGTAAAATTTTTATCGAAAGACGCGTATCGTCAATGAGGACTTGTGAAATTTGGCGAAACTTGATTTGGATGTGCGTGCACACCGGAATCAACACGTATCCGTCAAAAAATACCGTATCGGCCTATTTCGACACTTGTCATAATTTTGTGTGTGCTTGTCGTTTCACAACGAAACTTACACCATCGGATTCACAGCATTACGCTGGTCCTGTGACCCAAGTTGGGTTCGATTCTGAGAACGTTGACAAAATACCGTTTTACGGGCCCCACGGTTCCACTTGACGGGTGATTTCGTGACCGGCTCATCGGAATCCAATTTCGGACGTTCCGTTGGGTTCGTATCATCATTCTAGATTCATAGACACTAAGTTTGCTAAATTTGGAGAACTTTATCTCTGGCACATTTTTCGATGTGAAGTGGGCCACATGTGGACCTCGCTTTGATCTAAAACTGTCAATTTTGTCCCTGTGTCCAAATTGGACATATGGAAAGTCAATCCTAGCTATTTCAAGTATTCTAAAAATAATGGTGATATTTGTTTCAGCATCCGGAGACGTACTTGGAGATTCTACTTTTACATGAGCAACTGACGGAGTTCAGAACCCATGCAAGGGTACCTTGTCAAACCTGCAGAGATCCTGTTATATTATTTTCTTGTGTTCTTTCTATATATATACTTCTGTAATATACCTGTTCAAGCTAGGACCGTGAGACGTTGCTTAGCGTCCGAACAAGATTCGGGTGTCGACGTCGTACGCGGAGTCGTGTAACGTCATTTAGAGAGTTGATTCCACTATCCTATTTTTGTGTTCTTGCTTTACTAAGTATGCCATATCGTAGGACACTTGACACTATTTTATGTGACAGAATCTTTCTTGAGTTATTCATGGTGATTCTGTATAGGCTTACATGATTCGTGATATGAGACTTGCATATATAAAGATATCATTATGACTCGTTGTACTAGCTAGAGGTCATGATCTTGCGTGTTATGGACATGAGACGTTATGGACATGAGATGTGAGATTACATTGAGTGGGGAGAGACACACATGCTACAAGTTGATTATATATATATATATATATATATATATATATATATATATATATATATATATATATATATATACTACTGGAGGTGCTTTAGTCTCTGTATCAGAGCTTGGCACATTTACTGGCCCTATGTGATACTACTTGCTGCTACGGACTCCCCGACATAGAGCCTGTAGTGGTCTTAGCCTGAGTACTAGTGATGCTCTCATTTGTATTTAACTTAGCTGGTTACATAGCTTGTCCTGAGGATTTGTTTTTATTTACTGTATTTTATTTGGCTTGTGTGTTTCTTGTACCTTGCTATGTCCCCTGAGGACCTGGATCCAGATTATGTCCCCAGATACAGCAGATGAGGTTTACCCCGAGGTTTACGGGACAAGAGCTGATGTTGGAGCAGTATTGGTTTAAATTCCCTCGACCAAATTTTGAGTTTAATTAGCTTAGATAGAGAGATTAGGGTTAATTTGGTGCAAATTAGAATTTATACACAGAGTTTTATTTATGGTGCAATATTTTTTATACATTAGTATACCTTACCGTTGTTTCGAATATTAGGGCACTACACTAGCTATTACCCTCAAACAAATTCCATACACTTTGCCTAGACATACCAGCCTACTATTCTGACCCTTGTGCAACTCACAAATACTCTTTCTTGTGCCACATTTTAGTCGCAAAAAATCGTTACAAACGTCCACGTTTAAATTTAATTAATTCCATCTTTGCATTCTTTGTCCGTTCCAATCGAAATTGGGACCCAACATCAACCCGTTTTGACCAACCCAAATTATGACATTATTCTATTCTAAGTCTACCACGCCCATGACGCTTGTGCCCACCCAATTTAGACCCCATGTATTTTTTTAATTAATTAAAGAACACCATGTGCATTAATTTTAATTAAATTAATGTAATGACCCAACCTCACTCAAACTAGACCCAACTCCAACCCAAACCCACACACACACCCTCAAGACTCATACTAAACACCACACACCTTTCTAGCCCACTACATAACACCAAACATGATATTTTGCCACATCCAATCCCAAATTCCAATTATTGTGCAATTTCCTAATTGTTCAGGGGCTTTTATGTAATTAAGCAATAAGGTGACCCCCCCTCTCATTGGTCCAACCACATGAAGAATGAGACCCCCTCCCCTTGACCGGTCCACTATGAGCTTTCCTCCATTTTGTTGTACTTTACACTACTTTTTGTGACAACATCTCAACCCCACATTTCAAACCCCTTAAATCCTAGCCACATGTTCAACATGTGGAGGCTTCACACAAACCTAAGGAACTACCCCAGCCGGCCCTAATCCCAAGGAGCCCCCTCTCTCTCTCCTACAAATACTACATACAACCTCACTCTAAAACCCACACAAAACCAAACCACACAAGGAAAACCCTAGGGAAATACAACACCTTACCACCCTCACCACTCACCCGACCCATCCCTTCAGCTCCCCCCGGCCACCACCGCCTCCGGCCACCCTGGACATCACTCCCCCTCCGACCTCCCTCCACACCATCACCCCCTGCCATCGCCATCGGCCGCTGCTCCGCCGGCAGCAGCCACCCTCACCCCTAACACCACCAGCAACAACTTCTCCACCCCTGCCCGAGTCGACCCCCGACCTCCCCTAGCGTCGCCACCACTGCCCCGGCCTGCCACCACCACTCACCGACGACACCCCCAGCTCTCCACCTCCGTCCCCGCCGGAGCTCGCCCCTGGCCACCGCCCCCGCCTGCTAGAACAGCCCCTGCATGCAGCAACTGCTGTTGCTACTGCTACTGTCGAGTTCCTCCCCTGCCGGAGCTCCGCCTCACCCCTCGCCGGCGACGACGTGCACGACGGACACCCCCCCACCCCCCTGGACGACTGAGGTACAGACCTAGTGTATTATACTAGTATGTACATCGATGTATACTTGTGTATAGTTAGTTATATTATATATTGTGCATATACATATAATAGTTATATATGTATTCTGTTTTTATACATTTTGTATATACACATAATAGGTATATTTATTCTATATACATTAGATTTATACATATAATAAATAAATAAATAAATAAATAAATAAATAAATAAATAAATATATATATATATATATATATATATATATATATATATATATATATATATATATATATATATATATATATATATATTCTGTGTATATATACGTATTTATGAGTATTTATATATAGTAGTACATATAATATATGCTATATGTATATGTATTTAACTATATATATTGTATTATGTATAAATACGTATATCATTTTCTTATTTTATATATATATGTATATGTATTGTATTACTATGTATATATATACATATATATGCTTATTAAATATATATACATATATACGTATTACACTTTGTATATATCATGTATTATGTATATATTTATGTATACATATGTTGTTATTTAAATATATATGTATAAGTATTTTATTAATTAGTGTATATACTCTTTTAATTAGTTGTGTGTATAATATATATAATATACATGGTTATGTATATACTATGTACCCATATTGTTATTATATATGTATATGTATATGTATTTTATTAATTAGTGTATATACTCTTTTAATTGGTTAGGTGTATAATATATATAATGTACTATGTGTATATATACATACTATATGGTGTTTACGTATATATATATATATATATATATATATATATATATATATACAAATGTATATTTTAAAATGTATACTTTATGTATATACTTATTTATATATGCATTTATATACATATGTGGTTATTTTAAATATATATGCATATGTAAAGCATTGTGTATATTTATGTAAATATGTATATGTTTATTTAAATATATATAAATGTACATACGTATCTTATTTCTGAAATTATGTTTATTATGTATTGTGTACATATATATGTATATATGTTATATATATATATATATATATATATATATATATATATATATATACTATGTTGTCCTAGCCAATTAAACAATAAAGGTAAAATATGTATTCTTGTATTAAATGCTATTCTCATATGTTAGGAACTATGTTTGGTGTACACGAAACTCGAGAAATGACACATGTACGTTTAGCTACGTGCACACGTGGTCCAACTAGATGGACAGTCGTGACCCTGCGTCAGTTCATTACTGCAACGTAGTGTGTCGTGATCGTACTATTGTAGTGACTGATGATGGTATTATTATATAATATATAGGATCGCTGGATCGTACAGGCGAGACTTCAGGAGCAGGATATTGGCATTCGCAGCTAGAGGACTCAGGCAAGTATACCTTGCTTGATTACTGTTTAATTTAAATCAATAACTGTTGTATGATATCTGTTGCAATATACATATAACTGGGCGCGTCCGAGATTGACTCGGGTGCAGTCGACGAATGCGTCGATGAGTAGTGTACTTGACCTAGTTGCTAGCAGACTCACCTACTATTGCGAGGATATTCTGATATCTTCCTAGACCGTGACACTTGTACACGCATCATGATGGTAAATTTATATTGGGATGCGGGTCCGCGTACCCGACTAGCTATCGGTACGTACGGCATGCATCATGGTTTAGCACGTAATTTATGGTGATCTAGTTAGATGAGACTTGGCATATAATTATGGGATATTCACGTCGTGTATTCGACTTGTTTATCCGCATTGAGCGGGGAGGACAACTGATAGGCGTATGGGATACACACATTGGACTCCGTAGTATCCAGAGGAGCCACGAATCCGATGACTTCCTTTATTCAGATACCGCATTCTTAGGAGCGATACGGACGTATATACATTTGCAGATACCTCATTCTTCAGAATAATGGACGTTACATGGACATATACCATGCTCTTCGGAGTGTGGACGTTATACCTACACCTACCCATACCACCAAGGTTGTCCTCACATTGCATTCACTTAGATGGTTAACACACACCCTTTATTTTATTCAGTATTATATATGGCATGCATTTTTGTATCTTGTTACGTCCCTCTGAGGACCTGGTTCCCTTCCAGATTTGGATGAGGCATATTATCCCACTGTGTATGGACCTGAATTGGAGATGAGGTACGCTCTCGAGGAGGAGCTAGAGGTGCTACCGTCAGAGTTTCCTTGATTACCTGGTAGGCCTTCCGCCTAGGACTGGAGCCTCTTATCTAGATAGCAGATTCTCTAGTCGTACTCTCTTTATCTTGTCTTCAGTACTCTTATTCATTATTTGTAGTGGGTTTGTTCCCACCGGACATATCTGGTTTGTACTATGACATTTCAAACTCTGCACTTATTTCCCAGTATTTATTTCAGTACTTCTTGTTGTATTGTGGATGAGATTAGACTCTGACTGTTGTATGATTGTATTAGGCTTGTTAGTTTTAGGACAGCGCAACACGCTTCGCTAGGATCCATTAAATTAGGATATCCTCGGAGACGTGTCAGCTGACCAATGCCACGTGGCCTGGCCCGTGTATTTTGGGACTGGGGCGTGACAATTGGCACCAGAGGACGAGGTTGTGCTAGATGATTTTCTTGAGCACTCAGTTACTTACTCAGTTATTTATGCTTAGTGTTATTTCATACTTGGACTCATGGACTTATGTATTGGTGTTATTCTTATTTCTTATTTGTGTCGGATTGTTCCCCGAGACACCACTTATGTGGACTTGATGATGGACTATTTTTTTTATCTATTATCTTGACTGGTCTATCATATTATATTGTGATTTCTTTCTGTGGATGAGATTAAAATTATATACTGTGACAGATGATGCAAACTTATATTTATATTTATTACAGTTTAAGTGCACTCTAACGGGTTCATTAAATTAGGTTTGCACATTGGAGTTGTGCTGCTGGCCAATGCCACGTGGCTAGCCCCTTGGTATTTTGGGACTGGGGCGTGATAGGTGAGGAAGAAGAAATCC
Source organism: Iris macrosiphon (assembly GCA_036927795.1). Classification (NCBI taxonomy): domain Eukaryota; kingdom Viridiplantae; phylum Streptophyta; class Magnoliopsida; order Asparagales; family Iridaceae; genus Iris; species Iris macrosiphon. The sequence goes on along the minus strand of JAYESA010000015.1, from coordinate 32,968,043 downwards.
ACTCATATCCTCAGGTGCTACTCGTGTTCACCATCTTGAGGAGGGAGGTACGAGAGATCCTGCGGTCCTACTCCGAAATCTGGCCATACAAAACCAGTGGAGTCAGACCCAAAACAACAAGTACCACATGGGAGCCACATAGGAGCCAAACTTATGAACTAAAACCAGTATGCAGACAAATCAGTAAGAATAGCAGGTAAAGTAACAATTAAACAGTTATGAAGTAATTAAACAAGGACATCTGGAACCAGCACTCCGGTTACCATTTTCGGATCAGCTGCTAATTAAATCAGGACATGACTAGACTGGAAATTAAGCAATCACGGCTAATCATGCCCTACGACTTGCTATCATTAGCTAAGTAGGGTTATCACAGTCCTAGTTACTAACACATGCAGTTTGAGATTCCTTACAGCCACATGTCCTACGGACTATGATTGTCACGCCCCAGTCCCAAAAGTACATAGGACTAGGAACACGTAAGCATGCCAGCCGCATGGATATGACAACTCCAATATATGGAAACCAAAATCCACACGTACGCTGTAATATGAATATCAATCCACAAGTGGTATAAAAAGTATCACAAGTCACAGGGTATAATCTAAATCTCATCCGCGAAAATCAGATATAAATAATAACCAGCATCTATATAACTAGATCTCAACATAAATATCTAAGGATGATAGTTGTCACTACCACATTTTCTAGGAAAGGGTATTTTGGTAATTTCCTATTTAAATAAATATTGTGCATGGTAAATAATTATTTGTTGTATTATTTAATTGTTGTTAGTTATTATTTAATTATTTTAGACTTATTTTAGTGGACCCAACTAGTTTAGTTTGGACCCATGGACCAACATGAATTAATTAGTTAGACTTGGCCCATTTAGAAAGCCCATAGTTAAGGAGATGGATTAAATTAATTAAATGATTAGACTAGAAGCTTCCTTCCTTAATTATTTCTTCATGAGAGGCCCCAAGGGGTACATTGGACATTTTACAATTGCTTGGGGGAGGGGCTATGGCCGGCCTATTAAAGAGGGGGGGAAATTTCTCTCTTCTCTCATCTCATTCCAAATCTAGATCTAGAATTCTCCCACTACCAAATTTCCTCCATTCCCAATCCAATTCCCTACCAAATTCATTCCAAATTCTTCCCAATTCACCATTAGAGAAGGAGGAAGAAAGGATCTAGAAGAAGGAAGCAAGGATCTATAAAGAGGAGCAAGGATCTACAATTTGGAAGCAAGTTCATCTCAATTGGAGGTTTCATTGGGAATCCATCTCCCAATAGGTATAATTCAGATTTTTCCATTTAAATAGCTTCTAAATCTGAGATTTAATCATGTAAAATTAACCTATATGTATGTAGTACCCATAGGACTTTGTTTTGTGTTCATAGGAGACCCATGGAGAAAGTTATGGTGCTTTTTGTGTCAATTTTGTTAGAATTTCGAATTTATATTTTGTTGTGTGTGTCAATTGATCCTATAGATCAATTGAACATGAGATTTGTGTTTGTGGCTAGTGTCGTGTCCATATTGGGATACTTGTGGTTCGTATCCCAACTATTTGGTGATACGTGTCATTTGGGAGTTTTTCTCCGACACGGGGCTTTGAACATGTCGTATTTTGACACGGACACATAGATCTACTTTTGACGCTTTGATTTGTTCATAAATATTATTTGTGATTTGTTTGTGTCCTTCGGGGTGCATTTGGTTGTGTGTTGGACTCGTGTCGCATGCGTATCCTAGATCTAGTGGGATACGGTGAGATACTCTCCAATTGTGTGTATTTTTGCATAGATCTAATTAATTGTGGTTCAATTCTTCATTTATAATTAGTATATATATATGGATATTAAATATTTATTTTGTGTATTTATTATAGTAATTATTGTAGCATAGATCTATATTTTGGGTGTGCTAATATAATGTACAATATAATATGTAGCTTTCTTGCATGCAAATATATATGTTACTACTTGTTAAATAATATAATTTATACATAAAATATTTTATAAAATATATTTGTATGTTTAATTGTGTAATTATATTATTTATAATTATTATGTAATTATTTGGATATTAATGTAAATATTTTAGGTGTGCTTCTAGCCATGTAAATTATATGTTCTTTGTTAAATATTTGAAGGTATAAGTTTATGTGTATATTAATATATATATGTACATTTTTGTATTAATGGTTTATATATATATATATATACTATTTTATATATTCTGTTTATATATATATATATATATATATATATATTGTTTATATATTCTGTTTTTATATATATAATTATATATATACAACTTGTTTTAGTGACAGTGAATTAATGACAGTAAAAAACTGTCATTAATTAGCCGACTAATAGCAGCCGCTGTAGCCTTCGGGCAATTAATGACAAACTTGTCATTAATTGCAGCAGCGAAAAACAGCAGCTTTTCTGCGACGCTTTTCCGCGACAGTTTAACTGTCAGCGAAAACCAAAGCAGTGGCAGTTTATTATTTGGGTTTCGGTGACAGTCCTTCGGTGACAGTCCCGACTGTCACTATTTAAACTGTTTTGATTTAATCCTATTTTATTCACTGTTTTTCAATGACGCTTTGACAGATTTAATGTATATATTATATATTATATATTATAATTGTATATATATATATGTATATATATATGTGTTTTATGAGGAATAATAATTGTAATAATATATTATGTTATTTATATAAATGTTGGGTTGTATATATATTATTTTAGGGTATATATTAATTATATTATTAGTATACTTTGTGTGAGTTCTTTTTGAATCTAATTTGATTCCTAAATTATTGTAGTTTATCTCTATATTATTTTATAGATGTCTTGTGAGGTTGACTTTGGGTTTGACCATGTTTGACTTTAGTGGACTTTAGAGTTGACCATAGTTGACTTTTGACTTAGAATTGACTTATTGACCTAGAAATTGCCTAGTTTGACTTGTTCTCTTTCCGGGACCTTGTATTAATGTGGTATTCTATATCTAGGTTTTCGAGGCACCGAGTCAGACATTTGTGAGACTGTTCATTGGACTTCAGGCGAGTACATTCTCTGATAGTTTCTCATTTATGATATCCTCTATGTTCGTTGTATCTAGTGTAGATATACATGTTCTCTTGACACTATGGTTACACGGATTGGTATATCCGGATCTCGTCATGAGATGTTATTCCTTGGTATATGGTGTATATGGTGCAAGTATTGTTTCATTGGTTATCTTGTACATATACAGACACCGATTCTCGGGGAGACTAGCTATCTTCTTGGGGAATCTAGTGCCATAACGTACCGTGGTTGGATCTATTATACCAGTCGGGGTGGGGAGTATTTTAGTGTAGATATGTGATCATACCCTCCTTGTGCATGTCTTGTTCCTTGTGAGTGTTGATCATACACCGCACGTATAATCAGCCAGGCTATTATACTCTTGTGCAAGTTCCTAAGCCGATCACATGTTAAAGCTAGTACTCACACACTTAGTCATTAGTATTCTTGTTCTATCAGCATATTGTTCATTATTGTATTTCTTTCCAGTACTTCCTTATTGTCTATACATTTCTTGTATCTATTTATGCATCTTGTTTATCCACAGCTACTTACTGTTACATAGTTTTTATCATTATTTGAGAACTGCTGTTAGGGTTGTACTCTGCTCCTTTCCTGACTGGATATATTTTTCCAGATGACACTGAGGAGTACCCTACCTATTATGGACCCCAGGATGTTGTGGGTTTAGATTCTGAGACCCTGGCTCAAGAGGGACTTATTCCAACTGAGACAGTTGACCCTGGAGTTGTAGCTTTATAGTTTTGTAGTATTCTTTTGTACTGGATTTGTCTCCAGCATATTTCTGTATTCTTCTTCAGACTCATTGATGTATTATTTTAGACTCATGAGTTGTATTGTGACTATTCTATTCTTATCTGATTCGTGTTCATTCTATCTTAGTTCTGTGATTGAGTACACTATCTTTTGGTGGTTCATTATATTAGATAGACTTTCTAGACAGCGTTCTACCGCCGATTCTGCGGCGTAGGCTGGGCGTTGTTTCCGACTAGTACCCTTACCCCGGGTGCGGGTCGTGACATGTTTTTGGTGGTGGCCCATGCAGGTCTAGCTTCACAAGTATGTGATGTCGTGGTAGTGCGACAACTTAGTTGTACTACTGTGAGCCTGCGATAGGATATAGGATATAGGCTGAGATACTCAATCACATCTAGGAAAATTCTTTTGATTCAACTATTCTCCTTTGACGTTGATACTTGATCTCTTAAACTGTCATTTCCTTGAATATCTTACATCTTGTGCCATATTGATTCTTTCTTTCGCTTTGTCTCAGGATGCCGCCTAAGACTAGATCACAGCAAGGGAGAGCAGTTTCTGAGAGGTCTGCGACATCCCGAGGGCCTGCACCAGTCACTTCTCCGGTGATTGGAGTGTCAGCTGCTTTCGGAGGTCCACCACCCACTCAGAGGACCGTGCCAGCTGTATCTGAGGGGCTTCCACCTCCACCTCCTGTGCCAGCAGAGGCGTCATAGATGTTTACTCTGTTTCGTGAGATGCTCGAGGCACAGAGGGCTCAGTCGGAGGCACATCAGAGGCAGACCGACGTTCTACGGCAGGGCATCGAGAGTGCTCATCAGCTTGCTCGTGCTGTAGTTGAGAGAGGAGTTCCGGTCCAGCAGCAGGTTGTTCCTCAGGTTGCTCAGCTTCGGCCAGGCAACATTCAGGACTTCAAGAAACTGGAGCCTAGGGTTTTCAAAGGGACGGAGGGCATCGTCTATGCTGATGATTGGCTCGAGGACATTGAGCGTCTTATGAGGGTGTCCCGTCTTTCTGAAGATCTGAAGGTTGAGGCGGTAGGACTTCAACTGTTCGACGTCGCTCGTACTTGGTTCAGGAATGAGCCGGTTCTAGTTGACGCAAGACAATCTTGGGAGGTATTCAGGGACCTTTTCAAGAAGAAGTTTTTCGCCCGGATAGACAGGCTTGACTTGGGGAGACAATTTGAGAGTCTCATTCAGGGAAGCATGTCTGTGGAGGAATACGCTGCAGAGTTCGGTAGGCTGAGCCGATTTGCAGAGTATCTGGTGAGGGAGCCGAAGGTTCGAGCTATTCGTTTTCGAGAGGGTCTAAACTGGGAGGTGAAGATTCTCATTCCGTCTTTTTATGAGACATACTCGGAGATACTTGCGGAGGCACGCAAGGTTGAGCGGGATCTGGGTTTGAAGACCAAGAGAGACCGTGATTCTTTTCTGGGGGCCAACGGCAGTGCAGTATCTGCCAAACGTCCTCATTTCCAGTCCAGATCTTTCCAGCAGCCACAGCAGAACCAGACTCCAGCTAGAGCGCCTTTTCACCAGGCACCTCAGCAGCAGAGGCAGTTACAGCAAGCTCTATGCAACTTCTGCAAGAAGCCCGGCCACATCTGGGAAGTTTGCAGAAAGAGGCTAGGAGTTTGTTTGTATTGTGGTACTGAAGGGCATCAATTGAGGGAGTATCCTCGTCGTGCAGTTCAGGGAGCAGCTCCAGCTCTGAGGGCACAGATGAGACCACCTGCAGCACAACCGAGGGGACCGCTTCCGACACAGCAGCAGCGTTTTGTCCAGCATCAGCAGCAGGGAGGTGCTCGGCAGGGACGAGCGTTTGCTATGACAGTCGAAGAGGAGGAACCCACCGGAGATGTCATCGCAGGTTCTATTCTTCTTGATTCCATTCCAGCTTTAGCTTTGTTTGATAGTGGTGCTTCCCATAGTTTTGTATCTGTTTCTTTTGCTCTAAAGCATGGTTTGGTAGCTGAGTCTTTGCTTAGGACTTGCAAGATCATGACCGGGGGAGGCATTATCCTGGTTAATGATATTTGCAAAGATCGGAGAGTTACTCTGGGAGGCCGGGAGTTGAGTGCGTGTCTACTTGTAATGCCACTTCCGAGCTACGACATTGTACTCGGGATGGATTGGTTGAGTAGGCACCGTGCTAGCATAGATTGTAGAGGAGGTAGAGTTTTATTTGGTCCGCCAGGAGAGCCAGAGTTCGAGTTTGCTAGAGGAGCTGCGGAGCAGGAAGAAGGCATTATTTGTGGAGCTATGGTGGAAGACAAGGAGTTGCCACATCCGTTGATAGCAGAATTTTTGGATGTGTTTCCTGAAGAATTGCCAGGATTGCCGCCAGATCGAGATGTTGAATTTTCTATAGACTTGGTGCCAGGTGCAGAACCGATTTCGCAGCATGTCTATAGAGTAAACAACAGCGAGCTGGTCGAGTTGAAGAAGCAGGTGGACGAATTGCAGGATAAGGGATTTATCAGATCGAGTTCTTCACCATGGGGAGCCCCGGTATTATTTGTACCGAAGAAGGATGGATCGGTACGTATGTACATTGATTACAGGGCTTTGAATAATCTCACTATCAAGAATAAGTATCCTTTGCCACGGATTGATGATCTGTTTGATCAGTTGAGTGGTGCGAAGGTGTTTTCTAAGATAGATTTGAGATCAGGCTACCATCAGGTGAAGGTGAAGCCGGAGGACATACCGAAGACTGCTTTTAGAACTCGGTATGGTCAGTTCGAGTTTATGGTGATGCCGTTTGGTTTGACTAATGCACCGGCGGTATTTATGAACTTGATGAACAAGGTGTTCCACCAGTACCTTGACAAGTTCGTGGTGGTGTTCATCGACGACATACTCATATACTCGAGGACACCGGAGGAGCATGAGGAGCATTTGAGGATTGTATTGGATGTGCTGAGGAAGGAGAAGCTGTATGGAAAGTTGTCCAAATGTGAGTTTTTCTTGGACAAGGTGGAATTCTTGGGGCATGTTGTGACTGGTGATGGTATTTCAGTGGATCCGAAGAAGATTTCAGCAGTGGAATCTTGGAAGACTCCGAGTTCGGTAGCAGAGATCAGGAGTTTCTTGGGATTGGCAGGCTACTACAGAAAGTTTGTGCAAGATTTTTTCGAGGATTGCCGAGCCGATGACCAGACTCACAGGGAAGGATATGGAGTTTGTTTGGACGGAAGATTGTCAGGCCGCTTTTGAGGAGTTGAAGAAGAGGTTGACGTCTGCTCCTATTTTGACATTGCCATCAGGGTCCGGAGGTTTCACTATTTATAGTGATGCATCGGGAAAGGGTTTAGGTTGTGTTCTTCAGCAGCATGGGAAAGTGATTGCCTATGCATCCAGGCAATTGCGTCCTCATGAAAAGAACTATCCTACCCATGATTTGGAGTTGGCAGCTGTCATATTCGCCCTGAAGTTGTGGAAACATTATTTGTACGGAGAGCGTGTGGAGATCTTCACAGACCACAAAAGCTTGAAGTACGTTTTCACGCAGAAGGAGTTGAACATGAGGCAGCGTCGGTGGTTGGAACTGATGAAGGATTTTGATATCTCTTTGCAATATCATCCTGGGAAGGCCAATATAGTTGCCGATGCTTTGAGCAGGTATCCGGTAGCTATGTTCTTGACGCAGGATCGATATTTGTTAGAGGACTTGGAGAGCTTGGGCATTGAGGTGATTGTTCCGGGTGGTGCTATGCAGATGTGGGGATTGCAGATACACTCAGATTTGATGGACAGGATCAAGGCAGCACAGTATGATGATGTATCTTTGAGGAGTATCAGAGCTCAGGTGAGAGCAGGATTGGAGGATGATTTCACTATTGCAGAGGATGGATCTTTGAGGCATGGAGTTAGATTGTGTGTGCCTAGTGGGGAGTTGCGCGAGGAGGTGTTGCAGGAAGCGCATCGCTCTCAGTATTCCATACATCCAGGTGCTAAGAAGATGTATCGGGATATGCGAGAGAGTGTGTGGTGGTATGGCATGAAGAGGGAAGTGGCACAGTTTGTATCCAGATGCTTAGTGTGCCAGCAGGTGAAAGCCGAGAGGCAGAGGCCAGGAGGTTTACTTCAGCCATTACCCATTCCAGAGTGGAAGTGGGAACACATTACTATGGATTTTGTGTCCGGACTACCACGATCTCCAGGAGGGAAAGACGCGATTTGGGTCATTGTTGATAGATTGACCAAGTCGGCCCAATTTTTGCCTTTCAAGGTGGGTTTGTCTACGGAGAAGCTGGCAGAGATGTATGTGAGGCAGATCGTTAGGATACATGGAGTTCCCGTCAGCATAGTCTCAGATCGGGATAGTCGTTTCACTTCTCATTTCTGGAGGAGTTTGCAGGAGAGTTTGGGCACTCAGCTCAAGTTCAGTACTGCATATCATCCCCAGACAGATGGGCAGTCAGAGAGGACTATTCAGACTCTCGAGGATATGTTACGCACTTGTGTACTGGATTTCGGGGGTTCTTGGGAGGACCATCTCCATTTGGTAGAGTTTGCTTACAACAACAGTTACCAGGCCAGTATAGAGATGTCACCTTTTGAAGCTCTATATGGTCGGAGGTGTCGTACTCCTTTGTCTTGGGACGATGTTGGAGAGAGAGTTTTGCTTGGGCCAGAGATGGTTGTGGATGCAGAAGGTTCAGTTGATCAGAGACAGACTTCGAGTGGCACAGGACAGACAACGGCATTGGGCCGATAGCCATCGGAGACCCTTGGAGTTTGAGGTATAGTTTAGATTTTATTTTGTGTGCTTGTTCTTGGTTGTTTGTTATAGATAAGTTCTTAAGGTGGTGTTTTGTTCTAGGTGGGTGGTTTGGTGTTTCTGAGGATTTCTCCGACACGAGGCACGATTCGCTTCGGTGGAGGCGGAAAGCTTAGTCCGCGATTCATTGGACCTTTCACTATTCTAGAGAGGGTCGGTGCAGTTGCTTATAGACTAGACTTGCCACCTGCATTAGAGGGAGTGCACAACGTGTTTCATGTGTCGCAGTTGAGACGATACGTGGCAGATCCTAGTCATGTATTGGATCACTCAGAGATAGAGGTGGGCCCTACTCTTAGCTATCCAGAGCAGCCAGTTGGAATTCTGGATCGGAGAGAGAAGGTGCTGAGGAACCAGACTATTCCTTTGGTGCGCGTCGCATGGAGGCATCACTCTCCGGGGGAGTCTACCTGGGAGAGAGAGGATGACATGCGAGAGCGTTATCCATATTTGTTTGTACCTTGAGGTATGTTATTTCTAGTTATATTCTGTTCATTGTTATGTTCTGTTCATTAGTTAGTTGTGATTCTTTAGTTCTGTTCTGTGATTTTCTGGGGGTAGTTTTCGTCTTTGAATTTCGAGGACGAAATTATTTTAAGGAGGGTAGACTTGTCACTACCACATTTTCTAGGAAAGGGTATTTTGGTAATTTCCTATTTAAATAAATATTGTGCATGGTAAATAATTATTTGTTGTATTATTTAATTGTTGTTAGTTATTATTTAATTATTTTAGACTTATTTTAGTGGACCCAACTAGTTTAGTTTGGACCCATGGACCAACATGAATTAATTAGTTAGACTTGGCCCATTTAGAAAGCCCATAGTTAAGGAGATGGATTAAATTAATTAAATGATTAGACTAGAAGCTTCCTTCCTTAATTATTTCTTCATGAGAGGCCCCAAGGGGTACATTGGACATTTTACAATTGCTTGGGGGAGGGGCTATGGCCGGCCTATTAAAGAGGGGGGGAAATTTCTCTCTCCTCTCATCTCATTCCAAATCTAGATCTAGAATTCTCCCACTACCAAATTCCCTCCATTCCCAATCCAATTCCCTACCAAATTCATTCCAAATTCTTCCCAATTCACCATTAGAGAAGGAGGAAGCAAGGATCTAGAAGAAGGAAGCAAGGATCTACAAAGAGGAGCAAGGATCTACAATTTGGAAGCAAGTTCATCTCAATTGGAGGTTTCATTGGGAATCCATCTCCCAATAGGTATAATTCAGATTTTCCCATTTAAATAGCTTCTAAATCTGAGATTTAATCATATAAAATTAACCTATATGTATGTAGTACCCATAGGACTTTGTTTTGTGTTCATAGGAGACCCATGGAAAAAGTTATGGTGCTTTTTGTGTCAATTTTGTTGGAATTCCGAATTTATATTTTGTTGTGTGTGTCAATTGATCCTATAGATCAATTGAACATGAGATTTGTGTTTGAGGCTAGTGTCGTGTCCATATTGGGATACTTGTGGTTCGTATCCCAACTATTTGGTGATACGTGTCATTTGGGGTTTTTCCTCCGACACGGGGCTTTGAACATGTCGTATTTTGACACGGACACATAGATCTACTTTTGACGCTTTGATTTGTTCATAAATATTATTTGTGATTTATTTGTGTCCTTCGGGGTGCATTTGGTTGTGTGTTGGACTCGTGTCGCATGCGTATCCTAGATCTAGTGGGATACGGTGAGATACTCTCCAATTGTGTGTATTTTTGCATAGATCTAATTAATTGTGGTTCAATTCTTCATTTATAATTAGTATATATATATGGATATTAAATATTTATTTTGTGTATTTATTATAGTAATTATTGTAGCATAGATCTATATTTTGGGTGTGCTAATATAATGTACAATATAATATGTAGCTTTCTTGCATGCAAATATATATGTTACTACTTGTTAAATAATATAATTTATACATAAAATGTTTTATAAAATATATTTGTATGTTTAATTGTGTAATTATATTATTTATAATTATTATGTAATTATTTGGATATTAATGTAAATATTTTAGGTGTGCTTCTAGCCATGTAAATTATATGTTCTTTGTTAAATATTTGAAGGTATAAGTTTATGTGTATATTAATATATATATGTACATTTTTGTATTAATGGTTTATATATATATATATATATATATACTGTTTTATATATTCTGTTTATATATATATATATATATATATATATATATATATATATATATATATATATTGTTTATATATTCTGTTTTTATATATATAATTATATATATACAACTTGTTTTAGTGACAGTGAATTAATGACAGTAAAAAACTGTCATTAATTAGCCGACTAATAGCAGCCGCTGTAGCCTTCGGGCAATTAATGACAAACCTGTCATTAATTGCAGCAGCGGGAAACAGCAGCTTTTCTGCGACGCTTTTCCGCGACAGTTTAACTGTCAGCGAAAACCAAAGCAGTGGCAGTTTATTATTTGGGTTTCGGTGACAGTCCTTCGGTGACAGTCCCGACTGTCACTATTTAAACTGTTTTGATTTAATCCTATTTTATTCACTGTTTTTCAATGACGCTTTGACAGATTTAATGTATATATTATATATTATATATTATAATTGTATATATGTATATATATATGTGTTTTGTGAGGAATAATAATTGTAATAATATATTATGTTATTTATATAAATGTTGGGTTGTATATATATTATTTTAGGGTATATATTAATTATATTATTAGTATACTTTGTGTGAGTTCTTTTTGAATCTAATTTGATTCCTAAATTATTGTAGTTTATCTCTATATTATTTTATAGATGTCTTGTGAGGTTGACTTTGGGTTTGACCATGTTTGACTTTAGTGGACTTTAGAGTTGACCATAGTTGACTTTTGACTTAGAATTGACTTATTGACCTAGAAATTGCCTAGTTTGACTTGTTCTCTTTCCGGGACCTTGTATTAATGTGGTATTCCATATCTAGGTCTTCGAGGCACCGAGTCAGACATTTGTGAGACTGTTCATTGGACTTCAGGCGAGTACATTCTCTGATAGTTTCTCATTTATGATATCCTCTATGTTCGTTGTATCTAGTGTAGATATACATGTTCTCTTGACACTATGGTTACACGGATTGGTATATCCGGATCTCGTCATGAGATGTTATTCCTTGGTATATGGTGTATATGGTGCAAGTATTGTTTCATTGGTTATCTTGTACATGTACAGACACCGATTCTCGGGGAGACTAGCTATCTTCTTGGGGAATCTAGTGCCATAACGTACCGTGGTTGGATCTATTATACCAGTCGGGGTGGGGAGTATTTTAGTGTAGATATGTGATCATACCCTCCTTGTGCATGTCTTGTTCCTTGTGAGTGTTGATCATACACCGCACGTATAATCAGCCAGGCCATTATACTCTTGTGCAAGTTCCTAAGCCGATCATATGTTAAAGCTAGTACTCACACACTTAGTCATTAGTATTCTTGTTCTATCAGCATATTGTTCATTATTGTATTTCTTTCCAGTACTTCCTTATTGTCTATACATTTCTTGTATCTATTTATGCATCTTGTTTATCCACAGCTACTTACTGTTACATAGTTTTTATCATTATTTGAGAACTGCTGTTAGGGTTGTACTCTGCTCCTTTCCTGACTGGATATATTTTTCCAGATGACACTGAGGAGTACCCTACCTATTATGGACCCCAGGATGTTGTGGGTTTAGATTCTGAGACCCTGGCTCAAGAGGGACTTATCCCAACTGAGACAGTTGACCCTGGAGTTGTAGCTTTATAGTTTTGTAGTATTCTTTTGTACTGGATTTGTCTCCAGCATATTTCTGTATTCTTCTTCAGACTCATTGATGTATTATTTTAGACTCATGAGTTGTATTGTGACTATTCTATTCTTATCTGATTCGTGTTCATTCTATCTTAGTTCTGTGATTGAGTACACTATCTTTTGGTGGTTCATTATATTAGATAGACTTTCTAGACAGCGTTCTACCGCCGATTCTGCGGCGTAGGATGGGCGTTGTTTCCGACTAGTACCCTTACCCCGGGTGCGGGTCATGACAATAGTTGGATGAAAATAAATCTACTAACCAACTCGAATGGAAAAGTACAACACAACAAATACAATATAGGAATACCAGCTAACGACCATGGGCTCGAAGAGAAGACATCCTCGCAACACAAGTAATCATCCAAATCTGCGCTCCTGCAATTACTCAAGAACAGATACACCTGGCAGAGGACCAGGTCCTCAGAGGGACGTAACAAGATACAGAAAATACGAGCCAATTTGAATACAGTAAACATGCATATTATTTGAAAATAAATAAGTACGCTGTACAAGACCATCTATATGAATGCAAATGAGGATAACTTTTTGACGTATGGGCAAGGGTAGGCTACTCGATCTAATCCTCACAACCTCACGCTCGTCAGTGGACATCATCAGCCGACATACCGCGGGGGTAGCGACCCTCGGACTCCATCAATCGACATACCGCGGGGGTAGCGACCATCGGACACGACCCACCATAGTGCGTGCTAGTGACTACGGTGTTACCAGAGTGGTTAAAAGCCCATACGCCTAATGATTGTCCTCTATGATACTAAGTGCCATGTGTGTGTCAACATATCTAATACATAGTAATGACTAAAAGAAAACTACACATGCAAGAATAAACAGAAATACAATAAATATAAAGAAATATAAATAGCATGCAAAAGTACTGTAACAATTTGGCAAGGTATCTTGCCTGGGGTTCTGCTGCTGGTATGAATCAGAGTCCAAGTCACAGTCCAAATAGCCTATGTATTACAAATTTATCACGTCAAAAGATAATTTATTTTAATTTATTTAATTCTGGAATAATTACTCTAAAATCCTATTTTAATCTTATTATTCTGATTTTTATGTTAATTCCTAAATTTTGTCCAAAGAAACTGAATTTTATCAACTCGAGACTCATGGCATGCAAATCGAGGCGATCTGTTGACCGAAAAGTCAACCGACACAAACTCAACTTCCATGCACGATTTCCTGTAGGTTTCAGCGTCAAAAATATGTTGGAATTTACGGCTCGTCCGAATTCAAATTCGTTTGGGAATTATGGCACATACAAATTTTGTATTGTGTACCGATGGTTAAATTCTAACCTAGAAGTTCTACAGAATTAACAGTATAAAAATACTTCGAATTAAATTCTGGAAAAAATATATGTCAATGATCTCGACATTAGCTTTCCGAAACTTTAAACGGTTCATGATTCTGATTCCTGGTTCTCCCGAAATCGCGAAAATATTGAAACACGTCTATTTTCGGACATGCTGTGCTCTACGAATTTTCCAGAATTTAATACTCATAATTTCGTAAAATAAATTATATAATCAGAAATCTAACCTCAATATTTTTCTAACGCAAGAAACTAGACCTCATTTGGAGTCCGGAGTTAGGAGATATCGCCTTTTTAAGTCGTCATAATATACTAGAAAATGAGGCTGAATTTATGACGAATTTTGACTCTTTTTGGACGAAAAGAGGTGAATTTGGGAAATAAAAATATGAAGGATGAGGTATTTATAATGGTGGATACTACTTAATTAAATATGACTAGGATTGGTTATTTTGGATAGGATTATGATGAATTTAAATAAGGATAGGATATACATGAAGTTGCTTTCCTAGTAGGTTCAGGATTTGAATTAATTTAAAATAGAGTTTGAATTAATCTCAATAATTTATAATCTTAAATATAATTAAAGATAATACAATAATTTATATATAATCTTATTAATATCTATTAACACTAAATTAGCATCTATATAATATTAAGACTTTATATATCCAAATAAATCTTCAATAATTCCAAAAATCCAATAATTACTTAAAATTCTAAATAAATTACAGAAAAATATATTTAAATATTTTAACTCTAAAATAAATGTTTGGTAGTAACAACATTCAAGTATGGTCTCATAGTAAATCATGGAAGTCCTAAAAATTTATGTTTCCTAAGTTTTAATTACCAAAAATTCTAGAAAATCTCCAAAATCTAAAATAACCTAAAATAATTCTAAATAAATATTTATGCAAGTAAATATATCAATAAATTTATTTTCTAATTAACTAAGAGAATACTCTAAAGAAATTTAATATCTATAATAAATATAATAATATAAAGTACACACAAAATATCTATTTTTGGTGAGGAGGTTTACAATCTACCCAACTTACAAAAATTTCGTCCTCGAAATTGACACTAACCCATATTCATAATAATCACTATAGCTATTACACTACATAGCTATCTAGCAGTGCTTCCTAAAGTCATGGTCTGTCATTCTAACATTTCTCATTTATTGTCCATACACTATCCTATTATCCTCTAACTCGTCTATACTATCCAACTTACAAAAGTTCTACTAGTAGTCACAGTCTCTTGAGGCTATTGTCTAGGTTGTAAGACAAATATATTTATTGGGTCGAGAATCTTGGGGTACTTGTCTTGAATCTCACAACCATGATTTTTCTTTGTAACCGTCAAGTATCGTAGTCTAATACTGCCATGCCACCTGACCAATATGTCTGCAAATACTTCGACTACTTTACTACAATGGTCTAGCTGCAGCTGTCGCTACTTTGCCAGCGATTTGTCATAGTTGTCAGTTCGTAACAAGTGCCTTCAATTCTTTCCTAGGCAAAGTCTAAGTTTTTGGGCAATAGTTAAAGTCTTGACTAACTTATAAAACTATTAAAAGTATAAACTAGTTCAAACAGTCTAACAAATTCCTATTAGCCTAAGGGATGCTATACATGGTTTTTAAAATAATAAGAGGATACAGATATTGCTATAGGTCATATACATAAGGGTTATTATTAAGAACTCATCCTTTAGTTATTAATCATCTACTAAACCATTTACGTTTTAACTAACAAAATAAGGGTGAGCTTGATATAAATCAAACAATTCATAATGACACAAAAAGATACAACTATGATAGGAAGAGTTAAGCACGAGATAAGGAATGGATATAGGAGAGAAGATGAGCCATCCAAGGGACGAGATGGTGATAGGAAAAGAATACTACTACTGCTACTCGCGTCATCTATTGGCTTCGTGGATATGCCATCTAGTTAGGATATCAACATATCCTCTTAACTACTAAACTACCATATATAATTCTACGTCTATTTATACACTTAAGATCCCGTGTCATAAAGGGGTCATGATTATGCAATAACAAATATAACTAAAGGTCGTACATGTATCTACGACTTCCTGTGCCTGCGCTCTCTTATTTGTCATCATGAGTGCTCAGCTTATGGGGTATATCTCGTACTATTCGTGTATCAAACTTATAGTAAGCACGAACGTTCGCCTTTCCGAAATAGGGGAAGACGGAAACAATAATAAAGAATTCAAGGAGGAGGTGATATAATACAAGTACGGGATTCAAAGGGATTAGAGAATTTCGAAAGGGAGTTGCCAAGGCAGTTGTGGATTGAAACCTTATTTTGGTAAATTCCTATTCTCATGTTCACATCAGAACAGTTATGTACCTGACATGATATGCTCTGACCAGTCTAGAGGGCAAGTATATTTGTCTAACAAGTTGAGTCAACTATATCTCAATCCACGTAAGATAGTGATACAAAGATCGAACCAGTGCACTACGGTTGATCAGACCATAATACACCGATTCTGATTTAGACAATGTATTAGTGTGGGCCCCCAATAATACATATGTCATGAATAAGCTCAATAAAAGAATAAGCTTGCAAAACTAGGCTATAATAGCAGCATAAGTCGAGGTAGTAAAAATATAAGTACGCTTGATTATGATGGAGGAAGGTACAGAATAATCTAAGTTCACCAAGAAGATCGGTGTTGTGCCTCTACAATTGCCATACTAATTTCTTGTCTAAGTCTAAAGTCAACCAAATGGGTGTATGAGCCTCTAAGTTCTACAGTCTAGATAAACACTAAAGTTCTATAGTCTAGATAAACACTATCTTCTTATACAATCCTATAGTTGGTGTCATTCATTTATATTTCATTAATTGGTCAGAAGGACTATGTGATACTAGATTATGAGGCATACTACCAAACTTACAAAGAATTAACTAATAGTGTTATTAAATACTAGAGTGTATATACCTAGTACAAGGCACCTTCCTAACCCCTATCAAGCACGAAGGAAAGATTGACGCTGAGAAGGGATCAAGCAAGATGCAATGCAAGCAATCAATGAGAATGCGAAATAAAATCAAGGACGGTGATTAAGTAAGTGGATGAGATCCTATATTCTAATCCTATGCGCAGGCTTGCTCGGTACAGTAACGTAACCGAGACAATATGCTCTCGACCTGCATGGGCCACCACAAAAACATGTCACGTCCCAGTCCCAAAAGTACATAGGACTAGGAACACGTAAGCATGCCAGCCGCATGGATATGGCAACTCCAATATATGGAAACCAAAATCCACACGTACGCTGCAATATGAATATCAATCCACAAGTGGTATAAAAAGTATCACAAGTCACAAGGTATAATCTAAATCTCATCCGCGAAAATCAGATATAAATAATAACCAGCATCTATATAACTAGATCTCAACATAAATATCTAAGGATGATAGTTGGATGGAAACAAATCCACTACCAACTCGAATGGAAAAGTATAACACAACAAATACAATATAGGAATACCAGCTAACGACCATGGGCTCGAAGAGAAGACATCATCGCAACACAAGTAATCATCCAAATCTGCGCTCCTGCAACTACTCAAGAACAGATACACCTGGCAGAGGACCAGGTCCTCAGAGGGACGTAACAAGATACAGAAAATACGAGCCAATTTGAATACAGTAAACATGCATATTATTTGAAAATAAATAAGTACGCTGTACAAGACCATCTATATGAATGAAAATGAGGATAACTTTTCGACGTATGGGCAAGGGTAGGCTACTCGATCTAATCCTCACAACCTCACGCTCGTCAGTGGACATCATCAGCCGACATACCGCGGGGGTAGCGACCCTCGGACTCCATCAATCGACATACCGCGGGGGTAGCGACCATCGGACACGACCCACCATAGTGCGTGCTAGTGACTACGGTATTACCAAAGTGGTTAAAAGCCCATACGCCTAATGATTGTCCTCTATGATACTAAGTGCCATGTGTGTGTCAACATATCAAATACATAGTAATAACTGAAAGAAATCTACACATGCAAGAATAAACAGAAATACAATAAATGTAAAGAAATATAAATAGCATGCAAAAGTACTGTAACAATTTGGCAAGGTATCTTGCCTGGGGTTCTGCTGCTGGTATGAATCAGAGTCCAAGTCACAGTCCAAATAGCCTATGTATTACAAATTTATCACGTCAAAAGATAATTTATTTTAATTTATTTAATTCTGGAATAATTACTCTAAAATCCTATTTTAATCTTATTATTCTGATTTTTATGTTAATTCCTAAATTTTGTCCAAAGAAACTGAATTTTATCAACTCGAGACTCATGGCACGCAAATCGAGGCGATCTGTTGACCGAAAAGTCAACCGACACAAACTCAACTTTCATGCACGATTTCCTGTAGGTTTCAGCGTCAAAAATATGTTGGAATTTACGGCTCGTCCGAATTCAAATTCGTTTGGGAATTATGGCACATACAAATTTTGTATTGTGTACCGATGGTTAAATTCTAACCTAAAAGTTCTACAGAATTAACAGTATATAAATACTTCGAATTAAATTCTAGGAAAAACATATGTCAATGATCTCGACATTAGCTTTCCGAAACTTTAAATGGTTCATGATTCTGATTCCTGGTTCTCCCGAAATCGCGAAAATATTGAAACACGTCTATTTTCGGACATGCTGTGCTCTACGAATTTTTCAGAATTTAATACTCATAATTTCGTAAAATAAATTATATAATCAGAAATCTAACCTCAATATTTTTCTAACGCAAGAAACTAGACCTCATTTGGAGTCCGGAGTTAGGAGATATCGCCTTTTTAAGTCGTCATAATATACTAGAAAATGAGGCTGAATTTATGACGAATTTTGACTCTTTTTGGACGAAAAGAGGTGAATTTGGGAAATAAAAATATGAAGGATGAGGTATTTATAATGGTGGACACTACTTAATTAAATATGACTAGGATTGGTTATTTTGGATAGGATTATGATGAATTTAAATAAGGATAGGATATACATGAAGTTGCTTTCCTAATAGGTTCAGGATTTGAATTAATTTAAAATAGAGTTTGAATTAATCTCAATAATTTATAATCTTAAATATAATTAAAGATAATACAAATAATTTATATATAATCTTATTAATATCTATTAACACTAAATTAGCATCTATATAATATTAAGACTTTATATATCCAAATAAATCTTCAATAATTCCAAAAATCCAATAATTACTTAAAATTCTAAATAAATTACAAAAAATATATTTAAATATTTTAACTCTAAAATAAATGTTTGGTAGTAACAACATTCAAGTATGGTCTCATAGTAAATCATGAAAGTCCTAAAAATTTATGTTTTCTAAGTTTTAATTACCAAAAATTCTAGAAAATCTCCAAAATCTAAAATAACCTAAAATAATTCTAAATAAATATTTATGCAAGTAAATATATCAATAAATTTATTTTCTAATTAACTAAGAGAATACTCTAAAGAAATTTAATATCTATAATAAATATAATAATATAAAGTACACACAAAATATCTATTTTTGGTGAGGGGGTTTACAATCTACCCAACTTACAAAAATTTCGTCCTCGAAATTGACACTAACCCATATTCATAATAATCACTATAGCTATTACACTACATAGCTATCTAGCAGTGCTTCCTAAAGTCATGGTCTGTCTTTCTAACATTTCTCATTTATTGTCCGTACACTATCCTATTATCCTCTAACTCGTCTATACTATCCAACTTACAAAAGTTCTACTAGTAGTCACAGTCTCTTGAGGCTATTGTCTAGGTTGTAAGACGAATATATTTATTGGGTCGAGAATCTTGGGGTACTTGTCTTGAATCTCACAACCATGATTTTTCTTTGTAACCGTCAAGTATCGTAGTCTAATACTGCCATGCCACCTGACCAATATGTCTGCAAATACTTCGACTACTTTACTACAATGGTCTAGCTGCAGCTGTCGCTACTTTGCCAGCGATTTGTCATAGTTGTCAGTTCGTAACAAGTGCCTTCAATTCTTTCCTAGGCATATTCTAAATTTTTGGGCAATAGTTAAAGTCTTGACTAACTTATAAAACTCTTAAAAGTATTGTAGAAGCATGAAAAATACGCTGGGAGGATCTACGCGGCATCTTAATACAGAGCAGCGTAAGCAGAGGCCTCCAGAGCCGTCGAACATGCAACAGAGCTCTTCCGCCAAATACAGCGTAAAATATGAGCTCAAAGGACCATCCGCGTAAGTACGGTACGTCCAGGCCGCCCCAGCATAAAAGAGAGTTCTTTATCGCCTCCATGGCGTAAAACTCAGCCGCTCTCAAAGCAGCTTAAAGCGTACGAGGAACGCTTCGTCTTCCCCGAAACGAACCTGTCAAGTCACGCAGTAAATCTGACCCCTGACTTCTGACAAAAAGTGCTGCACGGCTACCCAAACGACGGCTGGAAACGGTGGCAGACCCCTCGGGACGCGCTCCACAGTATGATGGCAGATCTCTGCATTTAATGCAGAGGATTTGGTTAAAATATCACCAAACCGTCGCTCACTGAGGTCCCCTCAGCATAAACCGCTTTTTCGCGTGCAAGGGGATACACCGCCTTGTTTTACACGGGCAGACGTAAGCTGTTAACGCTCCACAGCGGACAAACCGTCTGCCACGTCAAAAGCTGCACGTTGCGCAGGGCTCGAGGCACGTCTCTGCGATTGGCGGACAAGGCGGTAACAGTCTTCTCGAGGCACGTCTCTGTGACGGACACACAGGAGAGCTGCAGACCTTCAAAAACACGTCTCCGTATTTAATGCACAGAATGATGTCGGATCTCTGCATTTAATGCAAGGGATTTGGTTATATCTTCAAAAGCCGTGATTCCGGCTAAAGATGTCCACATCAGCATTTTGGCACGGTACGCAGCGGCTTCTACGCCCAGGATCTGTGCTTATTCGGCTTCAACGCCCGTTCGGCTTCAACGCCCACTCAGTCTCTACGACCATTCGGCTTCTATGCCTGTTCGGCTTCTATGCCTGTTCGGCTTCAACGCCTGTTCGGCTTCTATGCCTATCGGGCTTCTACGCCCACCCGGCTTCTATGCCTACTTGGCTTCTATGCCACGATGACAGACATCGACTTTTACGCCCACCTCTTCTACACGGGAGATACCTACCTACGTGGCTTTTACGCCGTGATCTTCGTAGCAATTGTACGCGTTGTCCCTTAGTTGGACCCGCGTCACACGCTCATTCAAAAGATCATCCATACGCAGGCATTGGTTACTTTAACCGTCGTGTAAAAGGGTGCTGTGTTGTCCGCTCCTCGATTTTTACACCAACTGAGTGGTCACTGTCACAAAAACTCTATAAATAGAGACCCCTATCAATGGGGAAAGAGGTCGACAAATTAAAAGATCGAACAATTGAAGACTCAACGAAGAGGTCGAACAATTGAAGATCGAGCAAGGAGAGAGGAGATCGAGAGAGAGAGAGAGAGGAACCCGGAGCTCGGGCGAAGGATAGGGATCGGCGACCTGGGCATCGTGCATCCACCCTTTTCTGCAACCCCCGAGGCTGCTTCCTGTCTTCTATGGCGCTTCTTCACCATCGTGTGGTCCAAGGGCTAAAGTGATCGACTGCAGATCAGACACCTATAGCAATTTATACCCAAATTAAATAAGTTGTACTCCCACATCCTCGTATAGGATTACATTGTACAAGTTTGTTTGTAAACAAAAAGAACACGGGTCCTGTATAAACCCCGTCTTGAATACATCTTCCATTCTTTTTCGTTTTCCACCGCAAACAAGATGGAGACTCTGCTGGGGACAGCTTTCTCTTCTGATGAGGTAGTAATTGCTCAACACGATGCGGTATCTATAGGAACCGTGAAGAAGACACTGGTCGTCCAATTCGACCAGTCTGCCTACGAAGACATGCTTCGAACCGGGGGTAGCTCTCACCCTCTCTCCGTCCAAGACAACAGGAAGCTACGCAAGGTCTGGATGCCCAAGACATCCTCTACCGTTCCTGTGGACTCTCCGATCTCTCCGATCTCTCCGACCAATGAGGTTGTAGCATCGCTCCCTCCGTGCCCCGCACGTAAAATTCAGTCTCCCGCTACGCGCGGTACAGATAAAACTTCGGACAAAGCCTCAGCGCTAACCCAGAAGTATCCACTGTGCTCTACGCGTAAAAACCAGTCTCCCGCTACGCGCGGTACAGACAAAACTTCGGGCAAAGCCTCAGCGCTAAACCAGAAGTATCCACTGCGCTCTACGCGTAGAAACCAGTCTCCCGCTACGCACGGTATAGACAAAACTTCGGGCAAAGCCTCAGCGCTGACCCAGGAGTATCCACTGCGCCTTACGCGCGGAAATCAGTCTCCCGCTACGCGCGGTACAGACAAAACTTCTGATGATGCCTTAGCGCCAAAACAGAAGTACAGGTCACGCTCCGCACACAAGACGACGTCTGACCTCTATGGGGAACCAGATGAGCGCTGTGATCTCCGCGGGGGAAAACTGGCGGCGGAATGCGTAACTGCTCGGCCCTTACGCCAGCGAGGGAACAATCTGCATACCCTCCGGATTATGCAAGAAGCCGATGGCCGACTGAGGACCTCTTCAGCTTCACGCCAACCTGAGCAAATCTCCAAGATACGCCGGGGGTTACCCGCTACCCAGACGGCCAACCTGTTGTACACAGGTGGCGCAGCAAGGGCCATGGTGCCCAACCTCCGCATAACCACTGATGGGAGCAGAGGAAGCAAACAATCATCCTCTTCTGCAACTCCTCCTGACCTGCGCAAATATCTAATCCAGAAGCGCAAAGAGAGGGAACCTTCCAATATGTCTATTACGCCTCCTGACGAGCACTGTTGCAATAGCCATAGAGTTGTGATTAACTGTTGCTGCTCTAATACAAGACGACCGGTCTTCGACCGGTTAAGCTATTCTCTGTCTTTTCAGGGAAAGGAGCCCGCGCATGCATCTGTGAACATGGCTTCACACATGCCTAGACGGGGTTCGAACTCAAGACGTCATCCCTCCAGGTCTCCGAGCCGAAGGAGGTTCAATGAACTCCTCAGAAACGCTGAAGTCAGAGTGTTCCAAAACATACGTGCAAGATCACGACGACCAGCTTCATCCTCTTCTGATTCCGACGCTGAAGATCGCCAGGCCCCTGAATCAGATGCTGAAAGCGTAGAGTCGACTTCTACAACGACCTACACTCATCCTTCGACGACACCCAGGGAGATGGGAGTTTACGCCGTTGAAGATGAACGCGAGGAGGCTTCACCATCAGGAAACGCGGAGCAACGCATCACTACGCTGGAAACATCTCTGAAACAAATGCAATCCATGATGGAAAACATGCACCAGATGATGCTAACCTAGCACGCAACTACCATGGCTCAAGCATCGGTCCCGCCAACTCAGATACGTGTGGGGGTGGACTTGCCACCATCTAATCCAAGCCAAGGACCTGCTCTAGATCAAGAGTCAGCGGTTCCTCCGCTTTCTGAGAATATATTGCCTCCCGTTGGAGTCACAATGCAGCCAACTCCGCACCACTCCGTAGTCCCGCCTCCTGCTGAAAATCCGATGCAGGCAGTGCGAGAGTTGAAAGCCCAGTTTGACGCCTTGAAGCACAAAGATCAGCTCAAGAAACTAGGAATCAACCAGCCTTACCCAGCTATCTGGGAAGAGGTCCCTTTCCCTCCGAGGTACAAACCTCAGACCATGGCCCTGTTCGAGGGGAAAACATCACCAAGTCAGTACATGAACTATTTTAGTATGATGACGGTGTTGCTGCAAGGGAACGACGCCCTCCTCACCCGGGTGTTCAAAGGCTGCCTCTCGGGAGTAGCCTATCAGTGGTACCGTAGCTTGGCGGACAACTGCATCACTTCCTTCGAGGACTTCAAAGCTTTATTCTTCACGCAATTCTACGAGGGAGGAATGGACATGTCCATATCCTCTCTCATCGAAGTCAAGCAAAGAGAAAAAGAAGACGTTCGCGCCTTCATCGAGCGTTTTCGTCAGGCCACCTTACAGATGCCTCCAGGAGTTCCAGACTCTGCATTGGTAGACATTTGCAGGAAAAACCTCCTCCCCGTGGTCTCGGTGTTCACAGGACCATATCAGTTCCGTGATTGGCCCTCGTTCATCCTCTCGGCCGTAGCCGCTGAAGACAACAGTCGCAAGGTGCGCGACAATGGCATTATGATCTCTGCCTCTGACAAAGGCAAGAAGTCATCTCCCGGCAGCGACCATCCTCGTGGTCCAAAAGGGAAAGAAGCTCTGGCGGTCAATACGTCCAGACAAAAGATTGTGGCAACCACGCAAACGAGACCAGGGACGTCCAGGCCCGTAGAAGTCTACTCCTTTGACGACGAGGATATCCCAAGTATATTCGAGTGTCTCGTCAAAAGTGGCAAGATCACCCTTCCGGAGTTGAAATGGCCCCAAGAAGTCGGCAGTACTGACGACCCCAAATACTGCATCTTCCACAGATATGTGCACCACCCGACAAAGGCGTGTTACATACTGAAAAGAAAGATCCAGGGTTTGATCGATGCCAAAGCTATAACCCTGCACAACACTGAGAAGACAGTCACGACCAACATGATCTCTCTACAGTTTGGCAATCTGCCTCCCCAGGAGGTCCCGAATGGTGTTGCGCCTATCTCTCGGACCACGATGAACATCGTCAATCTCCCTCCAGCTAGGGGTCAAAATCATGACCTGGTACCCCTAACCACCCGGCGAGGCGAGATCATGTGGGTTCATCCGGATCTGGTGTCAGAGCTCGAGAAAGAATCTAATGCTCCTAGAGCTGCGTCAAGAAAGAGCTCCAAATGCAAACCATGTCATATGGTTGCAACTTCTGCACCGTCAGACGAGGACGAGGTACTAGCCGCAACCCATTCAGGGAGAGCTTACCTCAATGACTACAAAGCGAATCAGGAAGGTGCACCGGCGGGTACTTCAGCCACCAAACCTTCGAGACCCGAGTCCGTCATGCCAGAGACCGATCCTGCAAGGCCGACTCCAACGGACAAGGGGAAGCAGAAGGAAGTTCGTTTTGATAAACCTGTGAGAAACATCCCTAACAAAGGTTTAGAAAAGCCCTACAACTTCGACATCCTGGCCCAACTGGCTAATACACCAGCCAGGCTGTCCATCTTTGAGCTACTTAGGCTCTCCCAGGACACTCGTCTAGCCCTGAGTGAAGCACTAATGCAGGCAGAGGCATGCTTGACCCAGCTCAAGTCCCCCGACGAAGAACCAGTGGCGTGTCCCCAGTGCCACAGTGTGATGGAGGTGGTGCCGAATATCACTTTCACTCAAGACGACATGCTATTGAAACATAACAGGCATGACAGGCCCCTCTATTACACCGAGTACGTCGGTTCCATGGAGGTCGACCGGATTCACATAGATCCGGGATCGTCAATCAGCATAATCCCCCACAGTCTGCTCAGGCCGCTGAGGATCCCTACTAGCGAGTTAGCTTTCACCACCACCACAATTGTGGGTTTCAACGCTGGAAAGAGCAAGCCTTTGGGAAAAATTCGCCTGAGGATCCAAATTGGCAACCTCAGATCGGTAGCCACATGTTACGTCATCGATTCAGAGGTATCCTACAACATCTTGCTGGGAAGACCGTGGATCCACGACCACAACATTGTTCCTTCAACTCTACATCAATGTCTTAAATATGTAGACGCACAAGAAACAGTACGAACGGAGGTTGCTGACTTAAACCCATTCAAAGGAGTAGAATCCTACTATTCCGATGCCGTGTTGTACTCTCATGACCACACGAAAGAGGTGTCAGACGAGGCAGAGAAGGAATCCCACCGGGAGCCAGAAGAACCCTCTGTCGCACTACCACTGTCAATCAGGGTAAAGGGACGAACCACTCGTCCAAAAGCCATGGAACCTATGGCTATCCGCCTTAACAGATCCGGTTCAGGAAAAGGGGGTGATCCTCTCGTGATCACTTCAAACCGGAAGCTTCCTCCCTTGGTCATCAACCTCTGGCGCCACAAGCAGCCAACTGATGTAAATGCAACCAAGAACCGAGCCCCAGATGATAATAAACATCCTCTTTTCCAGTATGTCAACGCTCTGATTCCGAACCAGGAATCCTCTCCCTATGACGATATAGAACCTATAGTACAAAAGTTTTTGGCAGCTATGGATTCCTATCACCCGTACATATGGGAGGTGACATCATCATCCAATGTCGTCGCGGCATACGGACCACAAGAGGACTCTATCTTCCTCGTCCCGTCTACCTGCGGCAACCAGCGTACAATAGTCTTCGGCCGCATGCGCAATCAACCGACGGTCCAAGAGGATCCTCTCGATAACGATACTGAGAAAATACAGGTCCACCAATACAGCCCACAGGCATTGAGGATCATGCAAAGCATGGGCTACGACTTGGAGCGGAAGCCAGGCCTCAACTACGGGAAGGGCAGACGAACGCCACTGTTCGGCAATCCCCGCTATCAACAGACCCGTTTCGGGTTAGGGTATATCGCCTCCTCCAAATCAGGTGAGAATGTCCTTTCCTCCTATCAAGACGGCTCGTCACCCCCCGACTCACCGGACGCTCTCGAACGGACATTATCAGTAAATATGGTAATGACAGATCCCTGGAAGCTTTCGGTGATTCCCTGCTTATCGTCAATCAAGTCAGAAGAATATATGAAGTCCGGAATCCAGACCTCATCTCCTATCACCAAGCAACGGTCGAGATAGCCGTGACATTCAAAGGGTTCTTCCTGGAGCATGTACCTCGATCCCTGAATCTTGAAGCTGATGCCCTAGCCAGTCTAGCCGCAGATCTGGCTACTCCTATAAGAAGGCAGGACTCGGTAATCCTTCTTAACAGAGATTTATTCTGTGTGAAAAATAACTCTCACATAGAACGCAGCTACGCTGCATACGCCAATCCTCCCAGACGAGATTGGAAGAGTCCTTTCATAGATTTTGTAGCATACGGGATCTTGCCGGAAGACCCTAAAGAAGCAGTATCCATCAAGAGGCGGTCCTTACGCTTCTACTTCGATGCATCTTCACAATGCCTATATCGTCGGACCTATGACGGACTGCTACTAAGATGCCTCTCTGACGACGAGGCACGGATGATCATCTATGAAGCTCACAACGGCATATGCGGAGCACATCAACCCGGTCCTAAGCTACAGGATCGTATCAGGAGAATGGGCTAGAATGGGCTACTACTGGCCCACTATGATCACAGACGCGATCAGCTATGCAAAACAATGCAAGGCCTGTCAGGTCCATGCGGACTTCATACATCAACCGTCTGAATATCTACATCCTACGGTTGCATCCTGGCCTTTCGAAGCATGGGGTATGGATGTCATTGGTCCTATCCACCCGTCTTCTTCCAGGGGTCACCAGTTCATACTGGCCATCACGGATTACTTCTCCAAGTGGGCAGAGGCAATCCCTCTCGCAGAGGTAAAAGCGTCTAATGTGATCAGCTTCATCAAGCATCACGTCATCTATCGCTTCGGGGTACCTCGGAGGATAATTCACGACAATGGGCCTCAGTTCATCAGTCAAGCGTTTCATCGATTTTGCGATAAAAATCGGATACATAATATTGCCTCTACGGCATATTATCCAGCTGCTAATGGTTTGGCGGAAGCTTTCAACAAAACCATTATCAAACTCTTGAAGAAGTTCGTCTCTTCAAACAAGAGAGATTGGAATGAGAGACTGGGCGAATGCTTCTGGGCATATCGCACAACGGTACGAACACCGACAGGTTGTACTCCAATCTCACTGGTCTACGGAAGCGAAGCAGTTCTCCCCATTGAAGTCCAGATCCCGTCACTCAGAATAGCCGTGGCTAACGAGCTGACTTAAGAGAAGAACGACCTTTTAAGACTTCAGGAGCTAGAAGGATTAGGCGAGAAATGCCTCCAAGCTCAGCAGCGCATCGCGCTCTACCAAGCACGCATTTCCAGAGCTTTCAATCATAAAGTAAAAGAAAGAGTGTTCAGAGTCGGCGAGCTAGTTCTAGCCGTAAGAAGGCCGATGATTCTTACCCACAGGAGTAAAGGCAAATTCCAGCCCAAATGGGAGGGTCCTTATGTGGTCGAGACAACGTTCTCAAATGGCGCTTACAGGTTAGCCCAGCCTAATGGAGACCTGTTAATGGCTCCTATAAACGGCAAATTCCTAAAAAGGTACTATGCTTAAATCTTCTCTGCTCGGGTAGAATATAGCGGAAACCTCAATTCTGACAAAACTACTTCCAAAACAGACCTTAGCCAAAGCATATTCTATCATGTCCGTATGACCTCTGAATAAATGTGTCCTGCTGAAGTTTCTTGAGAGCCTATCATGTCCATATCACCTCTGATAGTATCTTACCCACAAACCTTAGCTAAAGCATATTCTATCATGTCCGTATGACCTCTGAATAAATGTGTCCTGCTGAAGTTTCTTGAGAGCCTATCATGTCCATATCACCTCTGATAGTATCTTACCTACAAACCTTAGCCAAAATATATTCTATGATGTCTGTATGACCTCTGAATAAATGTGTCATACTAAAGTTTCTTGAGAGCCTATCATGTCCATATCACCTCTGATAGTATCTTACCAACAAAACTTAGTCAGAGCATATTCTATCATGTCCGTATGACCTCTGAATAAGTATGTCCTGCTAGAGATTCCTGAGAGTTTATCACGTCCATATTACCTCTGATATCACTCTCGCCCAAACCTGTCATTTATATTCCGAAATAATGGGTCCACAAAGTCAGAAAAGAGTTCGCTTTATTCCCAAGAAAGAGCAGAATTACATTGGCAAGCAAAAAAAAGGAGGGTACATCATTGCGGGGGAGCAGTCAGATCATGAATCTGCCGCGCCAGTACGGCTATCCTCTCATCCCTGCAGGCCAAGGTATCGGCGCGGGCCTGCTCCAGCCGTGCTTCGTTGTCTCCCCTGAGGGACAATTCGGCCCTCGCCCGACGAACACCCGCGTGGGCAGCTTCTGCACGATCCAGGTCCCGTCGCGCTGCACTCAATCGAGCGGTCGCTACGTCTAGACCTGCCAACGACTGGGAAACCCACTCCTCTGCCTGAGCAAGCTCCTCTTTCAACTTGCGAGCCCTCGCTACGTTCCCTTCATGCTCGGATTGGCACTTCAGTTGAAGGGCAAGGACCTCCTCCTCGACGGTCTTTCTTTCGTCCATCTCCAACTGACGTGTTTGAGCGAGTTTATCTAAGCTCTCCATCCGTTTGGCAAACTGCGCAGTCATGAAGTCATATCTGGACCGGACCTCAGCTTCAATATCGTCCCGAGTTAGCTGCAGATATTCGTTAATGGGTTGCTCCAAACCATTAACCATCGCCTCCAGGGCATCAGCTATCCCGGTGCCGTCAAAATCCTGGATCGCCTCTATCGGAATTCGAGAGGACTTCTTCAGGCGCTCGAGATCCAGATTCCCCTTCAGCACCATCGGTATCAGCGCTTTCAAAGTAGCATAGAAGACACGGGTATATTGCTCGGTCAGCGCAGCTAAATCCGATTGGGCCCCAGGAGTAGCTGCGGCATTGGCAAGTCCCCCTCCAGGAACGATTGTGGACGAAGTGGTCACAACCGTCGCCTCGACAGGTGGTGCGACCAAAAGAGGCACGTCGACCGAAGTAGTCGCAATGACATGCTCTTCTTCTTCTTGGGATATCGAAGCCTCTTCAATAGGCGAACCAGCCCCCAAAGATATTTCCTCCTCAAGATCAAACGCCTCCGTATCATCGCCAAGAGCCGGAGCAGAGCCAGAAGGCGCCTCAAAGCTATATTCCCCGTGGACGCCATCCCCTGGGAAAAGGACAAAAGAGTTGATATCAATATAATGGTACTCTTTCTAAAAAGGAGACATAAAGATGACATTTACCCGTGGCCAGCGGTATATACGACGCATCTACAGTCGAGGTAGCTAAATCACGCCTTAATGACGTAATGCGAACTGTCATACCTGGAGAAGGGGGTGGGCCAACCGACATCGCCAGGAGCTCTACTAAGCCTCCACCAAGGCGCGGTCGAGGTTCGTCAGTTGGGACCTCGCCAGGCACACTCACGGACACGGCAGGGGTTTCATCCGTTGCTGGTCTAAGGGAAGATTCTCCCATCTGCCCCGGCCACACCGACAATCTCGTACCACTACCGGAGGCAGTAGCGGCGACGACATCCTCAAGACGGAATGCCACGGCACCGCCAGCCGAAATTGAGGGTCCCTCCCTAGAAGGCGAGGAACCCCCGATCAGGGAAACATCCTCGACAGGCGAAACAGCAGGTTCCTCTCTGGGAGCCTCGATACCAGGGATTCGAAGAGAACGACTGACCGTCCTCTTCCTCTTGCGAGAAGAAATCTTCTTGGAAGCAGCGGCCCTTCGCTTCCCAGAGACTACCAAAGCCCCCGCAGGCAGAGGCACTTCACACCTCGGCACCGTCACCAACGGCTCATCAGGAGTAGCGAACTCCTCACCCTCGTCAGGAGAAATCGAAGGAACTTCGACTCTTCCCCCAGGCGTGGAAGGCTGCACCCTAAAACTCCCACGCATGTCAAAATCACGGTGGAAGGTGTTAACCGCCACGTAGAACTGGGCATACGAATGTAGGATGCGCAACTCCGTGGAGGGTGTGACGACCGGCACGGTAAAGATTGCTCTAGTGCATCCCATGATGAAATATCGTCATCCTCTGGCTCCATCGATGAGGCCGCCCCTGGACCTGAAGCTGGTAACGGCATTGCCCACGTGCAACTGGTCGTACCCAAATTGCCTTGCGAATCGACTAGGCAAGTAAGGCTCGAGGAAGCAATGATCTTCACTTCTATACAACAAGTGGGAAGGCCTGATACAGATCAACCACTTGAAGGCCTCCGGAGAAAGATTAGTCTTCTCTCCACCTAAATCCTCCAGCCTGATCCCCGATTGATTACGATGTACTGGGGAGCAATGCAAAGGAGCTTCCAGCCATGACTGAGGCCCAGTGTCAGCCTACAGTCTAAAACTGTGTTCACATTCCAGGGAGAGTCCTTATAATTCAGCAGGAAGCTACCCCCCGGGCTACTACCAGAGCCAGGGGACATCACCCGAGGGTTGTGGAGAATTAACTATCCCATTAAATACAGGTATGGTAATTCCACCCTGGGAAAGCTTTCACGCCGAGTCTCATCGGCGAGCAGCCCGTCAGTCATGGCCCTCAAGCCAGTCTGTATACGGCACACCATAGCAGGGAGCAAGCCCAGTCTTGCCCCAAACACCAGACGCACTGCGGGCCACAGGATGTTCCGGTGAATGCGGTCCGCAGATGCAGTGTCGAGCACCACTACTCGACGCAGCCATATGGAGAGGAAACCGGCCAGCTGGGCTTCCTTAGACATAGGCCTGCGGCAACGCCTCAAGTAGCTATAGGCCTTAGTGCCTTCGGGATACTTTCCTACCCCGTCGTCAAAAATCTGGTCCGAAGCCTTGGCGTCATCCATAAGAGCCTCGACGACCTGGGCACTAAGCACGCCCAAACAATTTACGGTCTCATCCTTGCCCCCCGTGACTTTCTCCGGCTTGGCGGCCCTGGCCCGGTGGAAGAAGAGGTAGGACGTCCACTTGGTAGTATGGGCCAAATCAGAAGGCTCGTCATAAAAGGCCGTGCACGCGAAGTAGTGGCACATCAGCTCCTGATACACCTCTACTACCCGAGGGTCCGAATCCCCCAACTCCCGATTGGTGGGGACGTACTCTTCATATGGGGTATCCCCCATCGGCAGCCTCGAGATCGCTGCCATCTCATGGAGGGCCAATCCCAACTCCCCCAGCGGAGTGGCAAAAGTTCCAGTGAGCGAAATGTATCGCTCCATCAGTGCCAAGTACAGGTTAGGGTTAGCGGGCAACCCAATACTGGTCGCACTCACAGCGGCATACAGCCCAATGCACTCCAGCTCTCTCTGACAGTGCTTCAAGGCCCAATCAACAAGACAGGCCCATCGACGGTTTATTGGAGTGATCCACCCGTTGCATCGAGGATTCTCCTTGGGATATACTCCCCCTCGCCCCATGAAGTCGTTGCAGAAAGTCGGCAACTGGACCGGCTGGATCACTAGACTGTCCTCGCTCGGAGTACTGCCCGGGCTCAGTCCCCTGAACGACGTCACGAGGCCAGAAGGACGGCTGACAAACGACCCCTGGTCAGCTCCTTTCAGATGAAAGATCTTCCCCGGTTTGCCGTGAAGATCGGGCGTCAGGTTCCACGACATCCTCCTAGGGTGTGTCGCATGGAAGAAGGCCGAGATGGGATAATCCCTCGGCATCATCGGCAGGTACAAAACCAGGTTTCCAGCAAGAAATACCCAAGGTTCTCTCTTAGGCTTCGTCTGGGACCGTTTATCGATCATGTCCCCAAAGAAAAAAGCTGGCTTTATGTACTGCTCCCCGTCTATATACGTCAGGGGCTCCCCGTTAATCATATCCAGCAGCGTCCGCTCGCCCTGGGCCGATATCAAAATCTCCCTTCCCTCAGGATACTGGGGTTCGGAGATAGAAAATGCCACGTGGGACAGATCCTCCAGGTAGTTCGAGTGCAGCATCCCGGCGGCAGAACCCATCACCTCAGCCAGGGGAGACTCACCCAAATTAACTGCAAAAGCGCGAGAAAAACATTCATTAGAAATCTTGCATCATGAGGACTGAGAAACGACAGTCTGCACTTTACGCCAAGACTGTACAAATTTGGCCATTTTACGCAGGAAGTCTCATCCAGAGACGTAACTGGCAGCGTACGATCCGTGCTTTACGCCGGGCTACCAAAAATTCTAGTTATTACGCCGGAGGCTCCGCCCCCAGGCGTAAAACTAAAATTTTATAGTATACACCATGTTTTCGACACTCGGAGCTGTTACGCCCAGAAATGGGAAAACGATGGAGCCCTTACGCTGGCACATTAGAAATGTGAGCGTAAAAGATGAAAACATCTCCGTACATCATCTTCCTCAAAGAGGCTATCAGCACAGAAGACGACCTAGCGCGGTCACGTTCAACGTGTGCGAAGGATTTTTCGTCATTCTATGTCATCCAAAAGGGCTCTACCTCTAAGGCCAGGAGCGCTGCTCGTCGGCGGGATACTTTGCTCAGGATGAAGTTCGCCTTGCCCAACCGAAGACTCCCTCGCCGGGGCGGAAGAATGGGAAGAAGAACCTACACTCTTTCCCTTAGCGGAGGAGGTTTGCTTCGGCGCCATTTCTGAAAACTCTGAGTGCGCGGAGAAGCAACGGAGAAAAACTCGAACAGACGAAGACTCTCTTTCGCAGCAGACGAATGAAAAGTTTTCTCTCCAAAGCTCGAGATATATATAGGGGTCGGATCGACTCCTCGAATCCTCGGACGGATTCCTCGAAACCCTAACCAAATCTCGCAATTAATAGTTGGTTATGATTGGATGCTACGTCAGCCCACTACTCTCGGAAGACGGACAGTCAGCAAATTCGAAGAGTTTTCGTGCAAAGCAGGTTCGTGGTTCTACGCTAAAGAGCTTTCTACGCTCGACAGCAACGGATCTACGGTTTTACGCTCGCAAGCTACAAGTCTATGGTTTTACGCCCGGATGCCTTTTTGTGCTCAGTAGCTTTCAT
Organism: Iris macrosiphon; assembly: GCA_036927795.1. Classification (NCBI taxonomy): domain Eukaryota; kingdom Viridiplantae; phylum Streptophyta; class Magnoliopsida; order Asparagales; family Iridaceae; genus Iris; species Iris macrosiphon. Next base: position 32,934,461 of record JAYESA010000015.1, on the reverse strand, counting down.
GCTCGAGAGGCTACAAACCTACGACTTCACGCTCAGCAGTTACCAAACCTACGATCTCACGCTCGGTGGCGTTTAGTTTACGCTCGGAAGCAACAGGTCCACAGACCCTACGCTCGAAGATTTCTTTCTCTAAACAGGCTACGAATCTACAGTTCTACGCTAAGGGGCTTTCTACGCTCGACAGCAACGGATCTACGGTTTTACGCTCGCCAGCTACAAGTCTATGGTTTTATGCCCGGATGCCTTTTGTGCTCAGTAGCTTTCATGCTCGAGAGGCTACAAACCTACGACTTCACGCTTAGCAGATACAAACCCACGATCTCACGCTCGGTGGCTTTCTACGCTCAATAAGCTATGAACTCAGGATTCTCAGCTCATTTACACTACGGATCTCTGACTTTCCGTGTATCCGGACGAGTTCTCCAAGCGGTCAATTACAAAGAGTTCACACAGAAGATACTCGTTCTTGACCCAAAGCATCCCAAGTACCCGAAGCATGCAGAGTTCAAACATTGAGAAATTACTCTCCTCGGGTCAAAATTGGAGGTTCATCCAGACTTCAGTCTGAACATCTCGTCTATCAAGATGGCAATTCAGTTTTTGACGGCCAAAGCCTCGACCCTGTTCCAAGAGATTTTTGAGAGATCATTCTTGAAGACAAAGTCTGAACAAAAAGTTCTGTTCATCAGAAAAACTCTACGCGGTCCCTCAGTCCTAGCAACAGGACAGTTCTAAATGTTCGAAATGCTTAACAGCGTTCTATGGACAGGGCCTAGTACTCTTTCTATCAGAGTCAGCGTAAAGAATCAGACGTGTCGAAGCTACACATATTCAGACTTCACAGCAACATATGGCAAAGACGATCATATGCGGAGAAGAAAGACGACTTTATTAAAAGTTAAAATCATAATTACATATGAGGGAAATCCTGTCTACAGGGGTTTTCTTCATTTTCGTGATTACATATGAGGGAAATCCCCTCTACAAAGGTCTTCCCCTTCTTCCAAGAAGATGATCGGTGGCAGGAGGATACACAACTGGGCAGATGACCCATCCTCCGAAGCAGGGTAACTCTGCTTCCCTACAGACCACCGCCACTCTGGCCGGTCTGTCTGCCTCTCGTCACCAGAGGTAACGAGAGAAGGAGCCACTTGCAAGCGGCCTGGTCAAATGTGACCCCTCCCCACTCTTCGAGTGAGATGCCGCATAAAGTTGCTGATTATCCCGAGCAAGGGAGGCTAAGATATCCTTCCATGATCCATCGTTGCAATGGACATTTGCTCGAAGACGCCATCTTTTTCGGCTCCTTACATGCTGGAAGAACATGGTCTTCTTCTTCCTCAGGTCGACCCGACGAACTCCGGCGATCATCAGCATGGTGAAAGGAAATGTGGGAAGAAACATGTTAACTCCTCAGCCCTTTTATAGGCAAGTGAGGTCACACCTACCCCCAATAAATCCGCTATCAAGACCGGCCTGAAAGAACGCGTCAAACTTGACCATTTCAATGCTCCACTCAGAAACGTTTTGAGTTACGAGGGGCCGTTCATGCTTCATTCAAAGCGTTTCAAATTCTGATGAATTTAAAAGCTTTGAAGCGGGTCTTGTAGAAGCATGAAAAATACGCTGGGAGGATCTACGCGGCATCTTAATACAGAGCAGCGTAAGCAGAGGCCTCCAGAGCCGTCGAACATGCAACAGAGCTCTTCCGCCAAATACAGCATAAAATATGAGCTCAAAGGACCATCCGCGTAAATACGGTACGTCCAGGCCGCCCCAGCATAAAAGAGAGTTCTTTATCGCCTCCATGGCGTAAAACTCAGCCGCTCTCAAAGCAGCTTAAAGCGTACGAGGAACGCTTCGTCTTCCCCGAAACGAACCTGTCAAGTCACGCAGTGAATCTGACCCCTGACTTCTGACAAAAAGTGCTGCACGGCTACCCAGATGACGGCTGGAAATGGTGGCAGATCCCTCGGGATGCGCTCTACAGTATGATGGCAGATCTCTGCATTTAATGCAGAGGATTTGGTTAAAATATCACCAAACCGTCGCTCACTGAGGTCCCCTCAGCATAAACCGCTCTTTCGCGTGCAAGGGGATACACCGCCTTATTTTATACGGGCAGACGTAAGCTGTTTACGCTCCACAGCGGACAAACTGCCTGCTACGTCAAAAGCTGCACGTTGCGCAGGGCTCGAGGCACGTCTCTGCGATTGGCGGAGAAGGCGGTAACAGTCTTCTCGAGGCACGTCTCTGCGACGGACACACAGGAGAGCTGCAGACCTTCAAAAATATGCCTCCGTATTTAATGCACAGAATGATGGCGGATCTCTGCATTTAATGCAAGGGATTTGGTTATATCTTCAAAAGCCGTGATTCCGGCTAAAGACGTCCACATAAGCATTTTGGCACGGTACGCAGCGGCTTCTACGCCCAGGATCTGTGCCTATTCGTCTTCAACGCCCGTTCGGCTTCAACGCCCACTCAGTCTCTACGACTATTCGGCTTCTATGCCTGTTCGGCTTCTATGCCTGTTCGTCTTCTATGCCTGTTCGGCTTCCATGCCTGTTCGGCTTCAACGCTTGTTCGACTTCTATGCCTATCGGGCTTCTACGCCCACCCGGCTTCTATGCCTACTTGGCTTCTATGCCATGATGACAGACATCGACTTTTACGCCCACCTCTTCTACACGGGGGATACCTACCTACGTGGCTTTTACGCCGTGATCTTCGTAGCAATTGTACGCGTTGTGTCCCTTAGTTGGACCCGCGTCACACGCTCATTCAAAAGATCATCCATACGCAGGCATTGGTTACTTTAACCATCGTGTAAAAGGGTGCTGTGTTGTCCGCTCCTCGGTTTTTACACCAATTGAGTGGTCACTGTCACAAAAACTCTATAAATAGAGACCCCTATCAATGGGGAAAGAGGTCGACAAATTAAAAGATCGAACAATTGAAGACTCAACGAAGAGGTCGAACAATTGAAGATCGAGCAAGGAGAGAGGAGATCGAGAGAGAGAGAGAGAGAGGAACCCGGAGCTCGGGCGAAGGATAGGGATCGGCGACCTGGGCATCGTGCATCCACCCTTTTCTGCAACCCCCGAGGCTGCTTCCTGTCTTCTACGGCGCTTCTTCACCATCGTGTGGTCCAAGGGCTAAAGTGATCGACTGCAGATCAGACACCTATAGCAATTTATACCCAGATTAAATAAATTGTACTCCCACATCCTCGTATAGGATTATATTGTACAAGTTTGTTTGTAAACAAAAAGAACACGGGTCCTGTATAAACCCCGTCTTGAATACATCTTCCATTCTTTTTCGTTTTCCACCGCAAACAAGTATAAACTAGTTCAAACAGTCTAACAAATTCCTATTAGCCTAAGGGATGCTATACATGGTTTTTAAAATAATAAGAGAATACAGATATTGCTATAGGTCATATACATAAGGGTTATTATTAAGAACTCATCCTTTAGTTATTAATCATCTACTAAACCATTTACGTTTTAACTAACAAAATAAGGGTGAGCTTGATATAAATCAAACAATTCATAATGACACGAAAAGATACAACTATGATAGGAAGAGTTAAGCACGAGATAATGAATGGATATAGGAGAGAAGATGAGCCACCCAAGGGGCGAGATGGTGATAGGAAAAGAATACTACTACTGCTACTCGCGTCATCTATTGGCTTCGTGGATATGCCATCTAGTTAGGATATCAACATATCCTCTTAACTACTAAACTACCATATATAATTCTACGTCTATTTATACACTTAAGATCCCGTGTCATAAAGGGGTCATGATTATGCAATGACAAATATAACTAAAGGTCGTACATGTATCTGCGACTTCCTGTGCCTGCGCTCTCTTATTTGTCATCATGAGTGCTCAGCTTATGGGGTATATCTCGTACTATTCGTGTATCAAACTTATAGTAAGCACGAACGTTCGCCTTTCCGAAATAGGGGAAGACGGAAACAATAATAAAGAATTCAAGGAGGAGGTGATATAATACAAGTACGGGATTCAAAGGGATTAGAGAATTTTGAAAGGGAGTTGCCAAGGCAGTTGTGGATTGAAACCTTATTTTGGTAAATTCCTATTCTCATGTTCACATCAGAACAGTTATGTACCTGACATGATATGCTCTGACCAGTCTAGAGGGCAAGTATATTTGTCTAACAAGTTGAGTCAACTATATCTCAATCCACGTAAGATAGTGATACAAAGATCGAACCAGTGCACTACGGTTGATCAGACCATAATACACCGATTCTGATTTAGACAATGTATTAGTGTGGGCCCCCAATAATACATATGTCATGAATAAGCTCAATAAAAGAATAAGCTTGCAAAACTAGGCTATAATAGCAGCATAAGTCGAGGTAGTAAAAATATAAGTACGCTTGATTATGATGGAGGAAGGTACAGAATAATCTAAGTTCACCAAGAAGATCGGTGTTGTGCCTCTACAATTGCCATACTAATTTCTTGTCTAAGTCTAAAGTCAACCAAATGGGTGTATGAGCCTCTAAGTTCTACAGTCTAGATAAACACTAAAGTTCTATAGTCTAGATAAACACTATCTTCTTATGCAAGCCTATAGTTGGTGTCATTCATTTATATTTCATTAATTGGTCAGAAGGACTATGTGATACTAGATTATGAGGCATACTACCAAACTTACAAAAATTTAACTAATAGTATTATTGAATACTAGAGTGTATATACCTAGTACAAGGCACCTTCCTAACCCCTATCAAGCACGAAGAAAAGATTGACGTTGAGAAGGGATTAAGCAAGATGCAATGCAAGCAATCAATGAGAATGCGAAATAAAATCAAGGACGGTGATTAAGTAAGTGGATGAGATCCTATATTCTAATCCTATGCGCAGGCTTGCTCGGTACAGTAACGTAACCGAGACAATATGCTCTCGACCTGCATGGGCCACCACAAAAACATGTCACGCCCCAGTCCCAAAAGTACATAGGACTAGGAACACGTAAGCATGCCAGCCGCATGGATATGGCAACTCCAATATATGAAAACCAAAATCCACACGTACGCTGTAATATGAATATCAATCCACAAGTGGTATAAAAAGTATCACAAGTCACAAGGTATAATCTAAATCTCATCCGCGAAAATCAGATATAAATAATAACCAGCATCTATATAACTAGATCTCAACATAAATATCTAAGGATGATAGTTGGATGGAAACAAATCCACTACCAACTCGAATGGAAAAGTATAACACAACAAATACAATATAGGAATACCAGCTAACGACCATGGGCTCGAAGAGAAGACATCATCGCAACACAAGTAATCATCCAAATCTGCGCTCCTGCAACTACTCAAGAACAGATACACCTGGAGAGGACCAGGTCCTCAGAGGGACGTAACAAGATACAGAAAATACGAGCCAATTTGAATACAGTAAACATGCATATTATTTGAAAATAAATAAGTACGCTGTACAAGACCATCTATATGAATGCAAATGAGGACAACTTTTCGACGTATGGGCAAGGGTAGGCTACTCGATCTAATCCTCACAACCTCACGCTCGTCAGTGGACATCATCAGCCGACATACCGCGGGGGTAGCGACCCTCGGACTCCATCAATCGACATACCGCGGGGGTAGCGACCATCGGACACGACCCACCATAGTGCGTGCTAGTGACTACGGTGTTACCAGAGTGGTTAAAAGCCCATACGCCTAATGATTGTCCTCTATGATACTAAGTGCCATGTGTGTGTCAACATATCTAATACATAGTAATGACTGAAAGAAAACTACACATGCAAGAATAAACAGAAATGCAATAAATATAAAGAAATATAAATAGCATGCAAAAGTACTGTAACAATTTGGCAAGGTATCTTGCCTAGGGTCCTGCTGCTGGTATGAATCAGAGTCCAAGTCACAGTCCAAATAGCCTATGTATTACAAATTTATCACGTCAAAAGATAATTTATTTTGATTTATTTAATTCTGGAATAATTACTCTAAAATCCTATTTTAATCTTATTATTCTGATTTTTATGTTAATTCCTAAATTTTGTCCAAAAAAACTGAATTTTATCAACTCGAGACTCATGGCACGCAAATCGAGGCGATCTGTTGACCGAAAAGTCAACCGACACAAACTCAACTTTCATGCATGATTTTCTGTAGGTTTCAGCGTCAAAAATATGTTGGAATTTAAGGCTCGTCCGAATTCAAAATCGTTTGGGAATTATGGCACATACAAATTTTGTATTGTGCACCGATGGTTAAATTCTAACCTAGAAGTTCTACAGAATTAACAGTACATAAATACTTCGAATTAAATTCTGGAAAAAACATATGTCAATCATCTCGACATTAGCTTTCCGAAACTTTAAACGGTTCATGATTCTGATTCCTGGTTCTCCCGAAATCGCAAAAATATTGAAACACGTCTATTTTCGGACATGCTGTGCTATACGAATTTTCCAGAATTTAATACTCATAATTTCGTAAAATAAATTATATAATCAGAAAGCTAACCTCAATATCTTTCTAACGCAAGAAACTAGGCCTCGTTTGGAGTCCGAAGTTAGGAGATATCGCCTTTTTAAGTCGTCATAATATACTAGAAAATGAGGCTAAATTTATGACGAATTTTGACTCTTTTTGGACGAAAAGAGGTGAATTTGGGAAATAAAAATATGAAGGATGAGGTATTTATAATGGTGGACACTACTTAATTAAATATGACTAGGATTGGTTATTTTGGATAGGATTATGATGAATTTAAATAAGGATAGGATATACATGAAGTTGCTTTCCTAGTAGGTTCAGGATTTGAATTAATTTAAAATAGAGTTTGAATTAATCTCAATAATTTATAATCTTAAATATAATTAAAGATAATACAAATAATTTATATATAATCTTATTAAATCTATTAACACTAAATTAGCATCTATATAATATTAAGACTTTATATATCCAAATAAATCTTCAATAATTCCAAAAATCCAATAATTACTTAAAATTCTAAATAAATTACAGAAAAATATATTTAAATATTTTAACTCTAAAATAAATGTTTGGTAGTAACAACATTCAAGTATAGTCTCATAGTAAATCATGGAAGTCCTAAAAATTTATGTTTCCTAAGTTTTAATTACCAAAAATTCTAGAAAATCTCCAAAATCTAAAATAACCTAAAATAATTCTAAATAAATATTTATGCAAGTAAATATATCAATAAATTTATTTTCTAATTAACTAAGAGAATACTCTAAAGAAATTTAATATCTATAATAAATATAATAATATAAAGTACACACAAAATATCTATTTTTGGTGAGGGGGTTTACAAGGGTTATCCAGACGAACATGTATATAATATAGGTTTATCAGGTATAATCAGTTTCTTATCTTTTTTGGTAGTGCAACACTCGTCGGTATGATGAAAGTGTGCCCCTCACAACGGAGAGCTCCAAATCCATCAGGTATCGCTGGGATACCGGGATTGAATGTAGCCAGAAAATCTCTCTAGATACTTTTTAGATTATTATTCTAGTTATTAGCCTAGACAATTATCAAGAATTGCTGACCGTGATGCTTAGGAGTCTACCTTAGACATGATGTAAGATAAGACAGTAACTTGACGAGCACAATCAAAATCAACCACAGAGATACATGATATGCAATACATGTGCTACTAATAGCCTTGATCAGGACAATTATAAGAATTCTCGTGTCATGGGTGCGCTACAGCGAGCCACTATCAGGAGTATCAGGGTTATCAGTTCCATGTCAAGATTCAAGAGTTCATTTATAGTTTACAATCACTTAGCTTATGTCAGAAAATCAAGATCCATATCATGTCTGTTCAGAAAATAACCAGGATAAACTAAAATAACTAGATAAAAAAAAATCAGAGAAACATCAAGTGCTAAATATTACTAACAAAAGAATAATGTTATACATGCGCATAAATCAACAATTCAGGGTTGGCGCATAATCAGGCAAAAAAATAAATCATCTGCACATAATGAGCCAAAACCACTATTGGCACACAAATGACGAATAACTGTATTGGCGCACAAATGGCAAAAATAATTTTGGCGCACAAATCACTAGTCCGGACAATTATGGCGTATTTTGATACAAAAGTGCTCCGAGCAAAAGATGGCGCACAAATCATACCAAAGAAAACTTCTAAGACCTTGGTGCACAATGATTGAAGTGCGCGAGCCAGGAGCTTGACGCACAAATCTATCATTGGCGTACATAAAAGTACCCAAGCTATGAACTTGGCGCACTTTTATCAAGTATGCCGGTAGTGATGTTTGACGCACAAGCAAGTGTAGGAAGGTTTACTAAAAGACAAACACAAGTCTCAAAGCATGGAACAACAGTCGAGACACGACATTCGAGAACACGACAGTCGAGGCGATGCCAAAGTCAAGGATCACTTATCAAGAAAGCTCAGAGAAAGGAATTAGTGCGCCAAGAAAGGCTTGGCGTACTTTATCTTGAGGTTGAACGCTGAAATGTGCGTCGCTGAGAATTTTTCTCAAAAGTGCGCCCAAGTTTCTGATAGCCTTGACACATTTTGCAAGGATTTGGTTAGATGATATTCGTACAAAACGTACGCATGAGGAGTAAAGTGCGCCCAGAGTACTCAACATATCATGGCGCACTTTTGCAAGGATTGAATGCTGTGCTGAACTTAAGCATATTTCAAGGATTTGAATGCTTTGCTGAACGCAAGCAGTTTTATGAGTTAGCACACAGCGCACTCAAGTTTTTCAAGGGTCTCATGCACACTTTTTGTAGAATTGCTCATTCTTCTTCGGCCAGCACACTTTGTGCTCCGACTTTGTTGTTCTCAACTTTTTCATTCAAGATCAAATACAAGAGCAACAGAAAATCGAGGTTACAAAAGAATCTACAACACAGTTCTAAGCTACAAAAGATATGCAGACAACTAAGCTAACAAATAAATGTAAACTTAGATTATCAAGAAGCTCCAAATCATGGGTTCACTCGGTTGACAAGATGTACTTGCCTACGGTCAAGTTCTAGCCTAATACCAACACTACCAATGTCACCCACGACCATGGCCAGGCTCGACTGCTGCTCTCTGCTGGGGAAGAAATGAAGAAGGAAAAAAATGAAAGAAAAAAAGAAAGTGGAGTAAAGAGAGTGAGATTGCTTATATAGGAAGAGCTAGGATTGTAGGTCATTTGAGCATAATCCATGTCCCTCACCCGGATTCATCACAAACACATACCAAGAAAACCAAGAGACCAACGGTCCAAAGCATACAACTAAGAAAAACTTACAAAAATAATCTAAACAATGTATGAATGACATAAAACCTGAGGTAAGCAATTAAACAATAAACGAGCTATACACGTATAATACACGTATATCAGATACGTATACTAGAACAGTGAGACGAGTCTCACAATAGCATTGGATATCTCAAGTGTCATCGTACTAGCATTGTTAATACATACGAAGCAATGCATAGTTCCTATAGTACTGCTATAAACATTTGACGATCATCATGATTCATGACTATCTTTAGATAGGGATCAATTATTGGTTAGGATATTTAATATTTCAGATAAACTTAGTTGCTTATCAAGAAAACTAACTTTGGAAAGCAATGTGGTTGTATTTTCAGAATTTGGAGATAGATGAGTTTATACTTTGAAATTTGATTTTACATGAGATTGCTGGTGAGAGAGCTAATTCCAAAATGTCCACTTTTGATTTCCAACATTTGAGATTATTAAGTCAGACACATCAGAACCTATCTAGGTGTAACTAAGTCTACCAAGTTGAACTTAGGACTTAGGAAGTATAGGGGGTATTCCTTTTAGGACTTCATCACATTTAGTGTACCAAATTTTTTTTTGTTTTTTTTCAGTCTTTTAAAAAATCTTTTTTTCTCTTTTTTTTAAGAATGTTTTTTGGTTTTTTCCAATTGTGAACCAGTTCGACCGATTCACCGGTTAAATTCTGGTTCAGAAACAAAATCGTCGGTTCTTTAAAAAAAAAAATTTGGTTCAAATTAGACCAAACAGATTTTTGACAAAATTCGATCAGATCCGGTCCAACCGACGGTCCGGTCCGGTCCGGTTCTGACAACACCGGGAGGAAGGGAAGTTCAAATAATATCAACACGTAAGATTTGGCTATAGAGTATCTGTACTTCTCCTTGGCCTAAAGCATAAGATCAAGTTACATAAGCATCATCGACAACGTATAATATTAACATGTGATCATGCTCTTGGGAAAATGCTGCGACTACAGAAAGGAATAACTTCACATGTTCTTGGGCTCTGATAAAAATACCACAAGAGCTCAGCGAGCTCAATTCTTTAATACTTGTGTTTGTCTCACTCATCAAACAATTACCAAGAATATATATATATATATATATATATATATATATATATATATATATATATATATATATATATATATATATATTATTGGGCGAAGAGGCAGTTTGGTTTAGAGAGCTCGATGTTGATTCACAAATCTAAAGCAGCTAGATTCAAGTGGTGATAAAACATTGTCATCAAGAATCATGTTGTTTGCTGAGGGAAGAGCTTTGTGTTATGTTAGTTAAAGAAACAGTCGGAATCTTGCTCCGATCCCCGAGCTTTGAACGCATAGGTCATAGTGTCCACTAAGCATACACAATGATCACCATCACTCGATCTTTAGGTTTTCCATGACTTTAGGGTTCATGATTTGCAAGGCCGGACGTCGATCGGATTAATTGTCAGGTCCACTGCCATCAGAATCCGTGCCGCCTGATCTATACTGTAATATGTTGTCGGCGTCCAATTCTTGGAAAAAAAATTCCAGTGGTCCGGACTTATGGTGAACAATATTGATCTGTATCCAATAATATAATGACAGATGGTGAACGTTGATCTATATTCAAGTGGTGATAAAACATTGTCATCTAAATTTAAAAAAAAATATAGACATGTGTCATTATATCATTGGTTACGGATCAAAACTCACCATGAGTCCGAACCACTGAATAATTTCTCCAATTTTTGACTTGGCCAAGTTCACATTAGTTGCAACTTGGTGGAGATTACATTGACCATTGTGCTCATAATATCATTTAACACGAGTTTAAAGTTTTACAACTTATTACACGATCAGATATTGTCTTAGTGACTTTCATACGAAAAATTTCATTCAGAGCAACAAAATTAAAACAAATTTCACTGACAGCATAGAAAATTTTAAATTTTAGATCATGGATTTTATACCAGCTTAAAATTTGAGCCATGACTTGTCCAATTTGAAAGTTTAGACCATGAATTTTTATTATTTGGTTTATTTTTTACTTTATATCCTCACTCAGATGTGTTCCTGGAGGGTAAGATGGTAAAAATAAAATAAAAATTAAAAATTAAGGATCTAATCTCTTCATTTGGACACGTCAGGACATAAACTCTAAGCTGAATAAAATTCAGAATTTAAACTCTAATTAGTCTTTTTATTTTTTATTTTTTCTCATTAATCCCCTACTGAAACTTTCCTATATAGAGTAGGGGATATAATAAAATTTTTTTTTTAAATTCAGGGTCAAAACTTTCCAATTGGACATGATATATGGCTTAAACTCCCAGCTGGTGTAAAATCAAGGATCTAAACTCTAATTGACCCAAAAAAACAACATCATAGAGTATAATTTAGATCCTGAATTTTATAACAGTTTAGAGTTTAAGCCTAGCGATGTTCAATTGTAAAATTTAGATCATATTTTTTTTCTCTCGTTATACTCTCCTACCATGCCTACAATGAAACTTTCTTATACATAGACTAAGGAGAGGATATAATAGAGAAAATAAAATAAATTAAAAATAAAAATTTAGAATCAAAACTCTTCCATTGGACATGATATGGCTTAAAGTCTCCGTCTGTATAAAATCAAGGGTCTAAAACTCTAATTAGCCCACAAACAACATCATAGAGTATCGTCCCGCTACTCTTTTAACTTCTGAAATTCAATATAAATTCCACTATTAATTTTGAATCTCTCTCAATACATATTCTTAGTCTCTGTAATTTTGCATTCATCATTGATCATTGTGGGGACGTCCAAATGGCTCCTTCCAACTCCCAAGCAACTGCTAAGAACCACCAAACGGAGCCGTAGCTCTGAAGTAAAAGCCAAGGAAGAAATAAACAAACGACGAGAAGAATTGCAGTCTTTTCACACAAAACCATGAAGAACATACAAACAAACAAACAAACAAAGTTGGTCACCTGTTGGAAACCCTAGAAATCTAAGAAAGCCACCCCTGCCCTGCCCTGCCCTGTCCTGCCTGCTGGTCAGGAACACCCACCACCCCACCACATTGATTTCCTATCCATGACCAACCAACGAAAATGAACTAGCTAGCACATACATACATACATACATACATCATGTGTCATGTCATGCGACATACCACACTTTCCATCTCAATGTCACGTCACTTCATGCATGGCCACCTTTGCTGAGGAATCTGCAAAAGAAAAAGAAAAAACCCAGGAAAAAATAAAATAAAAACGATGACCGGTCCGGTCCATTACGGAAAGAATGGGGACTGGTACGGTTTTTTCTTTCTTCTGGTGGTTGTGGTGGAGCTGTAACTTAATTTCAGCCGGCCCGGTCGACTGGTCCTACTTCCGGACGGCACGCGCGGTTCAAAGAGACTAAATTTGAGTGAGGTAAAAGACAGAGGACTGTTCATATAGGAATATGGTCAGTAGAGTGATGAGAGTACACTGACATGTGCTATAATTACAGAGGGAATGATTGGAGCAAGTGGGGCTCTCAATTGCTACTAGTTTATTGTTGTTTGTTTTTTGTTTTTTTGTTTTTCCTAGAAAATTGCATACAAAGCAAAGAATTTAGCTGAAATTTTAGTCACACAAAGTTTCAAAATATATATATATATATATATATATATATATATATATATATATATATATATTTGAGAACAAAATGTCGTTTCGATGGACATAATTAGTGGCAACCGAATGTAAAAAAATTGGATAAAAAATGTCTAATTCATCGGAAGGATGTTTTTAATGTAAAAAAAAATAAATCAAGAAAAATGTCTATCGGAATAACGTATTTGAACAAAAAACGACTTCCGATGGTCGTTTTTCTAACATATCAATTAAACATGGTTCTCGAGAATATAATATTCGTTGTTTAATGTGGAAAATGAACAAAAAAAATGTCGTTCACATCCATCCTAAGGGTATTTTTTATACATTCTTAATTAAGTACCCGGAAGAATTAAGTGGTCATTAATACAAATTCAGTACAAGTCTTTACATAGAAAACAGTCTTAGAAGAAATTTTTCGTGCTTTCTGTTTTTTATTTTCTTGGAGTTTGGTTTGTGAAAATATTATTTTACCGTTTCTTTGAACTTTCTAAAATTATGGACACGACACTACACTTCTAAAATAATGGACACAACAATACACTTTCTAAAATTTGGGGCAACTTCCAGAAATAAATTCTTTTTATTGACAACACTTTGTAATTTTATTCTTTTTATTGACAACACTTTTTATCGACACGAGTGTTGCACAGAAGAGAAAGAATGAATGAATTTTGAAAAAATAGAATGGAAAAAAAAATACAAATGACAATTCTGTATATAAAACATAATCATTCTTAAATTTGTGGTAATGTGGTACTTCATTTTTAAACAAAATTTATTTCCTCTTCAGAGAGGGAGGACAGTACATTGCTCTTTTAATAGACAGAAATGCTACGCCTACAACCAAATGCTTACATCCATTTTACAACCGCCACGTGGCGCCAACATGACGGCCGCCCATTGGGTGAGAAGGGTTTGTGGGACCCGATTTTCTGTCACGTGGTCGTCACGTGGCAGGAGTGCCTCGTGGCAGCCATTCATTAGATGAGAGGTGGAGCCGGGTGTGGCCCACATAGCAGGGGGAGGAAGAGAGGATTGTAAGATGGTTGTAAATATTGGGTAGTAAACTTAGCATTTTCCTTTAATAGAAAACGTACCGGTATCCGAATTTAATATATAAAAAAAGACAAAAAAGACTCTTGAATCTGTGAGAAATTTTGATAAGTACTGAAGAACTTCACTAAATTTTTAAAAATTTAGAGAATTAATTGTCCAAAGTTTTGAAAAGTTACAGGAAACCCTACAACATTTTCCATTGTTTATTTATAGAGATTACCATATCCATATTTAGTTTTTAGGCTCCACAATAGATGTTTATGAAATACTTATGCAGATCAACAGAAAAGCAAGAAAGGTGGTGAGCCTGAATTGATGAACAAAAGCTACTCTCTAACTACAGTTGTTGTTGTTGTTGATGACGATAGCTAGGTGTCTTATAGTAAAGTCAATCGAAAAAAGTAATTAATTACTTATAGATTGGTGAAAAATATTGTGCGTCTAATAATTGATGTCACTCTTTGTTCAAATAGGGACATGACAAGCAATCACTACAATTTGATTGAAAAGGTGGCAAAAGTTAACTTCTCCCCCAAATTAAGCCTAACATGACCTCTACAAATCATTCTAAGTGCAATACCTAGGTCGGTGATGATTGCATTGCCACTGTTTATGATAGAGTTTCTTTAGATTTTGGATTCAAATAAGTTGTCAAATTTAAATTTAGATTTTCATAATAGATCTAATTAGCATTTAAATTTTGGACCAACAATTGTATTTAGACCTTCTCTCGACCATAGGATTTCTTTGTTCATTGAACACCCGCAAATATGATTAATATACGCGACTTCCGTGTTATTATAATTTGCTTTAAGATTATCGGTCAGATGGAGACATGAGTGATAAATATTATGAATTTAAATGGAGTACAATATTGACAATTTTGATGTGGGTGAAAGCCGGAGATGAAAATTTATAAAGTTATTATACTTCAAATAAATTAACTAATAATATTTTATCAAAATGCAAATATATGTGTATATGAAGTCACTGGCATAGTCAGGATTTGGGTATAACGAGGTCAAAATCGACTAGTAAATTTTTAATCCAAAAAAATTATAAAAACATAAAGAAAAAAATTGCCTAAATTAGTCACAAAATTCTATTTTCTATATATAATCTTGGTCGTCTATTCTAGTTTTTCGATTACATCTGCTCTTTTTTTTTTTCTATTCAATTCAAAATATTATTGGCATTAAAGTGCACATTTCTAATCTAATATAATCAGAACCTTAAACTTCAGTGTCATTTCAGTCAGGTCATACAAGTCATTTTTGATCATTTTTGACAATTTGATCGAGAAGATTCAGTATATCTTAAAATCCATATTTGAATCCTACAATTTTAATCATGTACCTTGTCATCCTAGGTCTTATAATGATTAAATATTATTTTCTCTCCCTCAATAGAAAATAAGATTAAAAATATTTTATTTCTATCACTAATACTTTGACTTCATATTTTTTATATTTCTTAATCGAAAAATGTTATACTAGCAAACAATTTTATTCCATCTAGGAGCAAATTAAATCTTGTCAATGAACAAATAACGATAAAATCAATTAGGTCATGAATCAATTAGTGGATGAATCATATATGAGTTAACGTTGTTTAAAAAAATTAGGACATAAATCAAATATATTTAGAGGTGTTAACTGATAAATGTGCGAGAGAGAGAGAGGCGCGACATGAGAGAGAGGTGCAACGCGAAGGGAACCAATTGAGTGGAGTCATATGACACCACTTGACGTATGTTGGCTCCGCTAGTGTATGGAGGCATGGGTATTTTCAGTAACATTAATAACTTTTGTTTCAAGAGAATTAAAGATATATTCTTCTTCTTCTTCAAAATGTAAGTAGTGGAAGAAAAATATATTCTTGTTCTCTCGAAGTCAATACGAAACTACATTAGTTAATAGTAGGTTCAGTATATTATTTATATAATAAAGTGAAGTGAATATTTTTTGCCAAAAATAAAAATTGTTATATATATATAACTGTAAAATTAATAAAATATTATAAAATTAATGAGAAGCAATTTAAAAAAACTGAATTATTAACGAGTGGATGAAGGTAGAGGAGATACGTACTATAATATAAGAAAAAGTAGTAACCGAAATATCTTTTTTGGAATTTTTTGAAAAGTTAAAACAATTTTAGGATATCTTTCTTGCATCATATTGTGTCACCTCATTGATTATAACATGTCATTTAAGTGATGACATGTCATTAAGTTTAAATTTTAAAATTACACAAACATCATTTATTCAAATTAAATCTAATCCAAATCTAACTTTTTAAGTTTTAAGTTTTATAATTTTGTTAAAATTTAATTTTATCCAGGGATTTTAAAATTTAAATTTCAAAGTGTTAAGCTTATTAAGATATAAAGTCAATATATATATATATATATATATATATATATATATATATAGTGAGAGAGAGAGAGAGAGAGAGAGAGAGAGAGAATTATTTTTTAATAAAATCAAATTTATCCAAATTTGTAGAATAGAATTTTATTTTTAAACTAAAAATCCATACATTTAAAAAAGAGCATCTAAAACTAAATCATATAAACATTAGTATGATAACTAATATATAAACATATTACAAAATAAAATTTAAATAATACTTATTTTCTTGTATTAAGTAATGGTGCACTGAATATGTACTTTCACTACTGTATTTGAAAAGTCGATAGTGCTATATATAATTTTTTTAATAGTTATTTTCTAACTGATATTTTATTAAATCTATATATAAATACTCGAATATATTCGTAGATGATATCTGTGACTCATCTAAAGAATTAACAGTTAATTGTTTGATCATACATATATTGGTTAGTTTTATAAGTTCTAATGCCTATGAGCAGCTAATCGTCAAACTAGTTTAGAGAGATGAAACAAGGAGGATATGGAAAAATTATTTAGTGGCATTGTCATCACGTAACAGTAGTAATTGATAAGTTTGTTCAATAATATAATGATATACGATAATATTAAAAGTAAAAAAAAAAAAAATTATCAAATATTATTAATATATGATTATTAAAAGTAAAAAATATTAATGTTTTATTATACAATTGGAAGGATCCGCCATTTGAATAAATTTTCGAGAATTGAAGTAGATCTTTGGTCGATTCAGCCCGGATTTGAAAACATTGCTCGATTGGTTCTTTTTCTCATACTCATTCTTCCATTATTATTAGAACTCAACAAACATAATTTAACTTTAATCATATACAAGAGACAGATGGATATGTACTTGAGGGAACATTCCACTTTACACCTATTCCCACATGATAGTCCCCCCCCTTCCTTGAAGCAGTAATCATTAGCTTTGAACAAGTACAGTACTAGAATATGTTATTCTTTCTTCCATTTCAGCTTTAAATTAAATATGGTTGATCACTATATGTTATTCTAAGTGTGGAATAATAAAATGTTATTACACATAACGAGACATTGTCCACCTATCTATCTCCACTAAACCGAGAGGATAGTGACAAAATGCTCTCCCAATAACTTTTTCACGTCCTGAGATCCTATTATCAGGCAAAATCAGAATTACTTTATTACTCCATGATGGAGTGATTTTGTATGTAGAACTATCATTCAAGGCTAACAATAATAGTGTCATATATTATTATATATTTTGTATGTATTTAACCTAAAACTAGGTTTCTGCCTGGCTACACCATGTGCCAAATCATTCGTAGGTCAGTACAATGATCGTTGTATATTTTTGCCAAGTAGGAATGGTTGGACCCAAGGATCCGACTAGAACCCAATCGACTTTAGTCGGCTAGGTTTTAGTCCTTACAATCATATATATACTCAGTCCTTCAATGCAAATATTTTGGACAAATTCTGAAGGCACATCATTTTTTGTTCAGAACAATCTATTTTTTTTTGTTTTTATTTACAAGTTAGCCATCGAAAAAATTTACTCGTGGTTGAACAAATTATTTTTAGAACTGTCAAAATTTTTGACAGCCTTACCGATATACTGGACTGTTAAAATTTTTGATAGTCCTTCCAATTTTTAACAGTCTGTCATCTTTAGGACTGTCGAAAATTTTGACAGAATTTTTTGACAATATGCATTCGTTGGGACTGTCAAAATTTTGACAGTCCTCCCAACCACCGCCTCCTCCTTCTCCTCCTCTTCCTCTCCTCGACCTCCTCCTTGTCACGCCCCGGCCCGAGGGCCGCCCGGACCACCGCTTCCTCCGCTGCGGACCGGACGCGAATCACCGCGTCTCGGCGCACCGGACGCGAATCACCGCACCTCGGCGCTTCCCGACGGGGCGCGTAAGGCCGTTTGATACCGGGACGTGATGTCGTGCGAGCCTGGGGTTGCGCCCGCACAAGGCAACATCGTTTAAGTCGTTTGGCTATCATCGCATCAATCGAGTAAGCAGCGGAGGGACATTTGTTGCATATGCAATGCATTTAGCTAACTGAGTATTCGGGGCAAATCAAGGGACTGTGTTCTCTCTTTACAAAGGCATCGTTCCATACATTATGTCCCTTTATACGATAGCATGTTCGAGGCAATCGAAACCAGAATTTTCGGGTCTTGGGGATGGAGGCACGCCTATCGCTCCCTCGGACGATCCAGTACCTGCAAGCAAGTAAACTGTTGGTGGTTCAGCACTTTTATAAGTACTGGTAAGTGTAAACAACTGAACAGAAGCAAGCATTCACTAAAACCAACACTAAGTAATCATGTTATAAAATATTACATTACTAGTGATCTTTCTAGTTTTACCTATGTTTGTTACATGCAGCATAGAACGAAGTCATATTACATTATTTTGGAAACATCTTTAAAAACAGAGTTTCATATGCGATATAAGCAAGACAAGCAGATTGTTCTGTTTCAGGGTGTGCGCAGCATGTCTCGTGAGCTATACTCAAAGACTCGAGGGATAAATGCACATCTAGACACAAATGCACATCGAGGGGCAGTCCATCTATCCAAGCCAACACAATGAACTATCTTATATGCAGTGCGGTCCCCGAGTAACTCAGGATCGACAGCGGTTGATCCAGCTAACCAATGACTCATTTATCTGATACTATTGGCAGCCGTGACACATGGTTGCTTTCCACTATCTCTGTAGCAGCCGTGATGCATGGTTGCTTTCCACCAATAGCCATTGTCCGACCGATGCGAATGCATGAAACACTATCAAATAAACTCTAGTATGCAGACGAGACGAACCATCAGACTATATTTTATTATTGCGGGGCAAGCCGCCTTATCTTGAACACATTCAGGCACACGATATGGTTCTCTCGGAGCATAGGCGATAGTGAACATGTTCATGCAAACACATACTTTTATATATGCATTTCAGGTTCTCTTATTTAAGCAGACATGTTCGTTTCAAAGACAAGCTAGGGGAGTTCGTTTATTAGCATGCAAGGCAGGTTATATCATTCTCTTATGAAAACAAGCAAGCAAAAACTCATATTCATTATTAAGGCGTGCAAGAATCAGAGAACGAAGTTCTGCCCACTCACCTTGATACATAATGCCGACGTAGAGCGGGGCATTACACTCCTCCTCCTCCTCTCAAACTCTTCTCGACCTCATTCTCCTCTCCTCCTCCTCCTCCTCCTCCTCTTTGTAGTGTCCCACCTCCAGCAGTTCACTAATGGAACACTTACTACTTTGACTCGGTTGAGAATTGAGTCTCGAAAAAACCTTACCGTCTAATCAATCACGGGTGAAATACAATGAACCCTTCCAACTGATGGAACGACTTCTATTGAAATGAGTGAAAGAGGTTTCATTGGATGTTTTTGCTGCTTGATTTTGTGTTACTTTGTGTTTTGTCTTGCTTTCGATGATTTGGTATTCATGATTCGCTTTTCTTACTTGCGCATTCATTTCGAATCGTAAGAGAAAAGAGATCGAATGATGCTAACCAAGTGTTATTACAATTTCAGGACGCATAACCAATGAGTGGTCGATGCGTAAGGCTTCCACATTCTCTCTCGTTGATTCATTCGGTGAGTGGCTTCAGCCCTTCGATGAATCCTTTGTCTTCATGCCTAAATAAAAAGATCGCTAGTCCACTTAAAGTGCCTTTCCCTTTTCTTAATTTGATACCCCAGTAACAATATAATATAATGAACATGAATCACATGTTAACTTAGAACTGCTACTACTTATTGCATGATAAAGAATTATGATAATTGAATCATAGAATAATCACTGCAATCGTTTAGAAAATTGGTGCACGTTCCTTATCATATGCTACGCATTGAAACTTATAGAAAACCTCTTATGGTTTGAATTGATCGATATTGAATTTTTTGAAGAGCTACGGCTCTATCGAAAAGAAGATAGTCCCTATAGATGCATATTGTTCAACTGTTGCTATAGAACTGTTTATTTTGATAGAATACATTCATCGCATCGGTCTTTGGACAAATTGTGCACAAGGTCAGTCTCTCGAGCGGTTCCTGGGGCACTGGGTATCGTTCGGCCTGAAAAAGAGACTCGAAACACCCTGAGGCTTGTAGTCCTCGCGATTAGGGGGTGTCTTATCTATTAGTTAGCCTGGGCTTGTAGTACCAGCTGCTATTCATGGATTTTTTCGTGGACCATCATGTAGTTAGGTCGCATGCTAGGTTTACCTTCTTGCATACCTAATATTTGATGCCAAGATTGATCCATAAGTTTATTCATATATGCAAACTATGGCTAACTTGTGTGTCTGCAGGGATAACTGTTAGGCCATGGGTAAGACTTGTCATTTTGTGGTTTACTCTATTGCTTATGTTTCTTTGCATGAATTGTTAAAAAGAACCTAGACAACAAGAAAGATCACATAATAGTTATCCTAGCTTCACATGCTTAATTAGTGTTGATATTGGGTGAGTTTGGCTATGGTCGCTCACCAGTACATGCTGAGTACTGACCCACGTTTGTGGGCATCTCCAGGTTCATGTAGTAAGAGTTTGGCGAGCATTTTGAAGCTTTAGGAGCACGTCCATCCAGTGGAGCTGTGCTCGTTACCTTTAGTTTTCCTTCCGTCTACTAGTTCCTTCAGTTTGTAAGCTTTGTTTCTAGGTGTTTTATTTTTTTTCCTACTAAAAGGATATAATGTATGGGCGTTGTGGCTAGTTTTTGGGTTTGTAAAAAGCGATGTAAGCCAACTATGGTATATTTTGTAATCAGCCAAGCTAGTACTTTGTAATCATATTTCAAATATTCAATAAAGAAAGTATTTTGTGTTCCTATCAAATGCATTCAAACTTTAGTTCTTTGCATTTTAAATTATGTGCTTCTATATATGCATATTTTTGACTAATTGTGTTTTGTGCAGGTATTATGCCTTGTGCAAGCGCAACTTATGAACCGTGTCACGTTCTAGAGTCAGAATACTAGAGAGCGGGAGCAGACAAAGCCAACTATATATACCCGAGTATTCTATACCCTGAGATACGGTCATGACTGTCTAAGGCATGTGAGAGTTTACTCTACAATCCAACAGTCATTCCTGGGTCAAGCAATTCCTAGTTGTCTCAATCTCAAGCAATCAACAAGTTATAAGATGTATAATCACCAAACATATAATAGTAAGGCGTTTCAAACTATACATACATACATGATCATGAAGCTAGTTACCAAAATAAAAAAATAACATAGTACAATATTACATGATTAGCTTTAGCTATAGTCTAGAAGATGCTTTACATGTAGGCCCGTATGTAGGATATCAAGTTCCAAAACATAAGCTAAATATATGCTTGGTGGCTAAATGCTGCAAAAGTATAAGTACAAGATCATGTGGGTGATGAATAAGAGAAACCCACTCAAGTCCTCAGGTTCTTCTCGTGTTCACCATCTTGAGGAGGGAAGTATGAAAGATCCCGCGATGTTGCTCCGATATCTGGCCATACAAAACCACTGGGGTCAGACCCCAAAGTAGCAAAGTACCACAAGGGAGCCAACTTAGGAACTAAAACCAGCATGCAGACAAATCAAAAGAAATGGCATAAGAAAAACAATAATTAAGTGCAACAGGTATAATCTTGCAGTTAAAACCAGTTCTGGAAAAGTATTAAGGGATCAGTATTCGGGTAACAGTGACCAAGTTACTACTCAAGATCAGTAACTAGATGAAGTAAGACAAGAATAGACTAAAAAATTAAACAATCATGGCTAATCATGCCCTACGACTTGCTACCATTAGCTAACTAGGATTATCACAAGCCTAATTACTAGCACATGCAAGTTGAGATCCCTTACAGCCACATGCCCTGCAGACTATCTGAGTTATCCAATCGAAATAATATATAATATAGATTTATCTGGTATAATTATTTTTTGGTGATGCAACACTCGACGACGTGCTGGAAGTGTGCCCCTCACGACGGAGAGCTCAAAATCCATCAGGTGTCGCTAGGATACCGGGATTACATCTAGTCAGGAAATCTCTCTAGATGCTTTCTAGATTAATATTCTAGTTATTAGCTTGGACATGTTATCAAGAATTTCTGACCGTGGTATTCAGGAATTTGCCTTAGACATGATGCAAGACTGGACATGAGATTGACAAGTACATTCAGGACAGGGACAAGAAATCAACAACGGAAAGTTATCTTAACGTTCAGGTTTACATACCAAGAATCTATCATGTTAGGAGCGCGCTTCGTCGAGCCACTATCAGGTATATTGGTGCTTGTCAAGTATCCCAAATCAGGAGTTTATGATTAACAGTGTAATTACAATCCATGTACATGAATTCCATGTTCAGAAAAATGCCACTGTCAGTTTAAAGTCTTTCTAAGAAAAACTTGCATTCATTAAAATTTCACAATAATATGCCAAACCAAGGGACAAACTAGCAAACAATAAGAAAATACCATAAAAGTAAATTCTACTAACTAGTGTCATAGGCGCATGAGAAAAGATGCATAACAAGATATTAAAGGGAAAATGCTAGATAACCAGTCTCGGTGCATGGTATAGACAGGCACATGAAAGCTAGTTACATGGGCTATATGTCATATGGAATATACGACAGATGGGATCTACGACACATGGGATCTGTGGCACATGGGATTTGTGGCACAAGGGATCTGTGGCGCATGGGTTGCATGGCATATGGGTTGTATGGCACATGGAAAGCATGGCACATGGGTTATATGGAGCATGGATTGCATGGCGCATGGGAAGCATGGCACATGGGTTGCATGACGCATGGTTCAGGGGATGCGCCAAGGAGCTTCAGCCTAATGGCCTCCTTGCACATGAACTCCTTCTTCTCCAAAACAGCAAGGCTATATAGCCGAAAAGCTTGAAACCCAATTTTGTTTCCTTTGTAAAAGCCTTTTTTAAAACCCAAATCTAGTGAAATAAAATTCTAAACCACTTAGAATCAAATTCTCTTCAACGTAGAACAACAAGTTTTCGAAAATAACAAGTTTTTAGAGATCAAAACCATGAAAATCTTAAGAACACTCAAAAACTCAAGAACACGCAATATAAGCAAATAAGATGCAAGAAAGCTATGAAGTTAACGAGTTCTTCATCCTTGGAAATTTATACTTGCCTAAACCCACACCCCTACTACCACTACCGAAGGGGGGGGTCTATGGCCGGCCTCGGGCTCACGGTCAGGAGAGAGGGGGGAAGGAGAGGAAGAGAAAATAAAATAAAATAAAAGTAAATCAGGAAAGTGAGGAAGAGAGAGAAAGAAATGGTTATATATAATAAGGGGATGGGTGAGTCGCCACACAAACTAAAAATTACATAAAAGTAGTCAACAAAAATCCAAAAAAATACACATGGAGCAATATACAACAATTGCACAATTAAACCAGATACAAACACGAATAGTGAGACGAGTCTCACAACTCTCACCTCCTTAAGAAAAATTCATCCTCAAAATTTCAGTTAGGAACATGGTCAAGCAAGATAACACAAGGAAAGCAGGCAATAAAATAAGCCAGAACATACGAGTATCAATCACAAGCTATGAACTACCTAGAACAAGACAAGCATTCACAAGATAATATCAGGACACGAGATATACGAACAAGTATATCTCACGAGTAAAACAAATACGGGTATCGAGCTCGGATATTACTCTCGCGCTCCCAAGTCGACTCGCCCGGTGAGTGATGCCACCAAGCAACTCGGACTAAACAAATGGTCCCGTTCTTAAGAATCTTCTCTCTCTGGTCCAAAATTGATACATGCCTTTCCTCATACGAAAGTTCGGTACCAACGGCCAATTCTGAATGATCTAGAACATGGCTTGCTTCCGGTATATACCGTCGTATCTGGTATACATGAAAAATATTATGTATCTCGTGAAGCAACGGCGAAAGAGAAGGACGATATGAAATATCTCCTACTCGCTCGAGAATATCGAACGGCCCATTATACCGTAGACTAAGCTTTCCCCGTACACCAAATCTGATGACTCCTCAGGTTGGCAAAATATGAAGGAATACATGGTCGCTGACAGAAAACTCAAGAGGTCGCCAATGCGAATCGGCCCAATTATGCTGACGATCTTGAGCCACCTTAAGATGCTTCCGGACTTGCTTGACTATCTCAACTGTCTGGGCTATTATCTAGGGACAAAGTAATTGTCTCTCACCAACGTCATCCCAAGCTAATGATGATCTGCACTTCCGACCATACAGTTCCTCAAAGGGTGCATCTGGATACTGGCCTGAAAACTATTGTTGTAAAAGAATTCCACCAAGTGTAAATGATCTTCCCATAAACCTACAAAATCAAGGGTGAAAGATTGAAGCATATCTTCTGGAGTCTGGATGGTATGCTCTGATTGTCCATCTGTCTGGGGATGATAAGATGTACTGAACTTCAGATGGGTACCTATACTCTGTTGAAGACTTTGCCAAAAGTGAGAAGTAAATCAAGAATCTCTATCTAATACGATGCTGACCGGTATTCCGTGTAATATGACAATCTACCGCAGGTACATCTGTGCTAACTGCTCTATCGTTTGGTGCCCACTCTGAAAGGAAGAAAGTGAGCAACCTTCGTGAGACGATCCACTATTATCCAAATAGCAACTTTGCCATCTGGGGATCTAGGAAGACCCATCACGAAGTCCATTGTAATATGCTCCCACTTCCACTTCAAAATTGGAAAAGGTGAAGAAGTCCTGCTGGTCTCTGATGTCAGCTTTAACTTGTTGGCAAACTAAACATCGAAAAAAAATTGGGCTCTCTCCATCTTCATACCATTCTACCAGAAATGTTGTTGAATATCATGATACATCTTCGTTCCTCCGGGATGCACTGAATACTGCGAACTATAGGCCTCTGACATAATCTCGCGACGAATATCTCCGTTAGGTACCAGAAATGTCAGTTATGCTCTATGCCCTGCCTCACACTATTCTCTGAGTCGCTGAAGCTTGAAATCGTTGACTGTGCTACTCTGATCAGTTCCACAATATTGGACTGAACTTGTAGGCTTGCCATCAATGTTGTGTCACTGGGAAGTATTACTTTGATTCCCATTTCTCGAATATCTTCTAATATTTTTCACTATGTTGTAAGGAAATAATCTCCTGCTCTCCTGCTCAAGGCATTTGCTACGACGTTAGCCTTTCCTGGTTGATACTGAAGATCAAGATCGTAGTTTTTCATAAATTTTAGCCACCTTCTCTGCCTCATATTGAGATCCTTCTGAGTAAACACATACTTTAGGCTCTTGTGATCAGTGAAAATCTTTACTCGATTTCCATATAAGTAATGTCTCTAAAGCTTGAGGGCAAACAATACTGCTGCTAAGTCCAAATCATGTGCAGGATAATTTTTCTCATGGTCTCGAAGCTGCCAAGATGCATAAGCTATAACTCTGTCATGCAGTATGAGAACATATCCTATCCTTTGCCCGACGTATCACAATATACGGTGAACCCACCTGACCTATCTGGAAGAGTCAAAATTGGTGTTGTGATCAACTTCTATTTGAGTTTCTCGAAAAAGGTCTGACATTCATCTGTCCAGTCAAATCGCACATCCTTTCGAGTTAACTGCATCAAGGGTACAAAAATCCTAGCAAAGTCCGCCACAAATCACTGGTAACTAACTGTAGGAAACTACGGACTTCTGCAACTATTTTAGGTACTGGCCATGTCTCTACGGCTTCTATCTTCTTGGGATCCACTTCTACACCACTTCTAGCAATGATGTGTCCCAAGTACGAAATGCGATCAAGCCAAAATTTGTATTTTCTGAACTTAGCATGTAGATGATGTTCTCTGAGAACTTGAAAAACTGTACGAAGATGCTGCTCGTGCTCTGCTTCACTTCAACTGTACACTAAGATATAAGCCATAAACACTATCATGAACTTGTCTAAGTTGGGCATAAATATGTGATTCATAAGATCTATAAATACTGCGGGTACATTGGTTGCTCCAAAAGGCATCACTAGGAACTCCCAATAGCCATATCTCAATCTGAACGTCATCTTGGGTAACTCTTGCTCTTTGACTATGATATGATGATATCCATACTGTAAATCAATCTTTAAAAATACAGTCGCTTCACTGAGCTGGTCGAACAAGTCATCTATCCGAGGTAATAGATAATTGTTCTTGATGGTTACCGCATTCAGGGTATGATAATCAACACAGAAACGGGATATTCCATCATTCTTCTTCATAAGAAGCATTGGGGATCCCCAATGCGATACACTAGCACGAATGAATTCCTTGTCTCTCAATTCCTCGATTATCTTATACAAAACTTCTAACTCTGAAGGGGCCATCCAGTAGAATCTCTCTGATACTGGTACTGTTCCGGGAATCAAGTCAATGGCAAACTCGATCTCTCTTTCTGGTGGCATGCCTAGAAGCTTTTCTGTTAATACGTCTGGAAATTCATCAACAACTCTAGGGAATTATACTTCTGCCACTGCCATCCTCAAGATTGCTGATGAAGACTCCATCTCGCCTCTAGAAAATAAAAATTATTCTTCTCGAAGCATACGAAAGATAACCTTGCCAGCATGGCAATCTATTATTGCGTATCGAGCACTTAACCAATCTATGCCTAAGACGAAGTCATAATCTGCCATAGAAAACTCTATCAATCGGGCATGAAACTCTCTCCCACATACTACGACTCGACACGAGGCATAAACTCTATCTACTCTCACGATACCGTTACCAGTATGTATATTGAGTCTTACTAATAAGGAATCGGGTTCTAAACCCACTCGTATCATAAATCGTGCAGACATAAAAGAATATAATGCACAAGAATCAAACAATACTGAAGCTGAATGAGAGTTGACGAGAATGGTACCTACCACCACCTCACCTGAAGCTAGCTGCTCTTCCATGATGAGTGCCATAGCCTGGCCTCATCCTCTCGGTGCTGGTCCTCTCTGTTACGGACCTCATTGTCTGGCCTATACTTGGGCTTGGGCCTGCACATACTGTTGTGGCCTCTGCTGCTGGAATACTTGAGATTGGGTCGACAAAGGTCTCTGACCCTGGTTCTGCTCTGCCGGCACTAGAGCCCTATACTGTGGTCCTGCCTGGGAAAATGATGATGAACTGGCTAGGTGTGGGCAAGATCCCACTTTGTGGCCTGTTGCTCCACAAGCTAAGCACAACCCTTGTGCTCTGCGACACTCTGAAATCAAGTGTCCTAGTTTTCCATAATGTAAACATTCTACTGAAGAAGATGTCCTTTGCTGCTAATTTTGGGTCGGGGTTGTTTGATGAACTGAAGTTGTTGAAACTGGCCTCCATGGGGATCCAATGGTTAAAGCACTAATTGCCGAAGCTAGTGCTGAAGACTGGGTGTAAGAACCTCCTGAAGTATGGGTTCTCTTATGACCTCTAGTCCTATCCACAATTCTCTGGGAGGTATACTCGTGTCTCCTTGTAGCTCTTAACACATCATCAAAAGTCTGGAACTCATGCTATTCCACTGCCATTATTATCTTCAGGTGATGTCCCTGCTGGAACCTCCTTGCTCTATCCAGTTCGGTCGCAACCAAGGTGGGAGAAAATCGACTGAGCCTGCAGAACTCTGTCGCTTAGCCGTCGAGAGTCCTACCCATATACTTCAAGTTGTTAAATCTTTGCTAAAGTTTATAACGTGACACTGCGTCAAAGTATCTGATATAAAATATTTCGCTGAATACGGCCCAGGGGACGAACGTTTCCAAGGAAATCATTTGTGTTGCCCACCAGTCTTGGGCCAAATCTAGCAACTCCAGTCGAACCACTGACACTTGATCTCTAGCCGGAACTCCAGCTGCCTCTAGAATAGCCTCAGTGTCCTGAAGCCAAGCTTCTGATGCAATTGCATCCTCAGTGCCATAGAAATACGAGGGATGGAGGCGCTTGAAGTTGCTTGCTAAGTTGTTGGCACGATGTTCGCCTCTTTCCAAAGCCTCATGCACTAACCGACTGAGGGTGTCATCCTGACGTCCTTGAGATGCTAGCAACTCTCTGAGGATACCAAGTAGCACACTGTTGTCCCCTCCTGTATCAGGTACTGGTTGCACGGGTGGAATTACAACAACGAAAGGTACTGCCTGGTTCCGGGGTTCCTCATTCTGAGCCGTTCTGGACTCAACTCCGGAATACTGGGGCTAAACATCAAGAGTCTGCTGGGCCATCGGGGTTTGTCCTGCCACTGGAGGAACTCGGACTGGATTATTGGAAGGACCAGGAATAATATCCCTGAAAGATAGAGAACACAAGGATCAAATCGGAAGGACAAGAGTGATCGAGGATGAAGGCAAGTATCAAGTCAAGATCGAGGATTATCGGGTTTTTTTTCTTAGGAAGGTAGAGTGTAATAGCTGCAATATTTTTGTTTTATTATTTTGTTTTTCTATTTTTTTTTTATTATATATATATATATATATATATATATATATATATATATATATATATGTGTGTGTGTGTGTGTGTGTGTGTGTGTGTGTGTGTGATTTTATAACTTAATTTGCAAGACTGGACATTTGTGCAAATACCAGAATAGGAGTACCAAATCAATGGGGAAGGGAAGAGAAACTAGCAACTTCTTTCCTATGACTCATCTCTTCCCTTTATATATGTAGGCATCTCCAATCTTCTCCATTTTCCACCATGAAGATATGGCAACGCCTCCTTCTCTCTTCATTTTCAATAAACCAACTCACCCCTACTTATTCACCAGCACCCCCTTTCTCATCTTCATTCCATCTCCATTTTCTTTCTCATTTTCCTTAACTCTTCTTCATCTTCTCCTTATTCCTCTCCATCTTCACCCTCCACCCCCACCTATTTGCTGTTGCTGCTACTGCGGCTACTGTGGCTGTTGCCGTTGCTCGACCAGCCGCCCGCCGCGCCACCCGCCGCCCGCTGCCGCCCACGACCCCCTTCTCTGGCTCCTCCTTTCCTCCGACGACAACTTCCAATACTTCCTTCTCCTTGGGAGGATCTTCCAAATCTAGGTATAACTCCTTCCCAGTTTCTTAAAACCTATTTTCTTTCAAAATAAAACCTAGGTCAAGATGTTTATATGGGAATATGTCTAATTTTTTTGGTAATAGGTGATATTTGGAAGGAATAAAAAAAATCAAAGATCGATTTCGGTTAGGTGATCAACACCATAGGCAAGTCCTCATTCTACTTCTCCCAATTTTCAAATCCAACTTCAAATTTTGTCATTTGGGTTCGAGTTTAATTTTCTTTAATAGTTACATTCTGAATTTTGGTCTATATTTAAATTGGTAATTTTTTTTGCTAATATTCAAAGTTATGAACACAAGTAATTAGGGCATAAATTATTGGGACACGGAGTTAAGACGCAATATGGAATGACTGTATACAAGAAATTGTTTTATAACCCATTTTGATCATGAAAGAAGTAGTTTTGATTATGGTCATTGTTATGAATGTGTACATATGCAACAAAAATTATTTTCTTAAAATTTTATTCCAATACCAAGATGAGAAATATGTGTATATATATACCTTGTATAGAAAGTTTCCAAGAAAATGTATGTTCATTTGTTAGACAAGTATTAAATAATTATAATATAGGCTTACTCAATAAACCATGAATTTTGAAGCTTCCAAGTATGACATATGGCTATGACTTAATTATATTAACTTAGACTTAGTAAGTTATTGAGAAACTAGTAGCATTTATTAATATTTGCTATGATTTAAATTATGTCCAGATTTTTAATTTAGCATAATTAGTGGAATAATACATTAGGTTTTGCTAAATTAATTGGTTGTGGGCATGCAAATGTATAGGTTACTCTAATCTTGGACCTTGGAGACACAGCCTATTTTGTTAGTGTCTTTGGACATACAAATCTAATTTAGTAAATTTTGGATTAATAATTCTTGTCAAAAACAAATTATTTTTCTCCTATAGTAGTTTTTACTTGGATTATTTTCCTTGGACTTCTAGGACTAATACCCCACAAATATTATGTAATTTGATTTGGATATCATGTTTCTAACATAATACGTCCTTTGACTTGATTAGTGCCTATAAATGTTAATTGTAAACTTGCTAGCTTGTCGAGGTAAGAAAAGTTTTTCTTGAAATTCTGTATATATATTTTATTATATTGCGTGCGATCCGGTGTTGAGAGTTGCTCCACCGAAGGGGTCGACGAACCCGAAAATTTTTACGGAGGGTTGCTCCGGGTCTTATATATATAAACTGTTAAATTCCTGAAACCTGAAATACAAAGAAAACTCTGCCAAAATTTTAAGAATTTCAGGATTTAACCAAATTTTGATATTCGAAAATATTCTACCCTCAATTTTAGAGTAGTCTAATTTAATGACAGACTTCCGACAACCTAAAAATCTATTTAATTAGGGGACGATTATCCTGAGTCTAGGACTAGTAGTCACAGACACGAGCCATGTAACTGAACTTAAAAGTTAAATCCCTATTATTACCTGCTATGTATAAAATAGAAAAATATTTACTGGAATTATGTCCAGATACTTATAATTATTCCAAAATTGGGAGAACTTTAACCCTGATACGTGTTTCATATGGTAAACATGTATCCTGATACACTTTAGAAATGCATTATTGCATACTGTTAATACATAAAAAATACAGAGCAGAGAATCAATAAAATATGGTTGTTTGTAGCTTTAGGTTAGAGAGCATTGGACGGGGGAGAACAACTTGAATTCCACTTACGAAATTCCGCAATATAAATAAAACAACAAAGGCTGATCAGCAATTAAGCTCTTTCGTAAGGCCTTGTGAATTGAGTGTGTGAGGCTTAGCTCACTTACATGTCCTATGCTTATACATGTTCCTGTAATTATAAACCTATTCGATTAAAAAGATCGATTAGGTAAAATTGATATTATATTTTGTTTTACTCACTGAATGTGAGAGGGCCAGAACCTAAGCACTGTGCTACCCTGCCTGCCACAGCCTGATCCCTGGTTACGGGATTATTGTTGAAAAACTAGTTATTATGGTTATTCAAAGAATTGTTCTCCAATTTGCATCATCATTTAGAAAAATTATTTGTGTATTGTGGTAGTGACATAGGGATTTGTATTGCTTGAATTGTTAGACACTATAAGAATACTAGTTTAGGAATTAAGTTAGAGACGTAGGAATGATTATAAAATCCACTTTCCTACTTTCTATACAGAAGTTATTCCTTTAGTGCCTTGTTGTATCGTATCATATTTTATTTTCTTACCGTTCTTGACAGAGGACTTGCTGTCGTTCTGACGACCTAGTATTATTTACTAGGGGAAGACGAAGTTCCTGGTGAAATGCTACCTCTATATGATGTGGACGGAGTTGATGAGTAATCTTCAAGTGGTTTTCAGGAGATACAGCAAACAATATTTTGTAGCTAGAACTATGTAAATTAAGGAGATTTTTTTGTAAAAACTTATACAGTTGTACTTTAATCTGTGTTGTATAATTATAGTTTGTAGTAAAGAAGTGGTTTAGTATGACTTGTATTCCATCCTAGAATTATACAGGCGACAATCGCTGATACGGGTACGATAGTATTCGTATGGGGCATAGCCTGGGGATGTAGTTACGTGCCCGACTCACTGTATCCTGAGAAGTGGGACATGACACATCTTTTAGTGGTGGCCCATACAGGTCGAGCCTTTGGGAAACCTATGTAGGTCCCAAAAGATGAAGAACCTAGGATAAGATGCAGGTCTGCGAATGATAGAGAATTTAGGATAAGATGCAAGTCCGGGTTAGCATAAAAGAACATATTATGGGATATAGGTCAGAAACTTGTATAGGTTAAACCTGGATTTATTATCATATCTATAAGAATTACTTGGAAGTACCCTAAGATAGGCAGTAGCGGGGATTGGAAGAAGGGATCAATGGTATTATAAATATATATTTTTTGGGATTGCATTTTAATCTTGTTATATTGATTTCTAAATTAAGGATATTATGAATGTAGGATTTGAATCTATTTCTTCCAAGTATATGGCGGGATGAAAGCGATCGTACTTTATATGGTTACCAGCAATATGTGAGGGAGCTGTGGAAATTACCAGACTGGTACCATATACCACTTTATGAAGTACAGTATGGAGTTATGCGCCCTGTTATTAAAGATATTGAAGATGGTACATAAGTAGAACACGAGAGGGAGACCTATTACATCTATGTGCGGGACCCATAGTATGAGTATGATTATTCCAAAATAGAGGGATATGAAGGGACGCTAACTGACTTCCAAGAATTACTTCCTAATGTTATAATCCTTAACCAGGTATCGACCCGTATTATGGAAAAACTCGACTAGGGATCTCATGTATACATAAAGGGTCTTTTTGTCTACTATGTAACTTTTTGTAAACAACAGATGTATATATATGTAAGTTAGGAAGGGAAAATTGTGGGTGTGTAAATAGAATATAAATAGTATGAATATGCATGTACGCCTATGTGTAAGATGACTAGTACCTCTAGCAACAGATTTTGTATCAAATTTTGGTTATGAGTGAATGAAATATGCTTCTTCCTTATCCTTGTATCTATATTTTTTTTTCAAATCACTATTGTTCAATATTCTTACAATTTACAAGATCCTTTCTTTATCTTTGAATCTGGATTTAATCAGGACCATTCCTGAGAAATTGCATTTAAATTTTTTAGGACAATGTCTAATCACGACCAATCCCATGCTTCATTATCACAAACTCAGTCTGAACCATCTATTAAGGATATGTACAAATTATTCCAGCAGGTCCTGGAATCTAACAACCAACACGCAAATACGGCTCAAGCCACAACTGCCACAGTGTTGGAACACATGCGGACATCTGTTAATTCTAAAGATGGTTCACTAAAGAATTTTAGAAACCTTAATCCTCCCAAGTTTAATGGAACAAAAAGTCCGATCGAAGCCGACAGTGGATTAGAACCATAGAAAGATTGTTAAAAGCAACAAAAGTTAGTCCTTTGGATATGTTATCGACGATCCGAATCCAGTTGGAAGATATTGCTGAGTACTGGTGGAGTGCAGAGCACCCAGAGAATTCAGATGATATAATAATTTAGGGAGAGTTCAATAAGAAGTTTGAAGGAAGATTCTTTTCAAAATTAGCTAAAATAGAGTTAGAATGACAGTTCACTCATTTGAAGCAAGGAAAGCTCACGATCGACGAGTATATTGCAGAATTTTTCAGGCTAAGTCGTTTTGCTCCAAGTATGATAAACGATGAGGAAACCAAGGTATCTAGATTCCTGAAAGGATTAGGGAGCCAACTAAAGAGCAGAGTCACCTCATATCGGTGCCAAACCTATCCAGAAGTAACTGAAGCTGCAAGAAGCCAGGAAAGGATGTTGAATAAAGAGAAATCATTTCGATCTCAAACTCAGAAGAGGACTTTGGAGATAGAAATCTTATCCTCGAGGAACCCATGGCAAGGACCATCCAAACACCCTCAAGTTAGTACTTCGGGAAGACCAATTATTTATAATTTCTGTCAGAAACCTGGACACACGAGGAATAATTGTAGAAAACTCCTGGGTCTCTGTTTAAGGTGTGGATCAGATAATCATCAGGTCGGTCAGTGCCCACAACCATCAACCTTAGGGCCAGTAATGCAAAAACTACAGCAGTTCCGAGGGAATAATATCAGGCTCGTACTTCAAGAAAATGGTCCTCGACCTCTGATACAAGTACCAATACGTCAAGCTATGTTAACTTATGAGAACCAACGAAGATCACCATTCGCATCCCAAGCCTACCAATTCCAGCAGGCCCAGAAGGCAAAACAGCCTCAGACTGGAAAGAAGAAGAAGAAGCAAGGACAAGCATTTATGATGGATGCTGATGAAACAAAATTGGCTGGGAAAGTAGTGACATGTACTATCCTAGTTTCAGCTTGTCTAGCATTAGTATTATTTAATTTTGGGGTAACCCATTCATTTATAGCATCTATATTTATAGCTCTACATGAAATAGAATCTCAACCATTACTTAAGAAATTAAAAATTCTTACGGATAATGGCACAGTAGAAGTTAGTCAGGTTTATAGAGCATGTCCAGTTAAGTTAGGTGGCGGAGCTTTTCGGGTAAGATTATTAGTCTTTTTAATGAATAATTATGATATAGTACTTGGAATGGACTGGTTGGCCAAGACATTAGCTTAGTATAGATTATGGCCAAGGAAATATTTCATTCCAACTCACTGATGGAGAAATATGTGAATTTGTTCGAGACCAGAAAAAAATTAATGCTGAGGAACTGGAAAATTTTGAATAACCAGTTCGAGGAAGATTTTATGAACTAGAGGAACAATAATTTTCAAGAATAGTAAAAAAGTTAAAGATGTATTTCCAGAAGAGTTACCAGGATTACCACCAGATAGAGCAGTAGAATTTTCTATCAATTTAGTACCTAGAGCAGCACCTATAGCTAAGAAAATATACCGAAGGAACAAAGAAGAATTGACTGAGTTAAACAAGCAAATAAAATAATTATTATCAAAAGGGTTTAGCCCAGTGCTTCGCCATGGAGTGCACCAGTACTATTTGTGAAAAAGAAAGACGGGACCCTACGACTGGTAATTGATTATAGAGCCTTAAATGAAGTAACAATCAAAAATAAATATTCCTTACCCTGAATTGATGAACTATTCGATCAATTAGGAGAAGCCAAGTTCTTCTCAAAGATTGATTTGAGATCTGGATATCATCAAGTAAAGGTCAAAAAGGAGGATGTTCAAAAAATAGCTTTTAGAACTCGTTATGGACATTACGAGTTTCTAGTTATGCCATTTAGGGTAACTAATGCTCATGCTATATTTATGGATCTGATGAATCGAATATTTTATCAATATTTGGATAGATTCGTGATCATATTCATTGACAACATTCTTATATATTCGAAAAATGAAGAAGAACATGAAGAGCATCTGAGGGTAGTATTGCAAACTTTAAGGCAGGAACAATTATATGCTAAAATCAGTAAATATGAATTTCGGTTAGATCATATATCATTTTTAGACCACATTATCAGTAGTGAAGGTATTTTAGTTGATCCAGAGAAGGTAGAAGATGTTAAATCCTGGCCAACACCAAAATCTGTAGCAGAAATACGAAGTTTCTTGGGATTAGCTGGATACTATAGGAGATTCATGAAAAATTTCTCGAGAATCACAGAACCATTAACTCGACTGACCCGAAAAGAAGAAAAGTTTAATTGGACGGAGAAATGTCAGACAGCTTTTGATGAACTAAAGGAAAGATTGATTTTGGCACCTATACTAGTATTACCGTCTGGTTTAGGAGGATACGAGATATATAGTGATGCATTGGGTAAAGGGCTATGATGTGTATTATTGCAGCATGGAAGAGTTATAGCCTATGCCTCTCGACAACTGAAGCAGCATGAGAGAAATTATCCAACTCATGATTTGGAATTCGCAGCTGTAGTATTTGCACTTAAATTATGGCGATATTACTTATATGGAGAAAGAATCAAGATATATACATATCATAAAAGTTTAAAGAATGTATTTACTCAGAAGGAAATTAATATAAGGCAAAGGAGATGGTTGGAATTACTTACAGATTTTGATATGTAATTAGAATATCATCTGGGTAAAGCAAATAAAGTGGCATATGCTTTGAGCAGAAGACCAATGGCATTCTTTATGAGAACCCTAAAGGAAATTCTTGAGGACTTAAGGAAGATGAGAATCGAAGTGATATATCCGATATCAGAAGGTTTATGGGAAAATTTATAAGTACAATCCTCTCTAGTAGACATAATCAAAGAAGCTCAACAAAAAGATTCTAAACTCCAGAAAGTGTGGAAGCAAACATAAGAATGATTTCAGATTGTTATGAGAAAACATCCAGATGGATCGTTAAGATTTGAGGATCGATTGTGCGTACCCATTGGAAATTTAAGAACAGATGTCAGGACAGAAGCTCATAACTCTCAATATTCCATCCATCCGGGAAGTACTAAGATGTATAAGGATTTGAAACAAAAATTTTGGTGGCATGGAATGAAACAAGAGATTGCTAGATTTGTATCTAGATGTCTTCTCTGTCAGCAAGTGAAAGCAGAATACTAAAGGATAACAGGCCTTCTTCAACGCTTATCAATACCCGAATGGAAATGAGAGCATATCACAATAAATTTTGTGACAGGGCTACCTAAGACACAAAAGGGTAATAATGCTATCTGGGTTATCATAGATAGACTCACTAAGTCAGCTCAATTTTTACTATTCCGGGTTGGGAAGACAACAGAAGTACTGGCAGACATGTATATGAAATAGATTATCAGTCAATATGGGGTACCAGTAAGTATAGTTTCAGATAGAGACACCGAATTTACTTCGCATTTCTAGAGAAGTTTGCAGGAGAACCTTGGTACTTAGTTGAAATTTTGTTCTTCTTACCATCCCGAGACAGATGGTCAGTCAGAGAGAACAATTCAAACTCTAGAGGATATATTGAGAGCCTGTAAATTAGACTTTGGAGGATCATGGGATGATCAGTTATATTTGGTCGGGTTTTCTTATAATAATAGCTATCATGCCAGTATTAATATGGCACCTTTTGAAACATTATATGGAAGAAAATGTAGATCACTAGTGTGTTGGACAGATGTAGGAGAAAGGCAATTACTGGGTCCGGAACTGGTAACACAGACAGTGGACAAGGTCAAAGCAATAAGAAATTATTTGCAAGCAGCTCAAGATAGACATAAGATGTGGGCTGACAAGCATCAAAGAGTATTGTAGAAAACTCCTGGGTCTCGGTATCGACTAGTATACCGTCGACATGCCGGTCCAAACGATAGAGAGCAATATTTATACAAAATTGATTTACCGTCAGTATACTCCATTATACCGTCGGTATGCCTATTTTCAGCCGAAAATGATCCTGGGTTATTTTCTAGCATAGCTTTCGATTTTGCCATCTATTTCTTGTGTTTACAATTATTCCTAAGACTCATTACAGACTCTAGACAGACTATAGTAGGTACAAGATTCTTCAGAGTCTGAAAATGATGATGGCATAGCTTGGCTTCTTGATAGATGACGACAGTTGTCCCCTCAACCCTCGTCCGCTGACCGGACAGCGGAACCCCCGGGTGCGTGGCTCCGGAGATGTCGTAGGCGGTTCAGAAAAATCTTCTAGAATGACGTCATCTTTGGCCCATCATAATTTCTTTATTGCATATGTCCATGTTTGATCTTGCTTATTACTTTTTTGCAAATACAAGTTAGACAAACAAAGCAATATATATAATATCAAGTATGATAACATTTAATGCATATTTGGACTATGCTAAGTTTAAGTATTCAAACTAGTGATAGCATGAATATTAGTGATGTCATAATGTTAAATAGAATAGATTAACCATATTAAAAAAATATAGTTAGATCATTTGGCTAACATAGTGTGTTGCACACTTGTGTGCAGTGAGAAATTGAATAGGTAACAGTAGTAGTAGGGATCAACATTAGGGAGTTTGGGCAGCTCGAGTGCACTGGATGTGGTGCATAAACTGTGTAATGGTGTGGTAGTATATATGAGTATATACTTGTATGATATAGAAGTTATTTCTTGTTGTTGTTGTTTTAGTGTGTGTGTGTGTGTGTGTGTGTGGCAATAGGGGTAGTAAATATTAGATTAGATTAGTATCAGGTATGTGTATATGTATGAATCTACAGATGTTATTATGTGTGTTAGAGTTTGGGGTAGATAATGGTGTTCAGGCGTAATGGAGAGAGTTCAGGCAGCAGTACACACAAAGTGCACTGCTATCTTGATGTAACATCAATCATTGCAACAACAACACTAAGAACAATAGCTGCATTAGCAGAGGGTAAAGTATGGGGGTATGCAATATCTTTATTCTGTAGTCAGGTATGAGGAGTGTATCATTTCAGCAATAGTTGAACTATGGGCAGGGGATTTAGGGTCAGTTAATTGTGTATCAGTCGGGTTACATTAGAATAGATGTGAGAAGATTGATTGTGTGTATTGTTCGCCATTAAAATTTGGGATTAGTTTAACAACAAACTAAAGAAAATATAAAGAGGTCCTAGATAGACGATCTAAGTACAACTTTTGATTTTTGGGTATGACGATGGACAAAGAGCACTGCAATGACTCTTTTACTCTGTTGACGGTCCGATACGGGAGCGAGGAGTCTCTTCTCTGTTCTCTCTTATGTGCCTGGGGGTGGTCTAGTCTCTTTGAAGCAGAAAAAAAAGCCAGCCTCTAGAACGTTCAAGTTGTTCCTATTTATAGCCATCGTACCGATGGGCTATATGTGCCACATATGCCTCTGTTTGGTTACCACATAGGGCTCTTCAATACAATATGGTTACAACTGTAGCCGCATGCCATGGAAAGATTACCACGTGGTCTTGGTTGAGATATGATGTTGAAGATATCTCAGGGTGGTTGCATGTGTGACTTGGTCAGCTGGACACATAGTCAGCACTGATTGTGCGAGAAATCATCTTCGATTGTAACATAAAGATTCTCTAAGTCGAAAGCCAGATAACGTCTTGGCCATATATCGTCGGGGCCGCATACGTACTCTTGTTTGGCCTTGGTCGAATGGACACTTCGGTCGCATGACGTTGTGGTCGCATACAACCTCTCGTCTGGCTTTGGTCGAATGGACACTGTGGCCGCATATTAACGAGCGCGGATGGGGTCAAAGCCGCATGGGATCCTAGCCACATTTGATGACTAGGCCGCATAATGGAGGACACGAGGCATGGCGCATCTATCGAGGCTATTAATGCATGATGTTACTTTCTGTCTTTTTGTAGGCCGCCCCTTTCACGAATTTTGAGACGCTCAAAACTTTATGTTAGTCATCAGAGACTGTGTCGAGGGCTTTTTATGTGGACTCTTACTCTACGGTTGTCCAGGCCGCATGAGGGCCATTTATTCACTTATGCGGCTCCAAGGGGCATGAACTCTATGCGTCTCCAAGGGGCATGAGCTGTATGCGGCCTGCATAATTTCCATGCTTCTACAAGACCTCCTTCAAAATTTTTGAAATAATAAGTTTGGAATACTTTGAATAAGAAGCATGGTCGAGCACTTTTGGCCGCATAGGAAGGGCATATCGCATAACCATGTTGCCGCATGGAGGGCTCTGACAAGCTGTCCGATCATTAAAATGAGGAGATTTTGACCAGATTTTCTCAGGATTCAGGGTCTATATCTTGACGTGGGAGTCGAGGAATCAGTTTTTGGGAAGATTAAAAAGGATCACGCGGATCGAGATGTTTGGTTCAACCCATTAAATGCTTGGTTCGTCTAGGAGGAGAGAGAGAGAGAGAACTTTATTCTCTTTGCTCCCTATCTTCTTCCTTGTAGAGAATGCCGACAGCTGCGACTTTTTCAGCCGAGGCATTTTGTCAGGGGCGGTCTCGATCCTTAGCCCCCTGATTTTGATGCTTTACTCGGGGGTAGGGGAGAACCACGTTCTTCGTGTTGGTTTTCCATAGACACAGAGACACCCGTGCAAGGTCTTGCTGTGTGGATGAGAAATCGTCTAGAATGCGTATATACTTTTTACACAGCCTTGCCGCATGGATGACAGATCATCACGAACATGTGTGATATTTACTCATTAGTCTGTCGCATGGATGGGAAACCATCATGCGACAACTAAGATACTGCCGTATGGATGAAGGCTAGATCCGAACATACAACCGCCATGGCTCTGCTGCATAGAAGAAGCTTGACTCGACATGCGACCATCGTGGCTCCGCCACATGGAAGACACCTCATGTGCTGACTAGGTTCTGTCGCAAGGATTTTATATTGTCTTTGTTTGCTAATGACATATATTTTCCTTGTGCAGGCTTTGTTCTCCCTCATGTGACTCATGATGGAGCATAGAAGGATATCATAACACCCGTTGTTCGGGATGAAGACCAACTTTATGCGGCGGTTCTCCAAGAACTGATCTAGGAGACGAGGACAGTTCATCAAGAACTAATCCAGGAGACGAGGGTTAACATCATGCATCATGCGTTGAGTTATCCTTGTTCATACAATGTGCTAGCTGCATTTTTTCTTGTATGCGGCTTGCTACCGGCCAGGAACCTACGGTGTCGATGACGAAATTTGGATTAATTACCATTCCTATCGTCGTCTCTTTCGCCTGGTTGAAGAGCGCCTTCTCCTGCTCCTCCCTTGCTATCCATCAATATAGATTTTTTTCCATATACTGAGGTTTGCACTGTGGAGGGATGATCCAAAAAGTATTGAGTTTTGCTGCGGGCTCTGCTGGTGTTAGTGGTTGCAACAGCTCAGAAAGGCGTCTGGATTGTAGAATTTTCTATCACCCGTACTCATGATCTTGAATATTATTGAAAACCCTTAAAATGTAATAGATTTACATCGTGTGTACTCATGATCTTAAATATTAATGAAAAGTTTATCTTTTTCCAGAATTTTCCTTTCGTATCTGTCGTGTTGAATGTTGTGAACTTTGGGTATTGTGCTAGAGGTAATATGGACGTAGTACAATATTGCAGTCTGTTTAAGGACATCCCACTGGGGGACTTAGGTGGACCTAATACTTCTTGCGCACATGAGTGCAAGCAGTAGGTTCGAGACAAGTCCTACCAAAGGTGATATGGACGTGGTAGATTTTGTTGACTTAACACTACTGGCGTACTTAGAGTTAAGTATGGGTGATAAGTTGAGATGACAACCGTTATCAGAGGTAATGTGGACATAATAATCGATATCCAAACTTCGAAGGTTTTGCTCAGAGGTAATATGGACATGGCAAACACGGTCGGAGAGAAATATTAGGACAGTAGTTCAGAGGTAATATGGACGTGAACCAATGTCTGAGAACTCCCTGAGGAGTGATTTGCTGATTGTGGTCTACCCGGAAATATAGATAGACCTGAGGGTTACTCCACTGGGATATTGTTAGGTCGATAGCTAAGAGGTAATATGAACATGGCTAGCGTCTAACGAGACTACTTTTTTTTTAAGTGGTCCCTGCGGGAGTGTGCAGGTGGACCTGAGGATTGCTCCTCTGGGAAGATTTTGAGGATCCATTATCCGTTGTGTATTCAAGACTCCTGAATACCGATAATGGCTGGTAGAGAAACATGGAGATGACTAAGGAGTGGGAACCCTATATATATTTTTTTGTCCTGCTAGGGATAGAGAGAAGTACAAGTCTAGCTTAGACATAGTACTTTTTTAAAAACGTTTCATTGATGGGCATCATGAGTAAGTAGCTGTTGGGTCTCGCCAGTCGGTCGACGTCGTTGAAGAATACAAATTATACGATGAACGAGCCTTCCCATTTGAGTTGGAACTTGCCGACCGTCTTGTGGGTCATAACCATCGGCCTTCTTATTGTCAGGACGAGGTCACCTAATTTGTAAGTCCTCTTCATCACCCATTTGTTGAAGGCTCCAGAAAGATGTGCCTGATACAGCTTAATGCGTTATTGAGCTAAGAGACGTTTCTCGTCGAGTGCTTCTAACTCTTGTAGCCATCAGCATTGATTGTCGTGACGGTTAACTAGTTAAAGAGAGCCACCCGAAGCGAGAGAATTTGGATCTCAAGGGGAAGGACTGCTTCGCTCCCGTAGACCAAGAAGAAAGGCGTATTGCCAGTTGGTGTTCATACTGTTGTGCGGTAGGCCCATAGACATTCGTCGAGCTTCTCATTTCAGTCATACTTATTAGAAGATACAGACTTCTTGAGGATCTTGATGACAGTTTTGTTGAATGCCTCAGCCAAACCATTCGCTGCTGGCTGTAGGCAGTCGATGCTATATTCTGAATTCGATTTTTATCGCAAAACCGGTAGAATGTATGACTTACAAACGATGGACCATTGTCATGGATGATCCTTCGTGGCAAGCCGAAGAGGTATATGACGTGATGCTTGATGAAGCTAATCACGTTTGATGTCTTGACTTCTGCGAGTGGTACGACTTTCGCCGACTTAGATAAGTAGTAGGTAATGGTGAGGATTGTCACGCCCCAATCTCCCGCAAGCTCGATAGTCCCCGCTGAACGTGAATCACCATGTTTACAGCTCTCCCGCAGGACAATCGTTCTCATCGGGACGTGATGCCGTACGAGCCTGGAGTTGCGCTCGTACAAGGCGATGTTGTCAAACACCAAATGTTATCATTGAAACAACCAAGTTGCAGCGGAAGTCAAGTATTGTGTACCAAGCACACAATCAGAGTATACGCAGCGAAGCTCACGATAGGGTCCAAATGAGATGCCCCGAGTCAATGCCACAAAGGCGATGCCACGGAGACGATGAAATAACTCTTGCTCTTTCTCTAGCCCACAAAGGTACTTACAGTTCATACATCTTGTCCCGTATATCCAAGCAGCGCCACTACGTCTGTGTACCTGAAATAATACCCACAAACGTGGGTCAGTACACAACCGTACTGGTGAGCGGGGTAACCCACTCGCCTAAGCCGACACTAAGTAAAAATAGTGAATGCAAACAGTTAAATGGTGATCTTTCTAGTTGAATCCTAGATTCATTTCATGGCATATGGATGACATGTTAAGGAAAGCAGTAAAGCAGTTTAAGCATGCTAGCATTCATTCTCAAACCAAACGACAAGCAGTTATATAAAGCCGACCCGTCTAACTCAATGTCATCGCTTGCACGATAACATATCGAACCATCAGTCTCGCCTCGATATCCATCCAGAACCAAAGTTTATATATCCCACTCTCGAGTGCACACTCTTGCCGAGGCAAGGTGGCCGCGCCTACACGATGCACAAACCAACCAAAGTAAAGCAAGCCAACATCTATTCTTATATGAAGTCACTGGCCAAAGGCCATAAAGGACGTTGATCGGACAGATCAATGCGGTTCTATTCGAAACAGCGCTAAGTAGCTAACCCACCTGAATCGCATCCAACCGCTGGTACCGCGCCCAAAACGCGATACCCAAATTATCTCTCCATGGCCGAACGGTCCCGGTGCCCCGGAGCACCCGTTCGAGGAAACCAAATCCTGTGCCACCCAGGTTGTCCGTGACTATGCAGACACGTAGGTATGACGAGAGGATCGAACATTCTTGCCCCACCAAGCGATCCTAGACTCGTTCCATCGATAATCCAACCAACACATCCAAAACCATTCTTCCAACATGTCCTTCCAAGAACCCAAATCTCGACCTCAAAACATAGCCCGAGGCATCAAAATATCAAGTGTTTCATAGGCACGAAGCCTCTTCTCAACACAATCCAAATTGGTGCAACACCTATGCTCGAAGCAAAACCCATGGCACAATGCCGTTTCAGTGGCACAATGTCACATTCGTGGCACGATGCCCCATCAAGCGACACAACGACCTCGCCGATACAGTTGTTCGGTTTCGAACCACAACTGCCTGCTTTGCAAGACAAAGCATCCTTGTGTAACACGCGTACGGATGCACGTTCGCTCGCCCGAATCCCGATATTCTCGATATTCCTATTGCCTCAATCGTATCATTCCAACTTGTATATTTCCAACCGTCCAAGCATAATCCCAAGTATCCAACCGATCGCCTCAAATGAATAATCCAGCTATCGTATCCAACTATCCAACGCGTAAACCATTCAAGCCACAATCCTACCAAGCCAACGACGCACACTCTATGCACGCCTCAGTGTAGTGCTTCCCAATGTTTCAGTCCAAGTGTTCAAGCCTTTACGTGTTTTCCATATTATTAGGCATGAAGGAGTAGAGGAGAAGGGAAAGAGCCCACTCACAATGTTTGAATCCGTTAGGCATCCTGTCCTGCCGATACGGCCAATCCCTTGAACCCGTGGTCCGATGCAAGCGCGATCTACTCAACTGGTATGACCGTGCGAGC
Organism: Iris macrosiphon; assembly: GCA_036927795.1. Lineage (NCBI taxonomy): Eukaryota > Viridiplantae > Streptophyta > Magnoliopsida > Asparagales > Iridaceae > Iris > Iris macrosiphon. The sequence goes on along the minus strand of JAYESA010000015.1, from coordinate 32,890,022 downwards.
AGGCCGTGCTCTGCAAATCATCCGACCGATCGGATTAAGGAAGACGGCATTATCGCTTCCATTCAGCTATTCAGTACTGTTCGGAACGAACACCTGATTTCCATTATCCCGCTAGCCATCTGCACATTAAAACCAACTCGATTAATTCTTCTTCCCAAAATCCGACATTTCAAATGTAACCAGCATTTGATTTATTCAGTCCGACTCAGCGTAACGCTCCGAGCTGTTGCGGGACGTTACATAATATACCACTTAGAATCAGGTTCGTCCATGAACCGTGCTGGTACTCATTCCTTACTAGCATGCCACAATCCAATTCCATATATCTGCTCTATGCAACTCATCATATTCACTATTTCTGACACAACATCTCGTTCTGCTGAACGCTCGAATAAATTTCACGAATTTCCACATCCTCCTTGCAGCTCAACCCAAATTTCTCGTATCGCTTAGTTTTGGATCGTACATATATTTAAGGCGTCCCTAAAATACATGCATTTCAGCCGAGCTTTGCGATAGCAAATTTGAACAAGTTACAAGGGTATCTTTATGTTCGAGGCGTCCATTTGCCTTGCTCCCAATTGGACCAAATCACGATTTCCATTCCAACTCATTCGCTCGAGAACTATTCTCAATTATGCAGCTTTTCCACCGACTCAATGAGTTCGCGTTCCAGCTCAATCCATCCCACTATTTCTGAAATCAGTACTAGCAACATCTCCAAATATTATCTCGTGCACCGAACGATTCTCACAACTGATCTACCCCAGCTATGCGACTTACCCAAATATCAACTTGCCTAGATCAGCTCAGTCCAACACATTTCCTGCCATCTCAATATCTCACAGGGTGAACATCTATATTGAGGTTCGTGTGATCCACGAAGATCTCGCCGTCACGCCAAAGGGATTTGTGTCGCCATGATTTCAACGTGGACACACTCGCCACAATTCTTAGGTTGCGCATGGAATAGTTCTTCGCGCTGCTTCCACTGCCTTGAAGCATAGAATATCACCTTTGCCTTCCGAACGAGCACGCTTCCCAGACTAAGTTTCGAGACATCTTGTAAATCTGAGGCAAATCTGTCCCTTCCAGTATTCGCAAGGATTTGATCTGAACGAGCCGCTGCTTTAACTTCACGAGCTAGTTTCACAGTCGTCAATTCATATGAATGCTATTCCCTTCTAGGGCACGATGAGTCAGAGGCGATGCCATCGATAAAAATCTGCGACTCTGAATCTCATCAGTTGACTAGGCTACTCCCACCATCGCTTCGATCTCCCGGCTGTATCTTCAGCTGAAGGCTATCCCAAGGATCTCTCAAATCCAACACTCAGTCAATAAGCCAAAAATCATTGCTCACATCTGCCCTCGACGCATTCCCAAATACGCCGCCTCAAGGGTCGTTCTATGGGTCTACCATATCCATATCCGATTCAGCGGGCAAGGTCGCTTAGGGTCAGCTGTCCCGAAGCTACGCTTGATAATTGTAATCATCACGATGGACAGTTACTATAAACCATGCTATATCTCATCTGAAAATCTGACTCAAAATCCAACCATTCATCCGAGCGAAGTTTCCGAATCCGAGAACCGCGCTCGTTGAAACCTTATTCCATCAATCCGCCGTTCTGTCCTGAATCCATCAAATTTTCGAATTGCATATTCGATTCTCGCACTACAAGTTGCAATGATTCTCAAAACCCAAGACTTGCTCCAATTCTTATCCATTTGCTGCGTCCCACAATGCACGTCCAACTTACTCGAGCAACGCAGTAATTTGTTCCGACGTTGCTATCACATTTAGCTATCTTCAAACGTTCGTCCACGTCTTCCGGAGAATCCGTTTACTATCGTTGCACCATCCTGCCCAAAATTCCATTTCCGCTAAACCTGATTCAACTTCTCGAGCAACAATATCCAAAATCCTTCAAGTTTGTGTGAATCAATCGCATTGTCCCTCCAGACCAATATCGTGTTTCTTTGCTCAACCAACAGCTCAAAAGTGTCGCCCAAAATCGTAGTCCGTGCTCGCTATCATTCCGATACTCCCATCGCTTTGCTCAAGCGTAACCCAAATGTTCGTTCCGATTCGATCCATCACTTATGCATAATCAGGCCTTTCCCAATTCGAGTCCGACACAAAACTCAGGCAACGCTTGAATTATCCAACTGTTTCTCAACCCGTCTGATACTTTCGCAACATAAGTAATCGTGCAACGATTGTATTCCAAGTAGTCCAACCCAATACCCAACGGTTTCACACTTTTGTTGTACGAGCAACTCGTACCAACTTATCCATTTATTCCTGAGCCAAACTCAAACCTGCTCAACCGATGCGCCACAGCCAAAATTCCAACTTCTATCCAACACAATCGCTAGACGAGCAACTCGTGCAAGGATCTATTCTCTTCGAATGTTTCTACTCAAAACATGCCGCATAACCAAATCTCGTTAGCCAACCAACTGATCCACTGAGGCAATCAGAAACTCCCAGAACGATAAGCCAAGCCAACCCAACGAAAGCCCATACTTGTTGCACAAATGCAACAACGCCAACCAACTTGTTGCACGAATGCAACAACGCCTAACGAGACTAAGCGATCCTACGAAAACCAACCAAGGCAACCCAACAAAGAATAATATGCAGCCACAACTAGCAATAAATAGACTTATTGCATGAAACATCCGATGCGGCACCGAGTAGAGTCAAGAGCTAGACGACACGCGGAAGTTATTTAGAGTTTGTGATGAAGCGAAGGACCAAGTCCGAGAAAATGAACCAGGCGCTCTGATACCAATCTGTCACGCCCCAATCTCCCGCAAGCTCGATAGTCCCCGCTGAACGTGAATCACCACGTTTACAGCTCTCCCGCAGGACAATCGTTCTCATCGGGACGTGATGCCGTACGAGCCTGGAGTTGCACTCGTACAAGGCGATGTTGTCAAACATCAAATGTTATCATTGAAACAACCAAGTTGCAGCGGAAGTCAAGTATTGTGTACCAAGCACACAATCAGAGTATACGCAGCGAAGCTCACGATAGGGTCCAAATGAGATGCCCCGAGTCAATGCCACAAAGGCGATGCCACGGAGACGATGAAATAACTCTTGCTCTTTCTCTAGCCCACAAAGGTACTTACAGTTCATACATCTTGTCCCGTATATCCAAGCAGCGCCACTACGTCTGTGTACCTGAAATAATGCCCACAAACGTGGGTCAGTACACAACCGTACTGGTGAGCAGGGTAACCCACTCGCCTAAGCCGACACTAAGTAAAAATAGTGAATGCAAACAGTTAAATGGTGATCTTTCTAGTTGAATCCTAGATTCATTTCATGGCATATGGATGACATGTTAAGGAAAGCAGTAAAGCAGTTTAAGCATGCTAGCATTCATTCTCAAACCAAACGACAAGCAGTTATATAAAGCCGACCCGTCTAACTCAATGTCATCGCTTGCACGATAACATATCGAACCATCAGTCTTGCCTCGATATCCATCCAGAACCAAAGTTTATATATCCCACTCTCGAGTGCACACTCTTGCCGAGGCAAGGTGGCCGCGCCTACACGATGCACAAACCAACCAAAGTAAAGCAAGCCAACATCTATTCTTATATGAAGTCACTGGCCAAAGGCCATAAAGGACGTTGATCGGATAGATCAATGCGGTTCTATTCGAAACAGCGCTAAGTAGCTAACCCACCTGAATCGTATCCAACCGCTGGTACCGCGCCCAAAATGCGATACCCAAATTGTCTCCTCCATGGCCGAACGGTCCCGGTGCCCCGGAGCACCCGTTCGAGGAAACCAAACCCTGTGCCACCCAGGTTGTCCGTGACTATACAGACACGTAGGTATGACGAGAGGATCGAACATTCTCGCCCCACCAAGCGATCCTAGACTCGTTCCATCGATAATCCAACCAACACATCCAAAACCATTCTTCCAACATGTCCTTCCAAGAACCCAAATCTCGACCTCAAAACATAGCCCGAGGCATCAAAATATCAAGTGTTTCATAGGCACGAAGCCTCTTCTCAACACAATCCAAATTGGTGCAACACCTATGCTCGAAGCAAAACCCATGGCACAATGCCGTTTCAGTGGCACAATGTCACATTCGTGGCACGATGCCCCATCAAGCGACACAACGCCCTCGCCGATACAGTTGTTCGGTTTCGAACCACAACTGCCTGCTTTGCAAGACAAAGCATCCTTGTGTAACACGCGCACGGATGCACGTTCGCTCGCCCGAATCCCGATATTCTCGATATTCCCATTGCCTCAATCGTATCATTCCAACTTGTATATTTCCAACCGTCCAAGCATAATCCCAAGTATCCAACCGATCGCCTCAAATGAATAATCCAGCTATCGTATCCAACTATCCAACGCGTAAACCATTCAAGCCACAATCCTACCAAGCCAACGACGCATACTCTATGCACGCCTCAGTGTAGTGCTTCCCAATGTTTCAGTCCAAGTGTTCAAGCCTTTACGTGTTTTCCATATTATTAGGCATGAAGGAGTAGAGGAGAAGGGAAAGAGCCCACTCACAATGTTTGAATCCGTTAGGCATCCTGTCCTGCCGATACGGCCAATCCCTTGAACCCGTGGTCCGATGCAAGCGCGATCTACTCAACTGGTATGACCGTGCGAGCAGGCCGTGCTCTGCAAATCATCCGACCGATCGGATTAAGGAAGACGGCATTATCGCTTCCATTCAGCTATTCAGTACTGTTCGGAACGAACACCTGATTTCCATTATCCCGCTAGCCATCTGCACATTGAAACCAACTCGATTAATTCTTCTTCCCGAAATCCGATATTTCAAATGTAACCAGCATTTGATTTATTCTGTCCGACTCAGCGTAACGCTCCGAGCGGTTGCGGGGCGTTACAAGGATGAACCGATGTCCCTTAGACCAAGGTGGACCAATCGGTCCAATAATATACATTCCCCACTCCTCGAACAGCCAGGACGCAACAGTCGGGTATAGAAACTCCGAGGGTTGGTGGATGAAGTCAGCATAGATTTGGCACGCTTGGGACTTTCTTGTGTAGTCAACGACATCTGCTACCATTGTCGGCCAATAGTAACCCATTCTCCGAAGCCAGCCCTGTAGCTTGGGTCTGGGTTGATGGGCACTACAAACCCCATCGTGAGCCTCAAGGAGAGCCTGCTTCATTTCTTCATTCGATAGGCATCATAGCAGAAGACCGTCATAGGAGCGGTGATACAGCATTTTGGTAGCCGTATCGTAATAGAACTGGAGGAAACGTCTTCTAATGGACATGGCTTTCTTTGGGTTCTAAGAGAGAATTTCATAGACTGCGTAGTCGATGAATGGAAGTCTCCAGTCTTGGGAGTCATTGCTTATCTCTACTGAGTAGCTTAGGCACAGAAGATGGTTATTCTTTGGGCTTACCAGCTCCTGACCAACCACGATAATCAGCTCATGAGTATTGGCTAGAACAGCTAAAGAGGCTGCGAGACCAGCCAGGGCATCAGCCTCAATATTTTACAACCGAGGGACATGCTCTATGAAGAACCCTTCGAAGGTGGAGATTATGCCTAGTGCAGTTTGGTGGTAGGGGAGTAGGTCTTCATTCTGGACTTTATACTCCTCGGACTTGATTGACTATAAGTTTGGAGTCATCATAGGCTTCCAGGTAGTCAACTCCCTCATGTTCGGTAAGTTGGATACCAATGATGAGAGCGTTGTACTCTGCCACATTGTTGGAGCATGGATCTCTGAGAGAGTAGGCATAGTTGATGACCAGGTCGTATAGGGAGATCAACAATATTTTGACTCCAGTGACAATATCTCCTTTGGGCCCTCTTCTCGAAGCACCGTCGAAGAACATTCACCAAACGACTTCTGCGCTCATCACGGTGTTGGAGTCTGCGAATTTGTTGGGGATCTCGTCGTAGAGTTTTAAAGTTTTTGGCACCGGATGGACGGACAGGAAGTCATCTAATGCTTGGCCTTTAACAGCTTTTTGCGGAATAAATACTATATCGTACAGTGATAACAGTATATCCCACGTAGCCAGGCGGGAGTTGAGTGCCCCGGGTTTGGTTATGAGGACCCAGGAGGGGGTTGACCCATGAGATCACATGGACCATTTGTCCTGTCATGTAATACCGAGTTTTCTGGATAACAAAGACTAGAGGAAGGCATTCATTCTCTACGAGATTGTATCTGTGCTCCACACCGACCATCATCTAGCTGAGGTAGTAGATGGCTTGCTCATGAGCTGTGTCACTCTTTTGGGCTAGCAATGCGCCAAGAGAGTGATCAATTGCTCGTACATAGAGCAAAAATAGCTTTCCCATAACTGGGCTACCAATACTGGAGGGATCATGAGGTATTCCTTGATGTCGTCGAAAGCGTGCTGGCATTCTTCGTTCCAAACAAAGGAGACTCCCTTTTTCATGAGCAGAGTGAATGGTTGACAACGTCCAGAGAGGTTTGATATGAACCTCGTGATATAGGCCTATCTTCCTTGGATGCCACAAAGTTCTCTGAGGTTTTTCAGTGGGCGAGTTTCAAGGATTGATTTAGGCTTCTCAGGGTCCACGTGGATACCCTTCAAAGTTATGACAAAACCCAAGAATTTGCCGCTAGAGACTCCTAAAAAAGACTTGGTGGAATTTATCTTGAGCTGTTGCGCACACATGAGGTCGAACACAGTCTTCAAGTCCTGGAGGTTATCATCTTTGGAGCGACTCTTGACGGTGATGTCATTAACGTAACACTCGAACGTCTTGCGTAGATGCTCACAGAAGATGATGTTCATCGCTCGCTGGTATGTAGCACCCGCGTTCTTTAGACCAAAGGGCATGACTGTGTAGCAGTACACTTCTATCGATGTTCAGAACGATGTATGCGTTTTGTCTTCATGAGATATTTTGATTTGATTGTAGCCTGAGAATTCGTCCATGAAGGACATGCACTCGAAGCCGCGGGTGTTGTCGATCATTATGTCTGTGATCGAAAGGGAAAAGTCATTCTTAGGCCAGGCCGCATTTAGATCACGGAAGTCAATGCAGATTCGTATTTTCCTGTTCTTTTTTACGACGGGGACGATGTTGGTTACCAAATTCGGATGTTGTTCTTCGTGGATGAAGCAACTAGCTATCAATTTATTGACTTTAGCTTTGATAGCGTTCATGATGTCCGGTCGGAACTGCCGTTACTGTTGCTTGACTAGCTTTGCGTGTTTGTGGACCATAATTTGGGGGTACAGTCCCGGCATGTCTTCATAACTCAAGGTAAAGTCATCGATGTATTCCTTGACGAGCTGTAGCAGGGATTCCTGATCCTCATTAGTCCGACTCTTGCTGATGAAGATAAGTTTAGAGGAGGATTCGTCGTCCAGATTGACTTGGTACGACTTCGTCCTCAGTAGGAGGTTCTCGTTATTCAAACCGCATCTCCCATTTTGCATCTAGGCATTGGGTCTACGGTTCTGTTTTAAAGAGTTCCGGTGGATCCTTTTCGTCTTTCTCAGGGTCAGCGGACACCATGTTGGCAGACAGTGTTTGCTTTAGAATCTCTCTGATACTGATATCGGAGTCCCAGGAGGAAGATTCTGAAGAGTGAGAGTGTAACTCATCTTCTTCATCCGAGCCTTGGGACATTATGGGAGGTGTGACGTACCCTAAGCCATGTATGGTCTTATGGTAGTATTCCTTGGATTTGCCTGCAGGAGCTCGTAGTTGCAGAGGCAGCCGTCGGCCTTTGCTGTAATTTAAGTCCTTTGCGGCTTCCAGATCGTATTCCATCTTCTGGATGAGGTGCTTTGTTCGAGAACTGTACCAGTAAAGTTGTATCTTTCTGGTATCAAGATCTGATTCCAGTTCCTTTGGGACAAAGGATCGGGGGCTTTCCACTCTGTCGAAGATGATGAGTTTATCTCCCCTCTTCCTTACTGGAACTATGAAGTAGGAGTTCTGAATGGAAAAATTCGGTTGACTCCATAAGTGGTAGTCACCTGTGTATGCAGGTGCAGGCCCAGACTGTACTCCAGGAAATATATTACGTTGAGATGTGCAACATTCGAGTAGTTCAAAGATAGCCCTTTATTGATGAAGTAAGTTATCTCGTCTTCCCGAATTATATCGTCGTGAGAAGGGACGTTAGCATGAGCGGCCACGTACTCCAAGAGCTCGTCTCTCCCGAGTTCTACTCCCAGTGCGAGCGATGGCTTCGGAGGTTTCCTGTACAACTTTATAACAAGAGGTTCGAAATTCATAGTAGGTGTCGGACCTTCCTTCAGTGGTCGATTCGGTCTACGAAGGCGAACAACCAGAGGTTTAGGTGCTTTCTTGGGAAATTTTATCCTGAGGAAAGGAGTTGTGTCGGGAGCGCATGCTTTGAGATGGACTCTCAAAGGCTCGTCCGATGTTGTCCCGATTTCTGCCTCATCGTCGGCGTTATTGCCACCTTCATCCTGGTGGACTTGTTTGTAGAGGATCGAGTCAAATTAATAGGCCTAAAGCCCTTTGAATATATCAACATCGGCAAATTCAGTCTTGAGGATGCCGTGGTCGTCCACGTACTTCAAGCACTGGTACAAGGTTTATGGTACGATCATGAATTGATGTATCCATGAATGTCCCAACAAGACATTGTAGGATACGTCTACGTCTATAACATAGCAGGTGACCTCTGTTTTCAAGTCTATGATCTGGCATTTCATTCAAATTTTGCCCATATGGTAGCTTCTTCCTACGTTGAAACCACTGATGAAAATATTGGTTGCTGTCAGGCGATGCATCAGGATGCTTAAGATCTGAAGCAGACTCTAAGGGATGATACTGATTGACGAACCAGGGTTGATGTATATCTGGTCTACCTTGATGGCACTGCTATACCCTGTGTAATACAGAGGACAATCGTGCCGATTGTTCTTCAACAACATATCCTTTTGCGAGAACGTAATGTTGGGTATCGCCTCCATCACATTATTAAAGTGGAGGAATGCGGTAGGATCCTCAGCTGGCGGCTTGACCTGGACCAGGGAGGTGTCAGCATTCTGCAATGCCTCACTCAGAGCAACCCGAGTGTCTTTGGAGAGTCGGAGAAGCACGAATAGAGACAACTTCGCTGGAGTATTGGCGAGCTGTGCTAAGATATCGAAGTTGTAGGGCATCTCTAGCCCTTGAGCTGAATCTTTGCGCAGCGGTTTGTCGAAGCGGGTTTCTTTCTGCTTGGACTTGTCCGCTACTGGAGGCTGGGATGGCCACGGATCAGATATTGTAGGCGCGACCATTGGGAGCACACCATTATTAGGGATTTTATACTCTCGTTGGTACGCTCGGCCTGACCTTGTTGTTCCTTATATTGCTTCTTCAGACGGGATAGAAATCGTGTAGCAGGATTTAGACTTCTTTCCCTTAGTCTTGGTGGCAGAAGGTATTGTCTGCTAAATTAATTCTAGAGCAAGATCGGGATGAACCAACATGACCTCCCCACGCGGCATGGTGATGGGTATCATCCCCGTCGTTTGGTCATGAGCTGACGGGAGATTGATGACCTCCATCAATGCCCAAAAAATCGGGATTACTCTATCTTGGCCTTCCGTTGCCGAAAGGTTATCGAACTGAAATAATACCATATTAGCGACAACCGCCTTGTCATAAAAATCCAAGATGAGGGTCTTGGTGTAGAGAAGACGTTGGGTGTACCGCTTTAGGGTATAGCAATCTCGTATCGCATGGTGGACGAAACAATGGTAGTGGCAGTATATCAGATTACTCATCTCGGCTGCCTCAATAGGGCGCTTGGCGAGGGGGATCCGAAGCTTGTTTCCCTCTATCATCACGTCAAAGATAGATATGACATCATCGTCTTCAAAGTAATAGGTTTCCTTCGGCTTTGGAGACTCCGATGGCTTCTGCTCGGGCTTCTTGGTCAAGTTAGCGACAAGGGCCTGCTTTCCTTTGTCGTCATGGATATTATTGTCGTTGTTGTTGTTATTAATGATGTTATAAGGGCATTTTCCCCTATCATTAGTGACAGGGATCTATATTTCCAAGAGTCAGGCGTCCTTCATCTTCTTCTCAGTGCCGACAGCGTTTATGATGAATGTCGTCCAGTCTTTGAATTGACTGTCGCCCATCCAGAGGCTGACTGCTGGAAGTAGATTTCTATGGCACATGTCCATCATTGTGGACTCAGGATTTTCAGGAGACAACTTCAGTGCTGCTTGCCTGTATCGTTGGATGTAGGCGCGTACATGCTCATTCTCTTTCTGCATAATATCTATTAGGGACGACATTGTCATGTCGCTTTCCCCGTTATAGAATCGGGCAAAAAGAAGACCCTTCAAGTAGTCGAACGACGAAATATAGTTGTCTTGCAGACTGCAGAACCAGTCAAAGGCTACTTCGGATAATGCCCCCACAAAGAGATTAGTGAGGAGGGCGTCACTATGGGGTAGGTGTCCCGTTGCTGTCTCAAAGTAACTCATGTATTGACGGAGAGATGTCTTCCCGTAAAATGGGTTCAGATTGAAGGGCTTGTAATTTGGCGAATACGGCACATCTCCCCACTCGGTGGGATATGGTTGCAGTATCCCTAAATCGCAAAGTGTGTCCCGATTGCTAGCGAGTCCAGACAAGCTCTCAGTTCTCGTACCTCCCGATACTTTTTGGGCTTCATCTGATACAGAAGGAGCAGATGACCCTGGTAGAGCATGACGACTACCAGCGGGAGGCGCGGTTGCATTCGAATATCCATTGGTCCCAGGGTCCTGGTTTGCTTATCCAGAGGCCCTTGGTGGTTGAGAGGCTACACTTTTCTTTATGTCTAGAACTGCTAGGGTCAAGGCTTGTATTGACTCGCTCATGGTTTGCATTATGGCCTCAAGGGTTTTAAAGCACTGCCGATCACTAGGGCCTTCATGCTCGTCCCATGCCATGCATGATATTCTCACGTGAGATGAGATAGCTGGGACGATAGACGTAGCAATTTTTGTCTCAGACTCTTGCAGTGAATAGTCTTCGAGGAACATTGGTAGTACGGTGTCTCGTTCGGACTCCGATAGAAAACTACTATCACGCCCCAGTCCCAAAAACGTAGGACTAGGAATACATAATATGCAAGCTACGTATTCGATCAGACTCTGGTCCGACTCGAATACGTATAAGCTGTATAATAAGGGTAATTATCTAAAAATACTGAAAATATCTATGTCATAATCCACATAAAGAATAAAATATCAAGAATGAACTACATGTGCTAAAGTCGGCCGCCCAGTAACACATAAGCTCGAATAGACTCGAGAAAGAAATACGAGTCTATAAAAACTAGGCCACATCAGCAAAAGAATAAGCAATATGAATAAATAACCATAACTCCGGTAGAAATAATATAAGTTCCTGGTACCAATGACCGCATGACAAGCAACACACATCAGCAACTCCAAAGGATCCATAACCGTCTATGCTGCAAAAACTGGCAGGGGACCAGATCCTCAGAGGGACGTAACAAGGTACAAAAAAAACAAGCCAGAAGTAAACAGTATAATGAAACCATAATCCAGGGTAAACTACTATAACCAACTAAGTGATATGCAAATAAGAGTATGGTATCGTACCCCGGGCTGGTACTCACGGAAGATCTCATGGGACACTTCCGTAATCTAATAGTACACTCAAGGCTCCGTGTGGGGGAACCAGGAGAAAGTTGTATATATATATATATATATATATATATATATATATATATATATATATATATATATATATATATATATACCTTAGATTCTGCAAAGGGAACCTAAAGCCTAATACACAATAAATAGTAATAAGTAAAATATGTCCAGAGAACGATGAAGACTCTCCCCACCAAATGTAACCTCACGTCTCAATCAAGACACGCAAGATTATAACCTCTAACTATCAGCACAAGTCTTAGTCAATAACTATAATCATCCCTATAGCATGCATCCTGTAGTCCTATCCAGAGTCCAAGTACCACGGACAAGTCGAGAAAGACTCTGTCACATGAATATCGTGGCAAGTGTCCTACGGTCGGATGTGCAAATAACATATGCACAAATCATGGGTTCGAAAGAATGATTCCCTAACCACGATACTCGACTCCGCAGGGGATGTCGGTACCCGAATCTTATTCGGACACAAAGTATCGTATGACGGCCCTAAGCTCAACAAGTAAATCAACCAAGCCAAAAAAAATATAATATTTAATGCATAAATAATATCAAATAAAAAATTTAGAACTGTAAACATCTTGGCAAGGTATACTTGCCTAGTTTTGCAGCCAATGGTGGTAAAGATGATCCCGCGTCCACTCCTACGGAATTCAATTGACCTAAACACCAATTAAATACTTAAGGGTCCAATCATGAATTCTTGTAATTATAACTTAATTTTATAATTTCTTCGATGCTATGCAAAACCAAGTCCGTTATTATTTCTAACAACTTTGTTTACTTTTACAGGGTATCAGGACCTAGTTTCTTGGTTTTTGACTTTCAAAAATTAAGTTTAAGTCCCCAATTAAAGGACATGAACATAAATTATAAAAAAATAATATATTCCAAATTTAAACAAGATTTATGTGAAGTTTTAGCAATAAATTTCATATTTGACAAAATCAACATATTTTAAGATTTTGGCCACTTTAGGTTGACTAGTTTTGTCCGAAACTTGTTCGAGACATTACCAGTCTATTAGTATAGTTTATATTTATGAAAAATTATTTTATATCATATTATATTCTGATCTAATCTTAGAATATAAACACCGCTTTATTTCTTCTAAAATATCATCTATTTACAAGCAAACAATGCCACAAAATTACCCGAAAACCTAGGTTAGTGGCTCTTAATTATAGGGTTCATATTTGACATTAAAATAATAGGGAGTAAATTTAAAAATACTTATTTTCCAAAAATTAAACACCTATCAATTTAGTTTTAATAATTAATAATGATTCCCTTAAGTAATCGCATCAAAAGTCTCAAACTAGTTTTACCGACAAGCGAATTATCACCAAACTAGCATAAAAAAATATATTTTTTCTAATGTGAGAACAAGGTAGTAAGGTATGAGTTCTAATTCAATAATTTTATATAACCTAAAAATATTATGCCATGGAATTTGAGAAAGAAAAATTTAAGATTTACCGAAAACTTTGGAGGATTGGATGATGGTGCTTCTTCTTGTCCAAGAAGCACTCCTCCTTGCTCGTGCTTGACTTGCTACTCCTTCTTGATAGATTTTTGATGATAAAAATGGGTTCTTGATATATTTATGGGAAAGATGGGGTTCTTCTTGGAGGTTTAATGGTGTTTGGATGGGAGATGGTGGAAGGATGATAAAAAAATAGAGCTTTTGGAAGAGATAAGGGGATTTTTGGTGAAGGAGATGATGTTCTGAGGGTGATATAGTAAGGGGGGCTGTTCTCACGCATGAGGAAGAGGGGAGGGGTCCGCTAACTATGAGAAAGAGATTTGATATGGTTAGGATTAGGGTTTGGTGGTAAGTTGATATATATATATATATATGGCCTTTTTAAATAGATTTAAATATAGGAGGGGGTTTCCTAATGCTAATAAGGTTCGGCCAAAGGGGTGCTGCTCTTGGCCGAAAATGAGAGTGGGTTGGTGTTTATGATTAGGATTAGATAAGGTTTGGTTGTTGGGTTGGTTAGGGAATTGGTTAGGTAGTTATTTGCCAACTAGGATGCCACCTATATCACTTTCTATAGATATAACTCCTATAAATAGAAATAAATTAATTTAAATATCATATATATATATATATATATATAATATTTACATGGAGATATTTGGCATGCCTACATGTGTTTGGGTTAAGTTCTAGTCAAAAGGAGACAATTTTACGGTAACCGTAATTCTAAACGTTCGTCAATATTTTTTGAGCATGGGAGAGATCAAATAAATGCAACATCCATGTTCCAACTATATCAGACTCAATCAAGATTAATATTATAAATTTTGTTGGAAGAAAAAATGTCATGCATTGCTCAAAATATCAAAGCCATGGCAAAGTGTCATATATATTAAAAAAAATTTTAGAAATTAATTTTTAAATCTATCTAATTAAACAAAATAATAAAAATAATTATAAATTACCAAATTACCCCTATACCAAAATGAGGGGGCTTACAACTACCCCCGTCGTAGGAGGCTGTGTCTTCTTTATGAGGGTGACTACCTCCAGAGATTTCAGCACCCGCTCCCTGGGAATCGTCGTCGTCTCGAAATTCTGGATTATCGTAGAGTTCCATGCAATTGCGACCCCCCAACTTCTGCAGTCATCTGGGGTCCTGAGAAAAAGCTACCCCTAGTGGCTGACAGCTTCTTCTTTGAGCGGGTACCTAGAAAAACCTCCTCTATAGTCCTATTGCTTTTCCTCCTTGGACATGCCTCCTTGACACGCTGGCTGAGAGTGACAGACTGGAGATGCTAGACTTCCTACCTCCCTTCGCGAAGGGGGCCTTTGAATCCGAATAGCACAAAGCGAAGGGCGGCTCCTACTCATTTGGTACTTGCACCTGCTCTCCGGACTGTTGTCAGCTGGGTGCCCTTGGTTGCAGTCGCTAGAATATCAGATGCCTATTTACAGGTACTGCTACCTGATTACAACAACAGTTGATGATACCATTAGCACAATGATGTCCCGAAGGGGCCATTTTATATGTTGTGGTTGCTTCCCTCGCTTTGCGCTTGTGATTGATCACTTTGCGCAAGCCACTCGAGGGATGATTTACCTTTACACCCTTGTTATGAGAACATGGGTGTGTAGGTATTATTTTTGCTCCCGGGCCTGGGGTTCGTGGAATAATTTTTTCCATGTCATAAACGAAAGACTTTTAAGATTGACCCAGTCCACTTGTTGTTGCGGGCTGGTGACGTGGGTCGGTCTTGTATAGGTTTCTGTCCGAGGCGTGCATAATAGTCAGCGTTGCTTGTTGACGGTTCACCGAGTGAGCAGTTCCTTGAGCATGGCGAGCTTGCACTGACCTAGACTTCTTCGTCCTTGCACGTGTTGGTGCATAATACGAAGAGTCCAAGTTTGGGTTTTTACCATTCTCAGCATGGCACATAGGATCAGCGCTGCGTGTGATTAGCGAGAAAATAAATGTTATATTGCTGTGTTGGCCGCATGTGGTCATTTGCCTGCGGTCGACGAACGGTGCCGCATATGGACTTTTTACTGCGGCTGTAGACTTATGCGACTTCTGTTGTGGCTGCATGGAACCTGTCTCAGCACCCGAACATCTGGTGTCATAGTATTTTTATTTGCCAGAGTTTGGACACTGAGTGCCTTTCCCGACTGCGGCATGAACAGGTTCAGCCTGGATGGACGCATGATGTGCGTCTGCGGCAACAAGGAGAGAAGCGAGGAGTGCTTGCTCTGGAGTTGGGTGATGCGCAGCGACATTCACTACCCATGTCCTTCTAGTCTTCTTAGGATTTACTTGACTTGGAGAAGGACCCGCGATGTCCCCGGAGAGCATGTTCTCGAATGCTTGCTGGTCGAAACGTACGACCAACATCCTTTGGGATGAACCTAGTTTGGATGCATCAGACTGCATCACCACCTTCTCATCAGAGGAGAATGATGTCCCCAGTAGAGTCACCACCTTGCTTGCCATTAAAATTTTGGATTGCTTTAACAATAATCTAAAGAAAGTACAAAGAGGTCCTAGACAGACGATCTAAGTAAAAATTTTAATTATGGGGTGTGACGATGGACAAAGAGCGCTGCAATGACTCTTTTACTCCATTGACGGTCCGATGCAGGAGCGAAGATGCTCTTCTCTGTACTCTCTCCTGTGCCTGGGGGTGGTATGGTCTCTCTGAAGCGAGAAAAAAATCACCCTCTAAAATGTTCAAATTTCTCCTATTTATAGCCAACGTGCTGATGGGCCATAGGTGTGGCATATGCCTCTGTTTAGTGGCCGCTTAGGGCTCCTTCAATAGAATACGGTTGCAATTGTAGCCGTATGCCTTAGGCAGATTGCTACGTGGTCTTGGTTGAGATATGCTGTAGAAGAGATCTCGGGGTAGTTGCGTGTGTGACTTGGTTAGCTAGACACGTAGTCAGCACTGATTGTGCGAGAAATCATCTTCGGTTGTATCAGAAAGATTCTGCAAGTCGAGAGCCGCATATTGTCTTGGCTGCATATCGTCGGGGCCACATACATACTCTCGTGTGGCCTTGGTCGAATGGACACTTCGGCTGCATGGCATTGTGGCCGCATACGAGCTCTTGTCTGGCTTTGGTCGAATGGATACTGTAGCCTCATGTTGACGAGGCCGCATGGGGTCGTAGCCGCATATGATGGCTAGGGTGCATAAAGGAGGACACGTGGCATTGCACGTCTGTCGAGGCCATTAATGTGTGATGTGACTTTCTTTCTTTTTTACAGGTCGCCCCTTTCACGAATCTCGAGGCACTCAGAACTTTATGTCAGTCATCGGAGACTGTGTCGAAGGTTTTTTATGCATCCTTTTACTCTGAGGCTGTCTAGGCCGCATGGGGACCATTTATTCACTTATGCGGTTCCAAGGGGCATGAGCTCTATGCGGCTCTAGGCTCATGAGCTCTATGCGACTCCAAGGGGCATGAGCTGTATGCGACCTGTAGAATTTTCATGCTTTTACATGTATCAGTAAACTAGTGTGGAGTTTATGTGCACATAAGTGAGGGATGTATCCATTTCAAGGGAATATTGTAAGGTCTTTGAAGACCTCAGTTATAACAAGTAATAGTATGCAGTAATTGATGCAAGAAGCTCGGGTCGAGAGAAAGGAGGAACAACAACATCAGTAGCATCAAGTAGGAATGGGGGGAAACTCTGATACTGATACTCAAGTATCAGTTGTAATTAGTACTTGGTGTTTAGTCTTTTGGTATTCAGTTCAAGTGTTGATTTATGTAAGTAAATACATAGATAGTGTACCAGTGAGTGTCAGTGGGGGTAAAAGGTTGTATGATGGTTGATGGAAGTAGGGTATTTGAGGGGTGTTAGCTTCAGGCAAGGTATCCATGTCTATATCAATATGATACATGTGTATCCTAGTTGGTGAACTAGTGATATTGGTTAGGCATGAGTGAGCATTTTGATGTTAAGGTTGTGGTTATGAGTATATATTAATAACTAAATTATATGGAGATGTCTGGATATGGGGTTTTGGGTACTAAGGTAAGTATTAGAGTTTAGTACTAAGATAAAATAGGTAATAAAGATTACTAATATAATTATTAACTAGTATATATATATATATATATATATATATATATATATATATATATATATATATATATATATACCTTAGTAATATTAGCTAGTATAGTTGAAACCTACTAGTTATGAACCTAGAAACCTAGGTATTGACCTAGTTTGACTAGTGAGACCTAGTATTGACCTAGAAAATCATATTTAGTGCATTTAGCTCATTTTTTTACTTCTTTTTACACCCATTGATATGATATTCATATATAGGGATGTGTGACACCAGCTCGGACACTGAGTCGTACCACTTGCTCAGGACCAGAGGGGAGTACATTCTCTGATAGTTTTCTTATTTGATAGTCTCTATGTTAAATGTATTTGGTATTGAGATATTTGATTCTTAACATATTGTTACACAGATTGGTATACGTGGATCCTTGTCATGAGATATTATTGTCGTGACTACTCAGTGATCGTCGTGTCGTTCTTCGTGATTACCCAATGATTACCATGCTATCTTCATGATTATTTAGACCATGATCATAGTGCATGATATTATAGACCGTGCATCGTAATGTACGTGTTATAACGTGTCGTAATTTGGATCCGTGTACTAATCGGGGGAAAGGGAAAGTATTAGTGGATATGTGAGCATACCTTATAGCACGTGATTTAGTGTAACCTATGATAGCTAGCTAGCAGATCATACAACTCACATGTGGTCAAGCTAGCTCCCCTTTTATTTATAGTCCGTGTTAGGCCCAAGCCGATCACATATATAACTAATATTTCAAGGCACATATTATTATTATATTTCGTTTATTACAGTTCATTACATTGATGTTCCTCACCATATTGTTCTCAGTTTATTTCCATTACTTACCATGATACTCTTTCTTCTGTTATTTACTAGTTCAGTTACTTCCATCATTTATTTTTATTACTATTGATGTTTCATAGTTTCAGTCAATTATTGGAACTGCTATTGGATTGTACTTTCGCTCCAATTTTGACTGGATATATTTTTTAGATGATTATTTAGAGGACTGGTATCCTACACACTACGAGCCATAGGATGGCGAGCCAGTTGAAATAGCACCCATAGATCATGTTGAGCTAGAGCCAACAGTTGAGGAGACTTAGTTTTTTTTATACTGGATATGTTTCAGTTTAGATATTTTGGCATGTATTATATTTGAGACTTTTGTGCTAGTCTATTAGACTTGGATATGGGTTGTATTTGTGACTTGTGATATCTGTTTCTTCTATTCTATATCGTGCCATATCTTCCTATACTTTTATTGTGATTGAGTATTGATTATTATATTGCTATATTGTCCTCATTTTAGGGTTGAGATATCATTGACAGGTTACATTATATATATATATATATATATATATATATATATATATATATATATATATATATATATATATATATTGTGTGAGATGTTTATATAGTATTGTTGACTTAGACAACATTCTACCGTCGATGCTGCGACGTAGGCTGGACGTACCCACGTACTCGTGCACTCACACTGGGTGCGGGTCGTGACACATCTCCAAGTTCAGGTAGCGAGAGCTTGGCGAGAATTTTGAAGCTTTATGAGCATGTCCATCCAGTGGGGCTGCGCTCATTGCCTTTAGTTTCTCTTCCGTCTACTAGTTCCTTCAGTTTGCAAGCTCTGTTTCTAGGTATTTTATTTTTTGTCCTACCAAATGGATATGATGTATGGACGTTGTGGCTAGTTTTTTGGTTTGTAAAAAGAGATGTAAGCCAACTCTGACATATTTTGTAATCAGCCAAGCTAGTATTTTGTAATCATATTTCAAGTATTTAATAAAGAAAGTATTTTGTGTGTCGATCAAATGTGTTCAAACTTTGGTTCTCTGAATTTTAAATAATGTGCTTCTATATATGCATATTTTTGTCTAACTTGTGTTTTGTGCAGTTACTATGTCTTGTGCAAGCGCAACTTAGGCTTGCACGACATCACACCCAAGCGAGGACGATCGGTTTCGCAAGGCCCAAGCGAGGACAATCGGCCCTTACGGGATCGGGGTGTGACACTCTCCTCATCTCCTCCTCCTCCTCTCCTCGGCCTCCTCCTCCTCGAGCAGCGGCGACGACGACAAGCAACGACGGCCACGAGCAGCAGCGGCGACGGCGAGCACAACAACAGGAACGACGGCGAGCAGCAGCAGTGGCGGGGCAGGGATAGGGTCATCCCTCCTCCTTGCAATGGGGGTGGGCCGTCCAAAGTAAGTTTTTGGCTGTCCTGAGTAAAATTTGCTTCAGTTTGGACTAGTACCAAGTAATAGGCCGTCCTGAGCAATTTTTGATGTACCTTTTGAATTTGCCATATTTTGGGTCCGTTAAAACCTACCGGATCCTTGTCCTACCTAATTTTGATGGAATAATTAGTGATATATGGAAGTAATAAATTTCAATATCAAGAGTAATGTTGTTCAACCCTCCAAATTTTCCTTCCAAATTTTTTCTCCTTACGTGATGGGACATATTAAATAATATTATTTGACATCTAACATATCGGAATTTAATAATCTAATTTAAGTAATGATATGACAAATTTTAACCCAAAAAATTAATAATCTAATTTTCTTAATATTAATGTTAACTTTAATATTAATTTTAATATTAATTTTAATATTTAAAATTTAAAAGTTGTATGTCAACTGTCACATTAATCATTACGTCAGCTGTCACATAAGAAAAAAATGATTCGGAAGGATACTTTGGAGGGATTAATAGCATTATTCTTTGATGTTAGAGGGCTAATAGTGTTTAGTCCATGAATAACATTATTCTTCCATATAATAAGGCTAATTAGTATTTAGTCCTTCGATTTTATACCAATTTAGAGTTTAAGAGCCCAACACAAGGCTGATTCTTTAACCTTTTTTCTCTCTCCTCTATTTCCTATATAAAAGCTCACTTAGTCCCCCTTCCTCTTACCACTTAACGAACTAACACTCACAAAAGAGAGGGAAAAAAATCATCCACTTCACAAACACACCTTAAGCAACAAACTTTCCATTGGTTCCCTCTTTTGTTCTTTAGAAGATGATTCAAGAACTACTCGGTGGTGTTGTTGCGGAGGAGAGGAAGACGTCCCTTCCCGGAACCCTCGTCGTCGACACCTCCCCCACCACCTCCGTCATCTCCTCCCCGGCCTCCTCCACCCCCCCGGAGAACCTCTGCTGCCCCCGGTGCGACTCCCCCAACACCAAGTTCTGCTACTACAACAACTACAACCTCACACAGCCCCGCCACTTCTGCAAGACCTGCCGACGCTACTGGACCAAGGGTGGCGCCCTCCGCAACGTCCCCATCGGCGGAGGCTGCCGCAAGATGAAGGCTGCAGCCTCCGTCATCCCCCAGAATATTGCCAGCTGCAAGTCCCGGGGATGCAAGCCCATCCTGCCCGTGGCGGGCCAGGTGGGCACGGAAGGAGGTCACGACTTCAATCTTGACCTCCTCCCCTCGCTGTGGGACAGTTGCAGCATGTCCCACAGCTCGCAGCTGCTGGTCCTTTTACGGGCCAGTCAGCTGCAACAAAACCCTAACCACAACTACCGTATTGTAGCTGACGCATCGGACCCTCTCGGCCAAGTATGCAACAACAGTTCTCTCCTGTGGAGGAACGATAGCAAGTATCAGTATCAGCAGCAGAATCAGAATCACCTCACGCCGACCGGTTCTGGCATCCAGGATCTTTACCAGAGGCTGCGAGCCCCGGCAAGTTGCGGCAGTAATGACAATATCCAGTGGTTCAGCAATAATGTCGTTTCTGGGTCCTCTTCTGCTGCGACTGCTACAATGGCTACTGCTACCACCACCACCACCACCACTGGTTCCATTTTGGAGCCACTGCCGTTATTCTCTGGTGGAGAGCTTGGCTACTGGAATCCGGCGATGTCGTGGGCTGATCTTCCGATGCCGAATGGTGCATTCCCTTGAGCTTTGGACTGAGTTAGATATGTAGTTGCAATATTTGTAGTAGTAATCTCTTTTGTCCCTCCTCTTTTAGTTGTTTTTGAATGTTATTATGGGTGTGAGAAAATATGTAGTGTGCAACAAGGGCAATAGAAATGGGATATGGAATAGTGTTTTCAGAATTAGCTTCTTCCTAATTTATGATATCATTTTATGTACTCCAAGTTTTTTTTCCTTGGCAGTACTCGAATGTTCTAAATTTGATGGAGCAGAATCTAAGCCGAAAAGAGCTGCGCAATTTGGTGTGGATAGTAGATTAATTTGATATCACCCTTAGTAAGATTAGCAAAAATAAAAATAAAAACAATTTTCAAGATTGGTATGAAAATTTAGATGATGAAGTGTTAGTGCTTGGTGAGCCAAAGGGTTTAGACCACAACAGCTTTTGGAAGGAGTGGTTTGGCATGAAACAACAGCTTGATTCGATTCTCTCTCTCCTACCAATACTACAGCCTTTTCTTGGGTTTTTTTTTTCTAATGAGTCCCTCCATGTTTGCAGCTTATATACCTCTCCTCCTCTTCATATAGCTTCTTGTGACCATATGGTTGTACCATTAAGAAGTATATATGCACGCCATTGTTAATTTGTCCAAGCTCTGATTTGAGCATTGCTCTCAGTGAGCACGGCTCATCAGTTTGGTTTTGTTACACATGCTAGCTAGATCAACTGTAGACCCTAACTCTCTAAACTCTACTAGCGGGACCTCGAGATCGTGCTCCGGCCGCACAAGTCTACAAGCACGCCGAAACATTCAAAGTAATGGTCCCATATTGCGGACCCTAGCTAATTAATGCTATTGATTGTTTGACGCATCAAGTAGTCTTGGTTGGCTGGGTCATGCATAATAATTTCTCCACAACGGGCCGGGCGCCTAGGCCTGAGGATGGATTTAATTGGTAATGATATTCTCCAAGGAATTTTAAAATCTAAAGGAGTAACAACAACAACAACAAAAAACTTTAACAAAATGGGAGCAAACAAAAGAACGAAAAAATTTCAAACACAAAAACAATCCGTCAAAGAGTTTGGCGGAAATTGAGCTATTTAAATTTTTGTTCTTTTTTTGTTTTAGCTTAGTTAATTTGGTCTAGTTTTGATTTTTTTTATGTCTGGACCTTTGTTCACTCAATGACCCATCCATGTAAGTATGTTAGCTGAACAAGGTCCTCATCTTATAGCCAACTTCTTTCCCATGCTCTCTTTGCACATCTGATGTGGGTCTAAAGAGAGCAATGTTCGGCTGGACTGAACATCGAGAACAATGTTTGGGTGTGGGCTAAAATATACTATAGGAAGCACAAAAACAAATATTTCTCTATTTAGTCCTACTTGGGGAAGAATTTGGCTATAAATAGATGATCTTGTTCAGCTTTAAAGCATACTTAATGATAATTGGTTGAACATGAAGACCCAGGCCTAGAAAAATAAACCAAAACCAAACTAACTAAAAGAAAATTTTGCTCAATTTCTGTTAGTCTGTGTGGCATAAATTGAATATCTAATTTTTGCCAGACTAGCAAATATTTCTTTGTATGAAATTTTTTTTGAACTTGCTCCTATTTTGTTAAAGTTTTTTTTTTTTTTTTTTTTTTTTGTTATACAAAATTTTTCTGAAGGAGTAACAGACAAATTTGGAAGTCCAATCCATCCATGAATATGGAAGAAAAAGGAACATGCAATGGGAATTCTTTAAGGGAGCTAACAAGTAATTAAATTATGGGAAAGACAAATCAATTAAATCTATTTTAAGTACTTTGATTGTGGATAGATAAAATATGGATGTTTATGAGGTGTAGTGATAACCCTCATGCATCTTTGTTTGTTACAGCATCATTAGTAATGCCCATCACTTTTGGGAATGAAACGCGGAAACCGTTTTCCAAATCAGAGAGTACATGCGAGATAACTGAGCAAAACGTACAAATCAAAAAATACCAAACACAAATCGCAGACACAAAGATTTTTACGTGAAAAATTCAGATGAAAAAAACTACGAGACGATCGGAGTCCAACCCTGATGAACCTCCACTAATGGAATAAAGAGATTACACCCTCTACAAGCTCCTTACCGATCCAACACGGATCACCGCAACTCTTTGGAACAGAAAATAGATTACAACCACGAAGAAAAAAAATAATGAGAAATATCCAAAATTGATCTTCTTCTCCGAAACGGCCTCCAATCCTTCTTTCTCCTCTCCGAATTTGCAATATCACTCTTGCCACCTTTTTTTCTCTCTTATTTTTTTCTCATGTTGGAATATATTGCATGAGCCTTTATATAAACCCTTGCATGAATTAGGGTTTTTATATAAAAATCTATATATGAAAGGCAAAAATATTTATGGAAATCCAATTACTTTCAAACATATATTTAATGGAATTCAAATCATAAATTAGCTTACCATAAATTGCAAATCCAATTATATGGAAAGTTAATATATGAAAGATCCAATCATAAATATATAATTAAAGTCAAAGATGGAAATCCAATATAATATTTTTTTACCATAAATGTTCCAATACACGGCGCTCTATGCACTTTTCGAGCTTTTTCGACACACGGATGGCGCTCGTCGCAGTTCAGGGTATTCTCCACATAAGTTGGGAACCCCACCCACTCAAACAAATCTTTTCCTTCACAACTATGTAGAGGAAATCGTCATCCCGATTGTCACGCCCCAGTCCCAAAAATACGTAGGACTAGGACACGTAAGCATGCCAGCCGCATGGATATGGCAACTCCAATATATGGAAACCAATTCCATACGTACGCTGTAATATGAATATAAAATCCACAAGTGGTATAAAATGTAATACAAGTCACAGGGTAAAATCTAAATCTCATCCACCAAAATCATATAGAAATAAATAACCAGTATCTATGAAACTAGATCTCAATAAGAAGTATCTAAGGATGATAGTTGGATGGAAACAAATCCACTACCAACTCGAATATAAGAGCAAATACAATATGAGTACAACACCACAACACAATATAAGAATACCAGCTATCCATCACAGCTCGAAGAGAAGACATCCTCGGATCACATGTAACCATCCAAATCTGCGCTTCTGCAAATACTCAAGAAAAGATACACCTGGCAGCGGACCAGGTCCTCAGAGGGACGTAACAAGATACAGAAAATACGAGCCAATTTGAATACAGTAAACATGCAAATGGTTTGAAATAGATAAGTACGCTGTACATGACAATCTATATGAATGCAAATGAGGACAACTTTTCGACGTATGGGCAAGGGTAGGCTACTCGATCTACCTCACAACTCACACACACGTCAATGGACATCAGAAATCGACATACCGCGGGGGTAGCGACCAGCGAGACTCCAGAAATCGACATACCGCGGGGGTAGCGACCAGCGTGACACACGCCCGTAGTGCGAGCTATATACTACGGTTTACCAGAGTGGTTAAAAGCCATACGCCTAATGATTGTCCTCTATGATACTAGGTGCCATGTGTGTGTCAACATATCTAATACATAGTAATGACTGGAGAAAAACTACACATGCAAGAACTATACAGAAATGAAATAAATGAACAGAAATATAAATAGCATGCAAAATACTATAAATAATTTGGCAAGGTATCTTGCCTGGGGTCCTGCTGCTGGTATGAATCAGAGTCCAAGTCACAGTCCAAATAGCCTATGTATTACAAATTTATCACGTCAAAAGATAATTTATTTTAATTTATTTAATTCTGGAATAATTACTCTAAAATCCTATTTTAATCTTATTATTCTGATTTTTATGTTAATTCCTAAATTTTGCCTAAAGAAACTGAATTTTATCAACTCGAGACTCATGGCACGCAAATCGAGGCGATCTGTTGACCAAAAAGTCAACCGACACAAACTCAACTTTCATGCATGATTTACTGTAGATTTCAGCGTAAAAAATATGCTAGAATTTACAGCTCGTCCGAATTCAAATTCGTTTGGGAATTATGGCACATACAAATTTTGTATTGTGCACCGATGGTTAAATTCCAACCTAGAAGTTCTACAGAATTAACAGTATATAAATACTTGGAAATAAATTCTAGGAAAAATATATGTCGATGATCTCGATATTATCTTTCAGAAACTTTAAACGGTTCATGATTCTGATTTCTAGTTCTCCCGAAATCGCGAAAACATCGAAACACGTCTATTTTTGGATATGCTGTGCTCTACGAATTTTACAGAATTTAATACTCATAATTTAGAAAAACAATTTTTATAATCAGAAATGTAACCTCATTATCGTTCTAACAAAAAAAACTGGAGCACGTTTGGAGTCCGGAGCTAGCAGATATCGTCTTTTTAATTCGTCATAACTAGTAGAAAATGTGACTGAATTTATGACAAATTTTGACTGATTTTGGACAAAAAAGAGAGGAATTTGGGGAAGAAAAATATGAAGGATGAGGTATTTATAATGGTGGAGACTACTTAATTAAATACAACTAGGATTGGTTAATTTGGATAGGATTATGATGAATTTAAATAAGGATAGGATATGCATTAAGTTGCTTTCCTAGTAGGTTCAAGATTTGAATTAATTTAAAGTAGAGTTTGAATCTATCTCAATAATTTATAATCTTAAATATAATTAAAGATAATACAAATAATTTATAAAATCTTATTAATATCTATTAACACTAAATTAGCATCTATCTAATAATAAGACTATATCCAAATAAATCCTAAATAATTTCAAAAATCTAAAATAACCTAAAAATGATTCTAAATAAATATTTATATAAGTAAATATATCAAAAATTTCATTTGCTAATTAAATAAAAGAATACTCTAAAGAAATTAAATATCTATAATAATATAAAATATACACAAAATATCTATTTTGGGTGAGGGGGTTTACAATCTACCCAACTTACAAAAATTTCGTCCTCGAAATTAAAATAGAACGTGGTTTCTCTCTATCTAATCTCACTTGATCACAATCTAAAAGAATTTACCTCAAGTTTAATAATGCAATTTCTAACCAACTTAGAATTTATCCATCTATCACATAAGGCTCTTACACTTAAGAAATATTCCTCAATTTATTTTCTCATGTCATTCAATCCTCAAAACTTTAACACCAACTATATCATATGTGATATGCCCTTAATCAATTATGAAAGATAGTCACCAAATAATGTGATTGGCCTATGGGGTATATCTTGTACTATCCGTGTATCACTTATATCCAAGCACGAGATTTCGTCTTTCCGAAACAAGGGAAGACGAAAAGCAACGGAAAAGAGTTCAAGGAGGGATAATAGAATGGAAGTATGGGAATCAAAGCGTTTAAAGAATTCAAATGGGAATTGTCAAGACAGTTGTGGATTGAAATCTTAATTTGGTAATTTCCTATTCGCATACTCACATCGGTACAGTTATGTACTTGATATGATATGCTTTGTCGTATTTAGAGAGTAAGTATATTTGTCTACTGGTCCACTATACATCTCAATCCACGTAAAATACTATTGCGAAGGGCGAATCAAGCACATTATGGCTAGCTAGACCATAATACACTGATTCTGATTGGACAATTTGTATTAGTGTGGTTGATCAGGCCCCAATAACACATATGTCATGAACAAGCTCGATATAAGATTAAGCTTACAAAAACTAGGCTATAATAGCAGCATAATTCAAGGTAGCACAGAAAATATAACGCTGGATTATGATGTGAGAAGTTACAAAATAATTCAAGTTCGCAAAAGCAAAAATAACATAAGCAATAATAATAAAAGACTCTACAATCTCTACAGTTATCATACAACCTCCTTATCTAAGTCGCTAGTCGACCAAATAGGGCAAGGACCTTTAAATTCTATGGTCTAAATAAACACTGTCGTCTTTTGCTAGCATGCGATAATTATCATTCGGTTACACTTCAATTAATAGGTCAAAAGACTATGTGATACTAGGTGTCAAACATTATGGTAAAACTTCTAACTAACTCTAGTAGTGTCTATACTACTCTCAAGTCTTCTTAATACATCAAGGGGTAATGGTATAACAATCTAAAGATAAGAAATTCTAGGTTCACTAGATATTCTAAACTTAGTGGTGTGTCTATATTCTCGTTGTATTCTTAATAGGTATGCTACTCTAATTATCATCCTAATAACAGGGGTTCCTATATTCTAGCAGAAGACTATACTCAAGGAACTATTAGGGAAGCACATGAATCAAGCAGGATACAATTGTTCAAAATAGAACAGATAGAAGGAGATGAATCACAGTCAATTATGGATGAGATCCTATACTCTAGTCCTAGGGGCAGGCTTGTTCGGTACAGTAACGTAACCGAGACAATATGCTCTCGACCTGCATGGGCCACCACAAAAATATGTCACGCCCCAGTCCCAAAAATACGTAGGACTAGGACACGTAAGCATGCCAGCCGCATGGATATGGCAACTCCAATATATGGAAACCAATTCCATACGTACGCTGTAATATGAATATAAAATCCACAAGTGGTATAAAATGTAATACAAGTCACAGGGTAAAATTTAAATCTCATCCACCAAAATTATATAGAAATAAATAACCAGTATCTATGAAACTAGATCTCAATAAGAAGTATCTAAGGATGATAGTTGGATGGAAACAAATCCACTACCAACTCGAATATAAGAGCAAATACAATATGAGTACAACACCACAACACAATATAAGAATACCAGCTATCCATCACAGCTCGAAGAGAAGACATCCTCGGATCACATGTAACCATCCAAATCTGCGCTCCTGCAAATACTCAAGAAAAGATACACCTGGCAGCGGACCAGGTCCTCAGAGGGACGTAACAAGATACAGAAAATATGAGCCAATTTGAATACAGTAAACATGCATATGGTTTGAAAATAGATAAGTACGCTGTACATGATAATCTATATAAATGCAAATGAGGACAACTTTTCGACGTATGGGCAAGGGTAGGCTACTCGATCTACCACATAACTCACACGCATGTCAATAGACATCAGAAATCGACATACCGCGGGGGTAGCGACCAGCGAGACTCCAGAAATTGACATACCGCGGGTGGTAGCGACCAGCGTGACACACGCTCGTAGTGCGAGCTATATACTACGGTTTACCAGAGTGTTTAAAAGCCCATACGCCTAATGATTGTCCTCTATGATACTAGGTGCCATGTGTGTGTCAACATATCTAATACATAGTAATGACTGGAGAAAAACTACACATGCAAGAACTATACAGAAATAAAATAAATGAACAGAAATATAAATAGCATGCAAAGTACTGTAAACAATTTGGCAAGGTATCTTGCCTGGGGTCCTGCTGCTGGTATGAATCAGAGTCCAAGTCACAGTCCAAATAGCCTATGTATTACAAATTTATCACGTCAAAAGATAATTTATTTTAATTTATTTAATTCTGGAATAATTACTCTAAAATCCTATTTTAATCTTATTATTCTGATTTTTATGT
This sequence comes from Iris macrosiphon, assembly GCA_036927795.1. Taxonomy (NCBI): domain Eukaryota; kingdom Viridiplantae; phylum Streptophyta; class Magnoliopsida; order Asparagales; family Iridaceae; genus Iris; species Iris macrosiphon. Next base: position 32,861,264 of record JAYESA010000015.1, on the reverse strand, counting down.
TAATTCCTAAATTTTGCCTAAAGAAACTAAATTTTATCAACTCGAGACTCATGGCACGCAAATCGAGGCGATCTGTTGACCAAAAAGTCAACCGACACAAACTCAACTTTCATGCATGATTTCCTGTAGATTTCAGCGTAAAAAATATGCTGAAATTTATAGCTCGTCCGAATTCAAATTCGTTTGGGAATTATGGCACATACAAATTTTGTATTGTGCACCGATGGTTAAATTCTAACCTAGAAGTTCTACAGAATTAACAGTATATAAATACTTGGAAATAAATTCTAGGAAAAATATATGTCGATGATCTCGACATTATCTTTCAGAAACTTTAAACGGTTCGTGATTCTGATTCCTAGTTCTCCCGGAATCGCGAAAACATCGAAACACGTCTATTTTTGGACATGCTGTGCTCTACGAATTTTACAGAATTTAATACTCATAATTTAGAAAAACAATTTATATAATCAAAAACCTAACCTCATTATCGTTCTAACAAAAAAAATTGGAGCGCGTTTGGAGTCCGGAGCTAGCAGATATCGTCTTTTTAATTCGTCATAACTAGTAGAAAATGAGACTGAATTTATGACGAATTTTGACTGATTTTGGACGAAAAAGAGAGGAATTTGGGGAAGAAAAATATGAAGGATGAGGTATTTATAATGGTGGAGACTACTTAATTAAATACAACTAGGATTGGTTAATTTGGATAGGATTATGATGAATTTAAATAAGGATAGGATATGCATTAAGTTGCTTTCCTAGTAGGTTCAGGATTTGAATTAATTTAAAGTAGAGTTTGAATCTATCTCAATAATTTATAATCTTAAATATAATTAAAGATAATACAAATAATTTATAAAATCTTATTAATATCTATTAACACTAAATTAACATCTATCTAATAATAAGACTATATATATCCAAATAAATCCTAAATAATTTCAAAAATCTAAAATAACCTAAAAATGATTCTAAATAAATATTTATATAAGTAAATATATCAAGAATTTCATTTGCTAATTAAATAACAGAATACTCTAAAGAAATTAAATATCTATAATAATATAAAATATACACAAAATATCTATTTTGGGTGAGGGGGTTTACACCGATGATCCGCTTGCAGTACTCAAACTTTTTCCTTGGAAGAATCTTTGTGAACATGTCTGCTCCGTTGTCATCTGTATGAACCTTCTCAAGCGTCCCTTCTTTCTTTTCCACAACATCCCGCACCGGATCATAAGTAGAGTTGGCATCCAAGGAACTCATCTCCTCCTGCAAGGCCTCCATCCACTACTGCCTATGTTCGTCTTCCATAGCCTCTGCAAAATTTTGGGTTCTCCACCGTCAGTCAGTAGCACATACTCACCCGATGAGTTTCTCGTAGATGGTCGACGCTCTCTATCGCTCCTCCTCAATGAAACCACCGGTGCTGGCTGTATATCAACAGCCTCCTCCTCGGGAACTGCCTCCTCGGCATGCCCATCCTCCTAAAGATCACCCTGACCACCATCAGCAGGCTGATGATCAAGATTGGGAGCAACTTCATGTACTGGCTCCCCCATAACTGGATCCTCTGCGATGTGCTCTAAAAACTGCTCGAAGCTAAATGAATCTAATTCAAACAATTCCTCAGCCTCAGAAGGCATCTCAGAATCCTGAGTGTTGGTTATGGTATGATCCTCGACGAATACCACACCCCTTCTTCTGTAGAGATTTATTTCTACTGGGTCATAGATTCTAAGCCAAACTCATCCCGACCATAACTGACAAAGATGCACTGCCTCGTCTTCGGCTGAAGTTTGGATCTCTCGTCCTTCGGTACATGCATGAAGGCCTTACAACCAAACACTCGTAGGTGATTGTATGACGGCTCTTTATCGTACCATACTTTGTCAGGCACATCACCCTACAAAGGAGCACTAGGAGATAAATTAATAATATAAGCAGCTGTGTAAAGAGTCTCATCCCAATAGTTGTCCGGCAAGTTTGTTTCTGACTGCAAATACCATACCCTCTCCATCAACGTCATGTTCATCCGCTCCGCTACACCATTGAGCTGAGGTATCTTTTACGAAGTCTTCTGGTGTCGTATCTCTTGCTATCTGCAGTATGCATCAAAGGGATCGATATATTCGTCGTCATTGTCCGACCAAACATATAACAGTTTCTTGCTCGTTTTCCTTTCAACGGAGGCCTGAAACTCCTTGAAAGTGGGCAGCACTTGATCCTTGGTCTTTAAGGCATAGACCCAAACCTTCCTGGAATGATCATCAATAAGAGTTACAAAGTAAGAAGTATCACCAATAGATTTTACCTTCATAGGACCGCAGACATCCGAGTGAATCAACTCGAGCAACATCGGCTTCCTTGAACTTAGGTGACTTTGGAAAGACACCATATTTTTCTTCTCCGCCAAACAGTGCGTGCACCTCTCCAACTTTGTAGACCTGAGTCCTGGAATCACCTTCATGTTCACCAAGTAGCTCATCCCCTTCTCGCTGATGTGGCTGAGCCGCCTATGCCATAACTCGGTAGATGCATCAGTAGCTGCATTCACCTCATGGGCCCACTATGCGCTCCCTTCCCTAGTAGAGTCCGGACCTCTTGCTTCCTCTGACAATCACCATCGAACCTCTCGAAAGCTTCCACTTATCATTCTCGAATAGATTGAATAAACCCTCGTCATCCAACTTTCCAATCGATACTAGGTTAAAACGGATATCAGGGACATGACGAACATCTTTGAGAACAAGAACTGCACTCGTCTTTGTCCTCAAATGTACATCTCTAACAGTAATAGCTTTCAACACATCTCCCTTGCCCATCTTCAACAATCCACAGTCGTCTGTTGTGTAGAGAGCAAATAGTGCCATATTGTGAGATACTTGCGCTGAAGCACCTGAGTCCACCATCCAATAGTTGTGATCATCGCAGGCGAGGTTCATGACTACCTTATCACCTACAATAATCAAATCACCTCCATGTGTCGAGGCCGCCGCTGTATTATTCTCACTTTGTTTTCCCTTGTTGCCCTTCTTCTCTCTCTTCTAAGCAAAACAGTTTCGCTTGATGTGGCCCTTCTTGCCATAATGATAGCACTCGAAGTTCTCGTATCGATGCTTGGACTTGTTCTGCCAATAGTGATAGTTAGAACCGTTTTGGTTTATCATGCGCACCGGTTTCGCGTCCATCTCTCCTCTCTGGTTTGCCTGTCAACTCCTGACACTCTTCTGAAATTCCAAAACCTGATTTTGATACCACACTATTGGTAACAAAATACGGAAACCGTTCCCCAAACCAGAGAGTACCTGCTAGAGAACCGAGCAAAACGCACAAACCAAAAAATACCAAACACAAATCAAAGACACAAAGATTTTTACGTGAAAAATCCAGATGAAAAAAATCACGGGACGATCGGAGTCCAACCCTGAAGAACCTCCACTAATGGAATAAAGAGATTACACCCTCTACAAGCTCCTCACCGATCCAACACGGATCACCGCAACTCTTTGGAATAGAAAATAGATTACAAACCACAAAAAAAAGACAATGAGAAATACCTCAAATTGATCTTCTTCTCCGAAATGGCCTCCAAACCTTCTTTCTCCTCTCCAAAGTTGCAATGGTACTCTTGCCATATTTTTTTTTCTTTTATTTTTTTCTCATGTTGTTATATATTGCATGAGCCTTTATATAAACCCTTGCATAAATTAGGGTTTTCATATGGAAAAATATATATGGAAGCCAAAAATATTTATAGAAATCCAATTACATTCAATCATATATTTAATGGAAATCAAATCATAAATTAGCTTACCATAAATTGGAAATCCAATTATATGGAAAGTTAATATATGAAAGATACAATCATAAATATATAATTAAAGTCAAAGATAGAAATCTAATATAATATTTGCTTACCATAAATGTTCCAATAAACGGCGCTCGATGCACTTTTTGAGCTTTTTCGACACACGGATGTCGCTCGTCGTACTCCAGGATATTCTCCACATAGGTTGGGAACCTCACCCACTCCAACACATCGTACATACTATATTCTAGATTCAAAATGTATGAGCTCATTTGTAGAATAGTAAGTTTAATCCCTAGTTCCAATTTTTAGATTTTTAGTTCCATTTTATTCATAGGTGCTAAGGGTTGGGACTCCCAATTTCTAGATTTTAGATTATATGAACTCATTTTGTAGAATAGTAAGTCCCAATTTGGAGCCCAACTTTCTAGGTTCTAGATTTTACTTTTTTTTACATCAATTTTTGACCACACAATCTTTGGGACCGTAGCTCACTTTATCATTTCCTACTATTCTCATGCAAATCCAACCCATTCTACATTTACCTTTTTTTTCTTTTAAATTTTGGGTCCCAAATTATATTGGAGAGTCCAACTAATAATGATGCTACCGAACTCAATTGGCTCTTGTGGTCAATGATAAAAGGTATAACCTTCCTGGCTAGACGGACGGTCATGGGATCAAATCGCTGGAGAGGTGTGGAACAATCGGTCCAAATTTTATACAATGTAGCATGCACAAAGTCCTGTGCGCATCACCGGTCTTCACAAAAAAAAAACACTAATAATGATTGTGTAAGGATATACTATGATATGACCATGATTTGCAATATCCTTAGTGTTAAGATTGACTCATGTTTATCCAAAAAGATTGTGTAAGAATATACTATCATATGTAATATGCTCGTGTTTTCCTAGTTTAATATTAACTATAATAGGTAATTAACATTTTGTCCTTAGGGTTTGATCACTTGCTGTAACAGATTTATTGGATTTGAGGTTCAAAATCAGTTGGGACAGAAATTGTCAAAGGAGGGGTTCATTGAGTGGTCGAGGGGTGGTTATGTCGGAGGGGTGGTTATGTCGGAGGGGTTGGAGTTTGTTGGTTTTGGATTTATTCAGTTTAGGTTTGTTGGGATTGAGATGAATGAGCGGAGAAGAGTTGGAATGGTAAAGATAGGGTGTTTGTTTAACTTTAATGGATATTTGTAACTGTTCATAACTGTAGGGGTTTATGAGAATAATCTCACTGATTCAATGAGTCTATTTCAAAATAACATGATTCGGAAGGTTTATGTTGAAATGACTTCCAAATAACGTCTGAGCATGCTATTTTTATCGGAAACTCATCAATTTCTTAACTATGCATGTAAATATTGATACTTATTAGGGCTATAATTATTCTAACACGTCCAACAGGTCGAAGGATAATTTTATTGAAAGAGAGCCAAATTCAAGCAATGATATCTTTTTTATTCCATTTAAAATATGTGCCATGTCAGAGGGAAAACCTGAATTTCGTGTACCATGTTAAAGTTTTTAGTACTACATCAAAACTCTAATGCTGTAGTGACAGTTGAAGGTTATATATTATTCTAACAATACTGATGCAACGCAAGAAACAAAGTGTAATTGCATCATATTTTGTTGTCAAATTCTAACCCTCATGGGTTGTTCATGATATGGACACTATGGATTGAAAGAAGTTATAGTGATAATCGGCGGAAGCTTCTATGAATATTATAAAGTGTTGAAAAAATTAGATTTTTTTTATTTTCTGTATTTATTAGTATACGTATGTCTCATTTCTAGCTAGGGTTATTATGTTATTTCACATGTTTTGTAGTTCAGTAAATATTTCACCAAGATTCATAATAAGATCTAATCCATTCTATTCACAACGTGGCCTCCACTTTCAACATGATATCTGAATCATAGATTCTCTTCCTAGGCTCTCCCCTCCTCCAAATCCCTAGGCATCACAATCCTCCTAGATCCTCCTGAAGTCGTCATTGTCAGCAAATTTGTGCCATCTACGAAAAGAGTAATCACTATAACCTTCATCATCGTCATCATATAAACCCCAATTTACATCGTCACCACCACCGTGTTTCCACTACTTTGGAATTTTCTTTTTGAGTCCCCACTTCATATAGACTATGTATTGATTTTTTTTTTCTGGATCTCTCCGGTATGGGAAGCCCCGACTTCTTTTGGTCATATTGAATGATTTTTTCGGTATTCGAAGCCATACTACCTCAATATTTTCTCCAAGATTTCTCTTCTTACAAAGTCCTAACCTACTTTAGATGTTTTCTTCCGAGATATATGTTCTTGTCCTTTTAGCCACAATTTAGTTTTAGCGCTTTCTTATAGGATTTCTTCCATTGTGAAGTCTCGACTCTCTTTCCGGCTTCTCTTTTTTCAAAATTTCTTCATCACTAATTCTGTCACTAAAATGGATTTTTTCGTCACTAGATTTTAGCGACGGAAAGGTTCCGTTAGAATAACTAAGGTCGCTACGAAATCCTGTCGCTAATTCGTCGCTATAAAGATGGATTAGCGACGGATTGAGCGACATTAAACCAGCGACGGATCAGCGACGTACAAGTTACGTCGCTAAACTTTCTGACTACTTATCGATGGATTAGCGACGGATTATGTGAGCTAAAATTTACCAAATTTTTCAGAAGGATTTGCACATTCGGGCTCACAGAGTTCATCGCTAATCCGTCACTCTAAGTGACGGATTAGCTACGGATTTTAGCAACGGATTCTGATACATGTTTGGCACATTTGTGTGTATCAGACGTTTTAGCGACGAAATTTTCTGTCGCTAGATAGTCGCTGGCTTGAGATTTTTTTCGAAAATCCGTCGCTGACCTGAGATTTTTCAGATATTTCGTCGCTATTACCTCGCATGTCTGTCGCTAAAGGTAATATTTTTCCCAGAAATCAATTTCTGCTGAGCATATACCTGTTATACATTCACCAATTTTCACACAAATAAATTTTACACAAGAAAATTCCACACAAACTAATAAAACCCACACAAACATGTACAAATGTTATATATACGTCGAAATAAATACAATCAAGTCAAAATAAATACAATCAACTAAAAAAAATCCCACAAACTAAAAAAATCCATCAAGTCGATTGTGGAGGCGGAGGCGGAGGCGGCGGTCGGCTAGCCATGTACTGCGCCACAACCATAGCGATGATATCCTGTAGATCATCAGGAACAACGGCAGACGGAGCAGTGGCAGGAGCCGTCGAAGGAGCTGGAGGATCCATCGATGCCGTCGGAGGAGCTGGAGCCGTCGGAGTAGTTGGAGGACCCCCAATGTAGTAGCTGTTATAGGAGCCATCGTGGTAGCCGTCGGAGGAGCAGGTGCTGCAGCATCACGACTATCTATCAACTGTCGGACTAGCCCATATAGCTCATGCACAGTCGTCGTGAGCTGCTCCAAAGATATCGCACCAGAAGGAACGTCGGAGTCGGGCACTGATGGTGCTGGAGTAGCCGTCGGAGGAGCTCTGGAAAGAACCGACGGCATCGATGCAAACGATCCGGTACCGTACATGCTTCCTCCTTTCCCTCTCCCTACAGCTTGTACCCACCGATCGTTTCTCTTAGTCGGTGTACTGCTCTCAGCGCCCCCCTCTAACGTCTCATATGTCTCATATATTTATTTATATAAATAGGTTTAGGGTTAAGGATTTTAAAGTTATATGTGTTATATTTAATTTTGGTTAGAGTATCATATTAGATACTAGATATCATAGTATATGTATATAATTTGAGTTATATTTGCTATATTTGATTTGCATGATATCTTAAAATAGGATATTAACCAAGGTTCAATGTATCGAAATCGGAATCGGTATCGATATCGGTATCGGGCCATTCCTATGAGGTTTAAAGTAAATTGAATAAAATTATAATTTTAAGTATTTACAGTATTTACAGTATTGTTTCTTAAAATAGGATATTAACAAAGGTGTATAATTTTAAGTATTTACAGTGTTGTTGCTTAGTATTTTTGAAATTGAATGACCTAGAGTTAACCTAGTTTGACTGTTTTGACCTAAAAACCTAGAATCTAATTAAATTATAAAAAAATAATATTAAATTGATAAAATTTTATAAAGATAACCTACATATGCTTTGGCGGCCCGCTCATCTACGAGCTTCGTATCCTTCTTTCTTTTGTGGGTCCGATGGAAGATTGCTAGGAAGTCGATGGTCTTGGGTCTTCCTCGGCTCTGGCGGCCTCGTCGCACTGTAAAAATTAAGCAATTAATAAATAAGCAAAAAAATAGAATTACAAAAAAATCGATGTAGCAAATTTTTTTAATACTAACCATTTGTCGAAAATGCTCGACAGTCGGAATGGATCCACCAGTATAGAGACCACCCTTAGCACGGGCAGCCTTCGCCTTCTCGCACTTGGCCTTGTAGGCCGGGGTGTCCATCTTCTTCTTTACCTCCTTCCAGTACTCCGCCTTCAGCCACTCATTGCGGTGATCTGGTCCAAGTGAAGCCAGCACCTTCTGGTCATTGATCATATCACTCAACCTCTTGCTGGCGACGGTCTTGTAGCACTTCCGGATATCATTATCTCTAAGATCCGACCACCCGTACAACCTCTAAAAATTAGAAAAATATTTTTTATCATTATAATCAAAAAATTATATATTATTATAAATAAAATTCATATACATACCCCGAGCCTCTTTAACCAAGTGAATCGTCGATCGAACGGGATGTCACTGAACTTGATATAAGGGCCATCAAAATAGCCCCGCATGATCTCTCCCATATCATTTCCAGCCTTGATCGGAAAGAATACGAAATAAGTAGACAATATACAATTATAATAAAAAATACAAAATAAATATGTAAATTGTCAAATAAATGCTTACGTCGCTCCATCGGTCCATAGCTCGGGAAGACAGATATTGGCTGGCCAGGGGGGTCTGCAAATTCTGGACGGCGAACATATACTCCGTTGTCTACAAGAAAGCCTGGAATTGGATTTTCTCCTGTGGGAGCAACTGGTGGAGTAGCATGTGTAGTAGTGCCGATAGTGGCTGGAGTAGAAGAAGGGGTAGCAGCTGATGGCAATCTGGGAGATGGAGTAGCTCCTCCTACTGAAGAACGAGTATATGGCGGGGATAAACCATTCGTCGCATCTACGAACTCGTCCTCAGGCCGTGTGCGAGAATCTGGGGTAGCAGGCGTAGTGGATGAAGGATGCTGAGAAGATGATCCTGTCACGACCCGCACCCGAAAATCGGGCATGAGTCGTGGGTACGTCCAGCCTATGCCGCAGAATCGGCGGTAGAACGCTGTAAGGTCCGTTCTAGGTTAACCAACTATCTATATATCTCACAGAAAAATCTGCCATGACCTCTCCAAAAGGAGGGCAACCACGCAATATATATATGAATAATCCTCTCCAAAGGACAACAACCACGCAATATATATATAATCTCTCAATCACAATAACTAAGGGAAGAAATATAGCACGATATGATATCAAAAAGGAAACCAAACCAAAGAGAGCAAGACAATATCCAAAAATATACAGTCCAAGGCCAAATAGCTACAACATCTCACAGCATCAAAAGAATAAGTACAATCATCCAGAAAATAAACCACTGGGAACAACCCAGGAAACCCACCTAGCTAACTAGGGCGCTAACGGCGTCTCCTCGCCGTACTCCTTCTCGATCTCGGAGACACAACCCTCGTCAACACCCGGCCCGTAGAACGTCGGGCAATAGTCCTCAGGATCCTCTGGAAAAAATATGCCCAGTCGGGACTGGAGCAAAGTACATAACTCTGAAAGCAACTCCAAATACATGGTAAGGTGTATATGACGAGCAATAGAAAAGTATACAAGATACACAGGAAATAAATATATGCTGGAACACAATAAGTAGCTGCAATGTAAACTGGAGAACAATACAAGTAGTGGAAAAGTAACTGCAGGTGAGAAACATGAATACTAGCTAAGTGCCTTGAGCACAAGTTTGTTATGTGATCGGCTTAGGTTGCACATGAAAAATACTACGATAACTCCGTTATGCGTGAGTTGCATAACCGACATACACATGAATATTGTTTGGCTTTGATCATATAACCAACTCCTACTCCCCTCCTCCACTAATACCATTGGATCCAACCACAATACGCTACGTACATGATAATAGCTCGCACACACGAAGGCGAGAGCACAAGAAGCACATGATAGCACATGAAAATCAATACCCGAAGCACATGATAAAATACACGTGATAGAGTACCCGCTGAACACGGTAAGGGGGATAGCATCTCATGACGGGATCTACTAGTACCAGCTCGTGTAATAATGTGTCAGAATCAAGTATTATAGTTCTAGAACAGGTGATATAAACGCTATCATGAAATAGAAACTATCAGAGGTAGGTACTCGCCTGATATCCTGAGCAACTGATGAGGATCGAGATCCGGATTGGTGTCGCAAGGACCTATTATGAAAAGCAGAATTAAATAGGGTTCTAAAGATTTAAACTAATATAAAATAATTAAAAATAGGCTTCTAGGGCTATTCTAGGTCGAACGGGTCAAACCGGTGAAATTCGGGTCAAAAAGTCAATCTGGGGTCCAAAAAGTCAACTCTAGGTCAAAACTAGGTCAAACGTTGACTTTTACGGTCAACGAGGACAATTATGGTCAAAGCTAGGTCAAACTAGGGTGCCCCTGAAATTCTAGGTCAAACCGAGCTCATTAAGCTAGAAAACTCACAAACTCGCCTAATCGAGATACCGGGATACCCTCGGTATCCGATACCTCGCCCTAGGCCACGCACCCCGCCTAAACCCGCTAAAACCTATGCTAGCACACGTAAATATATATACATAAACATATAAAAATCACTCCAATACATTTCCTAGACTATTGCTCAAATACCCCGCTCGAAACTCAATACCTTGGATGTCTCAAGGTATTGAGATACCTCGGTATCTCAAGGTATTGAGATACCGCTCTCAAACCCCTCTAACTAGCTATCTAGCTAATAAATATATACCTAGTTATTAATCTAGGCTAGGAAATATATATATATCTATCCTATATTTACATATCTAAGTATCTATATACATATATATATATATATCCACACACACATATACAAATATCCATTATCTTACCTATACATATATATATATATAACTATAGGTATATAGATATCTATATCTTAGATAGATATATATCTAAGTATCTAGCTATCTATCTACCCGTCTAACTATCTATCTACCTATCTAGGTAACTATCTATCTATTGATAGATATATCTATCTATCTAAGTATCTAATCTATAATACTATCTATCTTACCTATTTATCTATCCATCTACCTATCTTATTATCTATCTAACTATCAACCTATTTATCTAGGTAACTAACTATCTAATCTATCTACTAAACCCTCTAATTAACCCACTCTCCTCGCTACTACCTAGCTGCTACTGCTGGAGCTTGATGCTGCTGCTGCTAGGCCTGCTGATGCTGCTGCTGCTGCTTCTTGCTGCTGCTGCAGTGCAGCAGCAGCTGCTGCCACTGCTGGCTGTGCCTCCCCCTCCATCTCACAAACACACACACCCACACTCCTATATATATATATATATATATATATATATATATATATATATATATATATATATATATATATATATATATATATATATATATATATATATATATATATATCACTCTATATATATATATATATATATATATACATACATATATCTATATATATATACAACTAGATAGATATATATATATATACACACTTATATATATACTCTAACACACTCACTAACACACTCACAAACACTAATACACACACACACACACTTAAACACATATCAACACACACACACATATAAATATATACATAGCTAATTATATATATATCAACACCTATATATATATATATATATATATATATATATATATATATATATATACACACACACTCTCAAATATATATATACACATACACACATATAAATATATATATACATATACACACACAAGCACACTTATACATATACATATATATATATATACATAGACATATACATACACAAGCACATAGATATAAATACACACATATATATAAATATATATACATATATATAGACACACATACAAATATATATATATATATATAGACACTTATTAATATATATATAAAGACACAAACACCACTCAACCACAACGCACAACCACGCACACAACACTCTCCAACGCACGCCCAACGGCCCCGACACTCACAAATACCCTAAAATATATAAAATATAACCCAAGAATTCTAGCACACACTCTCCGATTCTAACCCAACGTGCGCACAAGCCCGAAACTAGGAAACCAAGTCGAAATGGCCGTTCGGTCATTTCGACGAACACGTGGTACGCGGTTCGGAAAACCTCCTGAAACGCACACCAAACGAACTCAGAATCGGCCCAAAATTTATTCACGGGTTCTAAACGATGCCTAAATCCTAGAAAAAGTGATACCGTATCGATTCTAGGCCTGTGGCAAAAATGCACACGCACTTAGAATCGGCGACGATGAAAAACCCCAATTTTGCCCGAAACGCCCGTTTCTCTGCGACACGGCTTTCCGTGTCCGAACGGAGACACGCACTCACCCTCAAGACACCTGACAACGTCTACCTAGGTCCGTCTAACCTAGGGCATCAATCAAAATTGGACCAAATTCGGATTTCACCCGAAATCGACACAAAACCTAATGTCAAAGTCTCTAAACTCAACCAAACTAGTTCCAACTTTCTCCCACGGGTAGGCTTAGGGTCTAGGAAGGTTCTAAAATACTAATTACACTACATAAAAGTAATTAGCAAGGGAAAAGTTAGGGTTTACCTCTTGGGAGTTGAAATCTCAAGGCCACAGTCTCCGATCTACTTGGAATCACCTCCCTCAAGCTCCAAGCCTCCAATTCTAGCCTCCACACTAAATCTAGACTCCACACACCTAGGTTAGGGAAAATACAAGGTTAGGGTTAGCATAAAGAAGAAGGAATGGAAGAAAGAAGGAAGAAAAAGGAAGGGAAACTTACTTGGAGAAGGAAGGAAGAAGAAAGAAGAAGTGGGGAAGAAGAAGAAGAAGTGAAGAAGAAGTAGTAGAACCAAAGGGGGAGGGCTTCTGCTGGTTCTCACGGAATGGGGGGGTAGGTAGGGGCCGACCATGCAATTAAAGGGGTTTTCACAATTTCCAAATGCCCAAAACGCCCCCCTCTCACTTGGTTTTGGGTTCCGGGTTCCAAAATCACTCAAACTAGCTCCAAATCTATCCAACTAAACCACTAAAAATATAATAAATATTTCTAAGCCCCAAAATAATCCTCACAAGGGTGTTGGTCGGGTTGGACATGGGTCCACCAGGGTCTAACATGGGTCCAGGCTAGCCAAAACCCTAAAACAATCATTAAAAAATAATATAATCACTAATTAAATATAAATATAATTAATTAAATATAATTCACAATTTATCAAATAAAAATAAAAAAAATAACCCTATTTTCTAGAATTGGGTAGTGACAGATCCTCTCTGAACTTGTCCTCGTCCTCATCCCGCCACACTATAGGTAAATATTTATCAAATAAAAAATGGTGTCATCAAACAGATAATCATAAAGTAATGGTGTGATAAAATAAGTAAATACTAGTGTGATGATAAAATAAATAATAATCGTGTCATGAAATAATTAAATAAAATTTTAAGCTAATGCATATATATGTACATACTAATCTTCTTCATCTTCCGAATCGTCATCGTCTTCCGAATTATTTTTTGAATCATCTTCTACTTATTCATTTTCACTTCCACTATCACTATCATCTTCATCTTTCAATTCTTGTTCCTTGCTCAATACTTCTATATCAGAGTTCTTCTCTATATGAGGTAAATCTTTTATCTCAATCTCTTCGCCAACTCTATCATCCTCTACGGTAATGTCAACCCCTATACCATCAACACAGGCCGAACTCATTTATGCAAGTTGAGGCATGACCACCTTATCCTCTTGGTATGCTAGATCCCCAATATTATATGTGTTTCTAGTTTTAGTTTTGCATACAACCCACCAATCTTTATTATTGCATCCTCGACTAAGATAGCTCGTATAATATATAACACCTCGTTCCGCTCAAGCGGACTACCGATTCAAACGATAAAAGTGCAACATCCCAAACCGCTTTGCTAAGGCGAGAATACTCGTTCGAGGCAAAGGATGTCTAGACTTGTCCCTACAGGAGTTCGACTTAGGCTTTCAGAGGCTCGCTCGATGTATCGCTCAACCGAGGTGAATCATCGCTAAGGTGGGTGGCTACGGTGAACTTGTCTTTGCTTAGCCAGCACACTTAAAATATGAAATGATACATGCTAGTCGCTAGGTGAATCACCTCCTGCATGCTAATAAGAATACAACGCACCTAGCTAAGGAAATAATCCCAACTTGTATTGCTTGTGTTAGAACATGGAATTAAAATATTATTTATATTTAGATCCTCAAATGCTACCCTAGATCATGTCGCTCGGTAAGTCCCTTTACGGTTTTACTCCTCGGCTTACCTTCGGTCCTGAGCTAATGTGAATGGTTATGTTTATACAAATGCATGCTTTCCTGCTTGTATATTGCCTCGTTCGATGCTTGTCGCATAAACTATGTCTCAAATTGTGTAACACTGTGCATGTCATGCATTCATCTAGTTCTCCTCGGAAGACTATCTAATAGTCATTCCGTGCAAGGATGAACCTGCAAGTATCCGGGACCGCTAGGTCACCAAGGCAATCCCCGAACCAGGGGAATGCATCAAGACAAGTTATTCACTGAACAGGAATCATGTCAAGCAATTCAGGAAATACAGCTCGTGGAGCAAATTCTCGTTCAGAGCAAGAATCATGATTCAAGCATCTCGTGTACTCGTGTATCTCGTGAAATTGGAAGACCAATAATTGCATGTCGCGGATAACTCAGAAACGAGGTATAGTTCTACGGACGGTCACCGGGGCACTGGGGCCGATCCGATCCGGATGGAACTTCGTGTGTGGTCCATCGTATACGGGCGAGATGGTCTGTAGCGCCTCTTGTACTTTCATTGCATTCCATTCTTGTCTTAGACTGGGTCCTTTATGGCTATGCCAGCGACACATGTCATATAGATAAGTCATCCTCGCTTAGCGGCTATCCACGTACGAGATATTACATCGCATCAAGAGCTTTCGAAACATAGTCCCGCACTAAAATACTTGTGTTTGAATATGCTAATGTCCTAATTCATTTTATAAATGCTCGTGCTTGAATTAACTTGGTTTGCCTTGGACAGGGAAGGTAAATGGTAAGTTGGTAAGTCTCGCCGTGTTTCCTCTTGTATCGCACGGCGCACTGCCACACGAGTTAGGCTATTCAACATTGCCATGAAACTGATCCTAAGGCAACTAGAAAGACAACATAATAGTTGGTGCACAAAACCTATATTACATGTTTGGATTTGTCGAGCGGACGAGTAGCCTCCCCACCAGTGCATTCGTGTACTGATAATCTACCAGGTTGTTTGCAGGGTGCGGAAGAACCTCGTTCGTTGCGGATGCCTCCTTCGTGCGTGCTAAGGCATGGAGTTCACTCTGGAGCCTTGGAGCGTTGCATCCGAAATTGAAGCACATATACAAGACATAATGTTGGAACATCGTCTGTATATCATTCCACAAATATAGCCACTTGGCACGTCTTTATAGTTTTAGAGAGAGAGAGAGAGGCTTGAACGACTTGTAATCTCGGTCATGCGCCACCTGTAACACTTGTTTTTATCAATAAAAAGTTTATTTTACTTCAACTTGTGTTATTTAATGCTTCCGCTATTGTCGACTCAGTGAACTTGTTACCAAATTGCCTATGCGTTTATAATTTTGCTATACTCGGACAAACTGTGCAACTCTGTGGCTTAGATTTCTTACCGCCAGCCAATGGACCACGACCTTGCACGATCGCGACTCACGCTCGTACGGCATCACGCTCAGATGGGTCAAAGCGATCGTCCCGCGGGAGCGCTGGCGTGGTGATTCTCGCCTAGCGGGGATGGCCAATTTAGCCTGCGGGAGATCGGGACATGACAGATTGGTATCAGAGCCTGGCTATACGCCTTTGGACTTTGTTTCGATTATCTCAGTTTCGAAAGCTCGTTCGTGGATTATGTGCACGCTCTCTCTCAATGTCCCAAAATAGAATGTTCCAATAATGAGTCTAAATACTTTCAAAAAGCACATTAGAATGATGTGATTGCTTATATGAAATCGTGATGCTAAGGCCTTTGTGCCGACCTGTACAAACTGTTAAAATTTTTGCAAGTAGCTTGTCCGATTTTACTATCTCTAAGTTTGGTTGAATGCATATGTTTGAGGGATGTCTTGAACGTGTGCACGATCCAAGACTCAAAGAGATGTGAAACTCGAGTACTAAGACTTCGCTATCGCTAAGTTGGTTGGCGTGCTCATGCTAGAGGTGCACTTCGAATATGTGCACGATCCAGACTCGCGATATGATGATATCAATGCTAGTGCAAGTGAATATCCAAATGAACAAGTATAACGACTTGTATAGGTTTGCCTCAGCCTTAGATCGTTAATCAAGATTGATTGAAACGTACTCCGCGTTAAGCAATATGTCCCGCGCTAAGGCGCAAATGAGACGGACTCAACATACACGTAACACGACAAAAGAACCGAGTAGGAGATTATGTTCAATTGGATTTAGTGGTACCGATTGCTATGCTTAGGATAGATTACATAATGCGTTAGTATTGCCTGCCCTTAGTAAGTCTCAAGGACGAGACTTTTTCTGAGTGGTGGATGATGTAACACCATATTCCGCTCAAGCGGACTGCCGATTCAAACGGCAAAAGTACAACGTCCCAAACCGCTTTGCTAAGACGAGAATACTCGTTCAAGGCAAAGGTGTAAACTCCCTTACCCAAAATAGATATTTTGTGTATATTTTATATTATTATATTTATTATATATGTTGAATTTATTTAGAATATGCTCTTTGTTAATTAAAAAATAAATTTCTTGATATATTTACTTATATAAATATTCATTTAGAATTATTTTAGGTTATTTTAGATTTATGGAGATTTTTCTAGAATTTTTGTTAATTAAAACTTAGAAAACATAAAATTTTAGGACTTCTATGATTTACTATACGACCATACTTGCATGTCGTTGCTACCAAATATTTATTTTAGTTTAAAATATTTAATTATATTTTTTGTAATTTATTTAGAATTTTAAGAAATTTATTTAGATTTTAAAATTATTTAGGATTTATTTGGATATATATAGTCTTAATATTAGATAGATACTAATTTAGTGTTAATAGATATTAATAAGATTTTATAAATTATTTGTATTATCTTTAATTATATTTAAGATTATAAATTATTGAGATAAATTCAAACTCTATTTTAAATTAATTCAAATCCTGAACCTACTAGGAAATCAACTTCATGCATATCCTATCCTTATTTAAATTCATCATAATCCTATCCAAATTAACCAATCCTATTCATATTTAATTAATTAGTGTCCAACATTATAAATACCTTATCCTTCATATTTTTCTTTTCCAAATACCTCTCTTTTTCGTCCAAAAATAGTCAAAATTCGTCATAAATTTAGCCTCATTTTCTACTAGTTATGACAAATTAAAAAGATAATATCTCCTAGCTCCGGACTCCAAACACGCTCCAGTTTTTTTTGTTAGAACGATAATGAGGTTAGCTTTCTGATAATATAAATTATTTTTCTAAATTATTAGTATTAAATTTTGGAAAATTCGTAGAGCACAGTATGTCCAAAAATAGATGTGTTTCGATGTTTTCGCTATTCCGGGAGAACCAGGAATCAGAATCACGAACCGTTTAAAGTTTCGGAAAGCTAATGTTGAGATCATCGATATATATTTTTTCCATAATTTATTTCGAAGTATTTACATACTGTTAATTCTGTAGAACTTCTAGGTTAGAATTTAACCATCGGTGCACAATAAAAAATTTGTATGTGCCATAATTCCCAAACGAATTTGAATTTAGACGAGCCTTAAATTCCAGTATGTTTTTGATGCTGAAATCTACAGGAAATCATGCATGAAAGTCGAGTTTGTATCGGTTGACTTTTTGGTCAACAGATCGCCTCGACTTGCGTGCCATGAGTCTCGAGTTGATAAAATTCAGTTTCTTTGGAAAAAATTTAGGAATTAACATAAAAATTAGAATAATAAGATTAAAATAGGATTTTAGAGTAATTATTCCAGAATTAAATAAATTAAAATAAATTAATGGTTATATTATTATATAGTTATATGAATATATATGTAAGTAAATGCTAATTGATAATTATGACTAAATATTCAGACTGTATGACCCTAGGACATCGTGGACTATCCCATACTTACCTTGACCATGTTGACCCTAAGAACTTGTGAATTTGTCTGCCTTGCGTACACTAACGTACTGGCATAGACACCTGTCAGTTGACTGACTGATTTCGTACAGTACTTGAAGACGCGACACCCGCGTAATTCAATGCGTAATTGACCATGTTAGATGACTAGTGTTACCCCTAGTATACCCCCTGATTCCAGTGTAAATGTGGTTGAGTATGTGCTAGTATAGTGACTAATGATTCTATTATATTATATTTATGTGTACATAGGATATTGGTTTGTTCTGCGCAATTTCTGGAGCAGGTTATTGGTACATTGCAGCTTCCTTGCCAGGCAAGTATACCTTGCCATTGTACTGTTATTTTTATTCCATATGTTGCATGCATCTTTATTTTCTGTCTTTTCATATATTTTAACTGTTATATAAAAATGCTTGCGACGATGTCGTCGCGGTATATTTTTATTTATGTATTTACATTGACCTTGTTTATGAGACTACCCCATCATCATGTAGCATCTTTAGGTTCATTGGCCGTGACACAGTTGTTACATGAGTTGTGAGTCTCATGTAGATCACGGACTTGCGTGCAGGTTGGCCTCCTATACGTGTGGGCCGTGCGTTAGGAGTAACTGCTGTTAGAAACTTTGTATGCTAGTAGACTTGGCAGTTATTAGAGGTATTATCGTGTCATGGATGTGACATGCTTAGAGCATGGGGTGGGGAGAACAAGTAAGGCGTGTGGACTTCGTTGTACTTTTTTTGTGTAACCCGTACGCTCCGCCGGAGATGCGCGGTCATGATGACCCCTATATATACTACTTGGCGGGCCTCCGGTGTTCGAAAGACGCCGTACCTTTGTAGGCCCCTGGATCTCCAAGAGAACTATGCCAATCCTATTTTAGCCAGATAGCCCACGCGTTGGGAAAGTTGTTCTTAAACTGCATTCACTTTAGACGGTTAGGCGATCCATTGGATATTTATTTCAGTACTTTATTGGCATGTATTTAAGTATCTTGTTATGTCCCTCTGAGGACCTGGTCCACTGCCAGGTGTACCTGTTCTTGAGTATTTGCAGGAGCGCGGATTTGGATGGTTGGGTATGCTTCGTGGATGTCTTCTCTTCGAGCCGTGATTGATAGCTGGTACTTATATTGTTTGAGTGAGTGGTACTTATATTGTATTTACTTTTCCCATTTGAGTTGGTAGTAGATTTGTTTCCATACAACTATCATCCTTAGATACTTCTTATTAAGATCTAGTTTCATAGATGCTGTTTATTTATCTCTATATGATTTTGGTGGATGAGATTTAGATTTTACCCTGTGACTTGTATTACAGTTATACCACTTGTGGATTTGATATTCATATTACAGCGTACGTGTGGATTTGGTTTCCATATATTGGAGTTGCCATATCTATGCGGCTGGCATGCTTACGTGTCCTAGTCCTACGTATTTTGGGACTGGGACGTGACATGTTTTTATGGTGGCCCATACAGGTCGAGAGCATATTGTCTCGGTTATGTTACTGTACCGAACAAGCCTGCACATAGGACCAGAGTATAGGATCTCATCCACAATTGACTATGATTCACCTTCCTCCTCTATGATCTATTCGAACAATTGTATCCTGCTTGATTCCTGTACTTCCCTAATAAGTTCCTTGAGTATATATGGCCTTCTGCTAGAATATAGGAACCCCTGTTATTAGGATGATAATTAGAGTAGCACACCTATTAAACGAGAATATAGACACACCACTAAGTTTAGAATATCTAGTGAACCCTAGAATTCCTTATCTTTAGAATTGATTTACCATTACCCCCTGATGTATTATGAAGACTTGAGAGTAGTATAGACACTACTAGAGTTAGTTAGAAGTTTTACCATAATGTTTGACCCTAGTATTGAGGAACCAATGGAGAACCAATATTGAACATTAGGACTGAACCTAACCCTCATAATTGGATAGTATTAGAGAACTATAAAACTTATGTCATTGTCTTGTTACTAGTAGACAGCACCCTAGGAAGCCTAGAGGAATGTAATCAACCCTTTTCCTTGATCATACCCCGAATATGGCAACTAACATGCCACCCCCTTAGAGAACCATGATGCTATCTAGAGCCCTCTATTTTTGATTTCATAACTTGTCCCCCTGCAACCTTAGCGTTCGCTAATTGTGTGACGACTAAATTATGATTCTTCTTTTTTCATCATTTAACTCGTGCCACATAACTCGTATGATTGAAGGCCAAGTAATCTTATTCTATGTTAGGACATATAGTTTGTTAGGGTATAGCTTGGTAATTTGAACTTTGAATTTTGTGCGTGATAGTTAGGATTTGATAGTTTGCGTAGTTCCCTTAGGTTGTGACCTAATGATTAGCTTTAAATCACGAAATTTGTACCCATAGCTCGATACGAGTTAAATCCCTTTCCCCTTAACGGCTAGTAACTCTTCTATCCCTACGATTGACACATGTTCTATAAGCACTTGACCCTTACCTATATAATGCAATAGGAGACCCTAATAAGAGTTTTTGTTCTATGTACATGTGCAAGGTTATTTTTGTAGGTATCCTTAAGACAATACAATAGTAGTTAAATTATTTTAAGTTGGATAGTATACCTCACCACCTAGTATCACGTAGTCCCTGTGATCCATTGATGAAGTGTAACTGAATGACATTAATTGTATGCTAGCAAAGACGACAGTATTTATTCAGACGATAGAATTTAGAGGTCCATGTCCCTATTGGTCGACTAGCGACTTAGACAAGGAATTAGTATGACAACTGTAGATATTGTGTAGTCTTTCATTATTATTGCTTATTTTGCTTTTGTTTTTGTGAATTTGAATTATTATGAACCTTCTTTCATCATAATCTAGCGTATTCATATTTGCTGTACTACCTTGACTTATGCTGCTATTATAGCCTAGTTTTTGCAAGCTTATTCTTTATCGAGCTTGTTCATGACATACGTATTATTGGGGGCCCACAATAATACATTTCAGAATCAGTGTATTAGGGTCTAGCTAACCTTAGTGCGCTTGGTTTGCCCTTTGCATAACTACTTTACGTGGATTGAGATATGTAGTGATTAGTAGACGAATATACTTATCCTCTAGATACGACAAAGCATATCATATCAAGTACATAACTGCACCGATGTGAGCATGCGAATAGGAAATTACCAAATTAAGATTTCAATCCACAACTGTCTTGACAATTTCCATTTGAATTCTTTAAACCCTTTGATTCCCATACTTCCATTCTATTACCCCTCCTTGAACTCTTTTCCGTTGCTTTCCGTCTTCCCTTGTTTCGGAAAGACAAAATCTCATGCTTGGATATAAGTGATACACGGATAGTACAAGATATACCCCATAGGCCAATCACATTATTTGGTGACTATCTTTCATAATTGATTAAGGACATATCACATATGATATAGTCGGTGTTAAAGTTTTGAGGATTGAATGACATGAGAAAATAAATTGAGAAATATTTTTCTTAAGTGTAAGAGCCTTATGTGATAGATGGGTAAATTCTAAGTTGGGTAGAAATTGCAGTATTAAACTTGAGGAGAATTCTTTTAGCTTGTGATCAAGTAGGATTAGATTGAGAGATTAAATCCTTTTAAATGTGAAAAAATTTAAAAGAGGGATTAAGATAATGAGGATTTAATAAATTTTAAAAATCTTGATATTGAGGACCCAATATTTATACTTTGAGCACATGATTTAAATTTTGAATATTGAAGGATGAATCATCGATTTAAATTTTGAGGATAAATATAAAATTTTAGACTTGAACAATTGGTTAATTAGATTTAAATTTTACAATTTGATGATTTAAAATTAAAAGTTCAATTTTGATTGTTGGGTCACCTATTTGAAATATTGAGGATGTAAATTGAGTTTAAATATTTGAATAAGTACAAAATTCTTAAGTTAAGAATAGGAATAAGATTTGATTAGAATTATTTATTGTTCAAAGTCTAGAGGAGATTATGATAGTTGGAAATTATGATATAAATTTTGATGTGGGATGTCATATAGACTTGAGTCAGATTTGGATGTTGATTATTTAAAAATCGAGAAGAGATTACGACAGGTTGAATTTTGATTTAAACAGTGGTTATATTAATTTTAAAGTGATCGCGATAGATTCGAATAGATTTTGTTATTTAAATTTTTGGAAGAGATTGCGATTGACATACCTTATGTACGAATGTGAAGGATTTAACAAATTATGTCTTATTTTAATTTCGAGGACAAAATTATTTTAAGTTGGGTAGATTGTAAACTCCCTCACCCAAAATAGATATTTTGTGTATATTTTATATTATTATATTTATTATATATGTTGAATTTATTTAGAATATGCTCTTAGTTAATTAAAAAATAAATTTCTTGATATATTTACTTATATAAATATTTATTTAGAATTATTTTAGGTTATTTTAGATTTATGGAGATTTTTCTAGAATTTTTGGTAATTAAAACTTAGAAAACATAAATTTCTAGGACTTCTATGATTTACTATACGACCATACTTGCATGTCGTTGCTACCAAATATTTATTTTAGTTTAAAATATTTAATTATATTTTTTGTAATTTATTTAGAATTTTAAGAAATTTATTTAGATTTTAAAATTATTTAGGATTTATTTGGATATATATAGTCTTAATATTAGATAGATACTAATTTAGTGTTAATAGATATTAATAAGATTTTATAAATTATTTGTATTATCTTTAATTATATTTAAGATTATAAATTATTGAGATAAATTCAAACTCTATTTTAAATTAATTCAAATCCTGAACCTACTAGGAAATCAACTTCATGCATATCCTATCCTTATTTAAATTCATCATAATCCTATCCAAATTAACCAATCCTATTCGTATTTAATTAAGTAGTGTCCAACATTATAAATACCTCATCCTTCATATTTTTCTTTTCCAAATTCCTCTCTTTTTCGTCCAAAAATAGTCAAAACTCGTCATAAATTCAGCCTCATTTTCTACTAGTTATGACGAATTAAAAAGACAATATCTCCTAGCTCCGGACTCCAAACATGCTCCAATTTTTTTTGTTAGAACGATAATGAGGTTAGATTTCTAATAATATAAATTATTTTTCTAAATTATTAGTATTAAATTCTGGAAAATTCGTAGAGCACAGCATGTCCAAAAATAGACGTGTTTCGATATTTTTGCGATTCCGGGAGAACCAGGAATCAGAATCATGAACCGTTTAAAGTTTCGGAAAGCTAATGTCGAGATCATCGACATATATTTTTTCCAAAATTTATTTCGAAGTATTTATATACTGTTAATTCTGTAGAACTTTTAGGTTAGAATTTAACCAACGGTGCACAATACAAAATTTGTATGTGCCATAATTCCCAAACGAATTTGAATTCAGACGAGCCGTAAATTCCAGTATGTTTTTGATGCTGAAATCTACAGGAAATCATGCATAAAAGTCGAGTTTATATCGGTTGACTTTTTGGTCAACAGATCGCCTCGATTTGCGTGCCATGAGTCTCGAGTTGATAAAATTTAGTTTCTTTAGACAAAATTTAAGAATTAACATAAAAATCAGAATAATAAGATTAAAATAGGATTTTAGATTAATTATTCTAGAATTAAATAAATTAAAATAAATTAATGGTTATATTATTATATAGTTATATGAATATATATGTAAGTAAATGCTAATTGATAATTATGACTAAATATTCAGACTGTATGACCCTAGGACTTCGTGGACTATCCTATACTTACCTTGACCATGTTGACCCTAAGAACTTGTGAATTTGTCTGCCTTGCGTACACTAACGTACTGGCATAGACACCTGTCAGTTGACTGACTGATTTCGTACAGTACTTGAAGACGCGACATCCGCGTAATTCAATACGTAATTGACCGTGTTAGATGACTAGTGTTACCCCTAGTATACCCCCTGATTCTAGTATAAATGTGGTTGAGTATGTGCTAGTGTAGTGACTAATGATTCTATTATATTATATTTATGTGTACATAGGATATTGGTTTGATCTGCACGATTTCTGGAGCAGGTTATTGGTACATTGCAGCTTCCTTGCCAGGCAAGTATACCTTGCCATTGTACTGTTATTTTTATTCCATATGTTGCATGCATCTTTATTTTCTGTCTTTTCATATATTTTAACTGTTATATAAAAATGCTTGCGACGATGTCGTCGCGGTATATTTTTATTTATGTATTTGCATTGACCTTGTTTATGAGACTACCCCATCATCATGTAGCATCTTTAGGTTCATTGGCCGTGACACAGTTGTTACACGAGTTGTGAGTCTCATGTAGATCACGGACTTGCGTGCAGGTTGGCCTCCTGTACGTGTGGGTCGTGCGTTAGGAGTAACTACTGTTAGAAACTTTGCATGCTAGTAGACTTGGCAGTTATTAGAGGTATTATCGTGTCATGGATGTGACATGCTTAGAGCATGGGGTGGGAAGAACAACAAGTAAGGCGTGTGGGCTCCGTTGCACTTTTCTTGTGTAACCCGTACGCTCCGCCGGAGATGCGCGGTCATGATGACCCCTATATATACTACTTGGCGGGCCTCCGGTGTTCGAAAGACGTCGTGCCTTTGTAGGCCCCTGGATCTCCAAGAGAACTATGTCAATCCCATTTTAGCCAGATAGCCCACGCGTTGGGAAAGTTGTTCTTAAACTGCATTCACTTTAGACGGTTAGGCGACCCATTGGATATTTATTTCAGTACTTTATTGGCATGTGTTTAAGTATCTTGTTATGTCCCTCTGAGGACCTGGTCCACTGCCAGGTGTACCTGTTCTTGAGTATTTGCAGGAGCGCGGATTTGGATGGTTGGGTATGCTTCGTGGATGTCTTCTCTTCGAGCCGTGATTGATAGCTGGTACTTATATTGTTTGAGTGAGTGGTACTTATATTGTATTTACTTTTCCCATTTGAGTTGGTAGTAGATTTATTTCCATACAACTATCATCCTTAGATACTTCTTATTAAGATCTAGTTTCATAGATGCTGTTTATTTATCTCTATATGATTTTGGTGGATGAGATTTAGATTTTACCCTGTGACTTGTATTACAGTTATACCACTTGTGGATTTGATATTCATATTACAGCGTACGTGTGGATTTGGTTTCCATATATTGGAGTTGCCATATCCATGCGGCTGGCATGCTTACGTGACCTAGTCCTACGTATTTTGGGACTGGGGCGTGACAAAAGGATATCCAGACTTGTCCCTACAGGAGTTTGACTTAGGCTTTCAGAGGCTCGCTCGACGTATCGCTCAACCGAGGTGAATCATCGCTAAGGTGGGTGGCTACGATAAACTTGTCTTTGCTTAGCCAGTACACTTAAAATATGGAACGATACATGCTAGTCGCTAGGTGAATCACCCCCTGCATGCTAATAAGAATACAATGCACCTAGCTAAGGGAATAATCCCAACTTGTATTATTTGTGTTAGAACATGGAATTAAAATATTGTTTATATTTAGACCCTCGAATGCTACCCTAGATTATGTCGCTCGGTAAGTCCCTTTACGGTTTCACTCCTTGGCTTACCTTCGGGCCCGAGCTAATGTGAATGGTTCTGTTTATACAAATGCATGGTTGCCTGCTTGTATATTGCCTCGTTCAATGCTTGTCGCATAAACTATGCCTCAAATTGTGTAACACTGTACATGTTATGCATTCATCTAGTTCTCCTCGGAAGACTATCTAATAGTCATTCCATGCAAGAATGAACCTACAAGTATCCGGGACCGCTAGGTCACCAAGGCAAACCCCGAACCAGGGGAATGCATCAAGGCAAGTTGTTCACTGAACGGGAATCATGTCAAGCAATTCAGGAAATACAGCTCGTGGAGCAAATTCTCGTTCAGAGCAAGAATCAGGATTCAAGCTTCTCATGTACTCGTGTTCTCGTATATATCGTGAAATTGGAAGACCAATAATTTTATGTCGCGGATAACTCGAAAACGAGGTATAGTTCCACGGACGGTCACCGGGGCACTGGGGTACTGGGGCCGATCCGATCCGGATGGAACTTCGTGTGTGGTCTATCGTGTGTGGACGAGATGGTTTGTAGTACCTCTTGTGCTTTCGTTGTATTTCATTCTCGTCTTGGACTGGGTCCTTTATGGCTATGCCAGCGACACGTGTCATATAGATAAGTCATCCTCGCTTAGTGGCTATCCGCGTGCGAGTTATTGCATCGCATCAAGAGCTTCTGAAACATAGTCACGTACTAAAACACTTGTGTTTGAATATGCTAATGTCCTTATTCGTTTTAAAAATGCTTTGCTTGAATTAACTTGGTTTGCCTTGGACAGGGAAGGTAAATGGTAAGTTGGTAAGTCTTGCCGTATTTTCTCTTATATCGCACGGCACACTGCTACACGAGTTAGGCTATTCAACATTGCCATGAAAGTGATCCTAAGGCAACTAGAAAGACAATATAATAGTTGGTGCACGAAACCTATATTACGTGTTTGGATTTATCGAGAGGGCGAGTAGCCTCCCCACCGGTGCATTCGTGTACTAATAATCCACCAAGTTGTTTGCAGGGTGCGTGAGAACCTCGTTCGGTGCGGATGCCTCCTTCGTGCGTGCTAAGACATGGAGTTCACTCTGGAGCCTTGGAGCATTGCATCCGGAACTGAAGCACATATACAAGACATAATGTTGGAACATCGTCTGTACATTATTCCACAAATGTAGCCACTTGGCACACTTTTATTATTTTAGAGAGAGAGGCTTGAATGACTTATAATCTCGGCCATGCGCCGCCTATAACACTTGTTTATATCAATAAAGAATTTATTTTACTTCAACTTGTGTTATTCAATGCTTCTGCTATTGTCGACTCAGTAAACTTGTTACCAAATCGCCTATGTGTTTATAATTCTGCTGCACTCGGACAAATTGTGCGACTCTGTGGCTTAGATTTCTTACTGGCAGCCAATGGACCACGGCCTTGTACGGGCGTGGCTCACACTCGTGCGGCATCACGTCCAGATGGGTCGAAGCGATCGTCCCGCGGGAGCGCTGGCACGGTGATTCTCGCCTAGCGGGGACGGCCGATTTAGCATGCGGGAGATCGGGGCGTGACATAATACACTTGAACCGTTTGACTAGCCAACACAAATGGTTCAAAATCTATATATCTTTTTTCATATTTTATATCAACAAACCCAAACTGTTTGTCAATTTTTTATCCTTGCTTGGGTGTTGTGTCGAACCAATCACATTTAAACAACACAATTTTTGTCTCATAAGAGTAATCCAGCTCCACGACATCATCCAGCTCCACGACATCTCTTAGTACACCGTAATAGTCGAATTCTAGATCGGCATTGTAGACTGAACCCCTTATAATCATCCAGAATATTTTGTATAATTAGCCTTCCCATCGACAAATGATTGATTAATAGACTTATCAGTGGTTCTAAATTTGACGCCGTTGATGGTGTATCCATCCCAATACTTTGCCCTCTTGCTTGGCCCGATAGCTAATGCTCGAAGTCGTTCATTCTGTAAGTCTGTATCATGACAAAAAATCTAAAACATAACGTATCATATAGACATTATACAAAGATTGGTATGAATGCTAAATTTAGAATGCTTAATGATTAGGATCCATACATAATTATGGAACCACGATAAAAAATTTCTATCGACCTCTCTAGCAAGATCATCTTCATTAATATTAGGTCTCTCCATTTTTACCTCAGCTCTAAAAGTACTGTGATAATAAGGAGAACATTTAGTGCAATTTTTTTCCAAGTATATACAAAATTAAAATATCTAGAAAAAATGTGTCACTTACTTCTCAATATCTTGCATCTCTGTTATACCACTATTTAGCAATAAATACCGATGAGCGGCTTCAAACTCATCGTCTTCCAACCAACGTACTTTAGTAGCACTTATAGGCTTCCCTCACATATTAAAGATAGTGTGGATTATACTATTCGGGGCATCAACCCCACCGTCATCATTCCTTGAGGCTCTATTATGATTTGTTCTGACATGAGTATCAAAGTAGATGGAGCAGAAGTTTGAAACATCCTCAATGATAGCTTCACATATCGAAGCTTCTACATGAGCCTTATTGCCAACATTCTTCTTCAGGTGATGTAAATACCTATAGATAATATATTGAATCTTAAAATTATTTGAATAAAGAAATTATTAGTATAAAGAATTTATACCTCTCAAATGGATACATTCATCGATAATGGACGGGAGCACCGACGCGTGCTTCGTATGTAAGATGAATCGGCAAATGCTCCATACTATCAAAAAAATAGGATGAAGCACCATTTCTAACTTACACAATGTCAATACAATCTTCTCCTTAAGTTTTATTATATGTTGCACCGTCAACTTGCTTGAACACAAATCTCTAAAGAATATAGATAATTCGGCCAAGAGTCCATACTTGATGAGGCAATATCTCTCTCAGAGCAATAGGTAGTAACATCTACATAAACATATGGCAACCATGACTCTTCATCCCTGTCAGCTTGCGTTCGTTGAGATCAACATATCTTGCCAGGTTTGATACGTAACCGTCAGGAAATTTTAACTTTGAAATCTAGTTGCATATTATCAATTTATCCTCCCTACTCAATATAAATGGCGCTGGAGACTTGACCCAATTGTTGTTGACACTTCGTTTTAGGTGCAAATCTTAACGCCTATAAATAATTTTTAAGACATTTCTTGCTTTGACATTGTCTTTCATTTTTCCTCGATATCCATCACCGTATTGAAGATGTTATCGAATACATTATTTTTGATATGTATGACATCAAGATTGTGCTTTATGAGATTGTTCTTCCAATAAGATAACTCCCAAAAGATATCCTGCTTCGTCCAATTATGCTACGTTCGAACCCTTCAAAGTAATCGGCCGATATCGGATCTTCCATCACAGTCGACAATCCATCTACCTATTTCCAAACTCTGTCTCATGTTAGTCTTAATGAAAGAGGAGATAGTTCATGTTTACCATCTCTAAAGGTATATCTGTTCCTTTTTACGGATGTGACGCAGGAAGGAACTGACGGTGACAATAAAAAAAGCATGCTTTTTCTCCATTCTAGAGACGGAATGCCTTACTCTTTTTCATACATATCGAACAAAGTACCATAAGTACTCCA
Source organism: Iris macrosiphon (assembly GCA_036927795.1). Taxonomy (NCBI): domain Eukaryota; kingdom Viridiplantae; phylum Streptophyta; class Magnoliopsida; order Asparagales; family Iridaceae; genus Iris; species Iris macrosiphon. The sequence goes on along the minus strand of JAYESA010000015.1, from coordinate 32,831,704 downwards.
TTCCGATAACATTCCATATGCTAAAAAATCGTTGATGGTCCACATGAGAGACGCTCTCATCAGAAAGTTCTGCTCTTTCGATATATCATACGTCCAAACGCCGAATTGTCACAATTGTTTCAACTCATCCACAAACTGCTGCAAATAGATATCGATGTTCTTCTTTGGATTTTTTGGACTGGGTATGATAAGTGTCAAGAACATGTAAGGAGTCTTCATACACATCCACGGTGGTAGATTGTAACGAGTCAAAATCACCGGCCAACAAGAGTACTGAGATTTTGACTGTCCGAAAGGAGTGAATCCATCAGAACATAAACTCAACCGGACATTCTTGGGCTCTGGAGCAAATTCAGGATGACATAGATCAAAATGTTTCCATGCCTCTCCATCAGAAGGATGGAATAATTCTCCTTCATCCATCTTTCGTTTCTTGCTATGCCATGTTATGTGTTGTGCTGTATTTGCGGACATATACATCCTCTGCAGCCTCTTTGTGATCGGCAAAAACTGCATGTACTTGTAGGGACGCAACCTTGCTCGAAAAATTGAGTTTTCTTAGCCCTGAATTGGCTTGTACTTGTCCGCATGACAGAAAATACATTTATCTTTATCATTGTTCTCCTTGTAGTACAACATGCAACCGTTTCGACAATAATCTATCTTTTCTAGCCTAATCCGAGTTTATATATCATCATCTTCGACTTTTAGAAGTTTTCAGGCAACTCATTCGATCCTTTTGGCAATAACTCTCTAATAAACTTAATTATCCGGTCGTAGCATTCATGAGATAAGTTAAAATCATACTTTAGGTTCAACAGCCGCATCACCATCGACAAGACAGAATAAGAATCACAACCCGGGTATAACAGAGTATCGACATTCTTGAACATATCATAAAATTCCTTCACATTAGGATTAGAATCCTCCAAATCAAAAATTGGATCGGCCGCCTCAAATACCAACTCATGTCACGCCCCAGTCCCAAAATACGTAGGACCAGGAATACGTGACACGCCAGCTACGTATTCGACCAGACTCTGGTCTGACTCGAATACGTATAAGCTGTAAAATATAAATGATACTATCTAGATATCTCATAAATGTAAACTTCTATGTCTCAATCCACAATGTACAGCAGTATACAAGAAAGAGCTATATGTGCTAGAGTCGGCCGCCCAATAACACACTAACTCGAATAGACGCGAGAAAAAGTATGAGTCTATAAAAACTAGGCTACAACAACAGATGAATAATCAATATAAAATAACAATAATGCCGGTAGATAAGATGTGAGTACCTGGTACCATGCTCGCAAGACATGCAACTCCAACAGCCACTCCAAATGCTCCGAAATTATCTATGCTGCAAAACTGGCAGGGAACTAGGTCCTTAGAGGGACGTAACAAGGTACAAAAATACAGCATGCCAAGTATACAGAAAAGTACAAGTACAACAACAGGGTACTTCTATCATAACCAAATAAGTGTGACACAGTTTAAAGACAATGTTCGACGCGTGGACTTTCTAAAATAAAACCGTAGCTACGAACACAGAGACACCCTGGGCGTACCGTAGCTCCGAGCACAGAGACACACGGGTGAAACCACTACACTAGATACAGGATTACTACAGATATACTACATACATATATAAGCGCGTGCAGAGGAGCCCAAACGTCTAGTAACTGTCTTTCCCTTCCCAAGCGGTCAACGATGGTGCGCTGAACCTGACCCTCTATCTAACAGTCTCGACACACAGAAAATAATCTCAACAGACGCGACCCTAAGGTCGTCCCAGTCTCTGGTCATGATGTCAGTATCAGGATACAGGAATCTGGCACGATCACAGTGTATGAGTATGTCCTGGGGTATCGATATACTCAGGTATGCATATCGAGATGCTACGAAACATCCAACAATCTTTCTAAGATATTACGACGTACGTCTTCACCCGGTTGTGAACCGGACGCGAAGTATCGAACGTCAACATAAATACGTGCACAATATACATAACGAAACAATAAATATCTATAAACTGAAATACAGGGTGGCAAGGTATACTTGCCTGCGTCCGGCTGCTGATGACGGGGATCCGGTACTACGTCTAAGTCCGCAGGTCCCGTAGTACCTCAATGGAAGGCATGGTTACAGAGACATGTAGATCCTTCCTATCATTTACAGGTTCCATCATGATGATGCAGTGAGAAATCTCCACATTTTGAGCAGGATCTTGGCCAGTCAAAATGAAGACAGCAGAAACTATGTTGCTGGCATGAGCATTAAAACCCCCAAGAGCTCTAGCCACAGCTGACCCAGCAAGGTTCTTAATCATGTTTAGCTCCACAAGTGAAGCAACATTGGTTTTTAAGACTTTCTTTACCACATCCTCCTTGATAATTGCCTCACATACAACTGACTTCCCCCTCCCTTCGATCCAATTAACACCAGCTGGCTTCTTATCAGAACATAAATTACCAGAAATGCTGACAACATCCATGTTAGAGAAATTATTCTGAAGGTAATCTAAGATATTTTGGACACCTTGTTCATTCTCATTGCATCTCCTGTGCTGCAAGTGAATCTCATGTACAGATTCCTTCCTGCAAGTGAGCACCGGATACCTTGGAGCCTAGCAAACCTGCTTGACCTATTGAAGACGACAGCGAGCGTGTCGAAATTGGCAGGCTCCTCTAGGAAGAACTTGAGCCGTGCGGCCCTGGCTGCGGTCGCGAACCTGAATGTCGGTGCCCTCGTCATCCCGCCCTTGAGCACGACGCTCGCCACCCCGCCCGACTCGGCGATGGCCTTGCACCCCCTGTTGGTGCTGGCCACCAGGCACCCCTCCGTGGTCGCCATTGGGACGTAGTGGACCCTCCCGTCGAGCACGAGCGGGCCCGGGATCCCGACAGGGAGCTGGACGTAGCCGTTGGGCATCTTGCAGCACTGTCCGAGGATGGAGTCGTAGTCGAAGCCGTCCAGAGGGAGCCCCTCGATATTGCAGTCGATGATCCTCTTTAAGGCCTTGCGTCGAACACCTGCGGCGCATCTGCAGTCGCCCAGCCTGGACTCCAGAGAATAGGAAGGGACGCTCCCCGCCACGACTGAAGCGATGACCTCATCGTCTTCAACATCAGCGGCGATGGAAACTACGACGTTCTTCTTCGTCGTCGTCTTCTCTTCCTCCTCCTTGGCATTGTCGGCGGCATCGACAAGGAGCGGGCACGGAGAGGGAGGAATGATACACTTGTTGGCCGTGGTGGTGCTGTTGTCGTCGACGATGGTCTGGACGAAGACGATGCCAAAGAAGGATAGGAGGTAGATGAGGGATCCGACGAGAGAGACGATGGAGATGAGCTCAGCGAGGTCGACGACGTGCAGCGGAGTGGAAAGCCTGATCCTTTCTCTCCACCTGTGCGTGAGAAAGAAGAGGGGTTCTGCTGGGAATAAAAAGAGGGAGGAGGGAGAGAGGGGGGTTGTATTCCCTAGGTTTTGGGGATTAGGGTTGGTTGGGAAGTGTGTAGTGAAAAGTCATTTTATAGGGAGTGGTTGTCACGCCCCAGTCCCAAAATACGTAGGACTAGGAACACGTAAGCATGCCAGCCGTATGTATATGGCAACTCCAATATATGGATACCATAATACACACGTACGCTGTAATATGAATATAAACTCACATGTGGTATATATAATGTCACAAGTCACAGATATGCTAATCTCATCCACACAACAAGTCATAGAAAAAAAATACTAATCTAGAATAAGGAGTCTAAAATATCCAAAATAATAGTCGGGTGGAGACAAATCCACTACCAAAGACTATATCCAAAACTAAAATGAGAGAGGAGTATAAAATCTCCAATATAAAATAATGTGAAGACAGAAGTGTATCAGCTAAAAGAATCCATCGCTAGATAATCAACGATGCTCAGAAGGTAAGACCTCCTCGACAAAAAATAATGCGTCAGGTCCAGGCCCGTACTCCTGCGGATACTCCTGGTCGTCTATACCTAGTAAGGGACCAGGTCCTCAGAGGGACATAACAAGATACATAGAAGCAAGCCAATTTGAATACTATGAACATGCATAATATTTGAAAATAAATAAGTACGATGTACAAGACAATCTATATGAATGCAAATGAGGACAACTTTTTGACGTATGGGCAAGGGTAGGCTACTCGATCTAATCCTCACAACTCATACACTCGTCAGTGGACATCATCAGCCGACATACCTCGGGAGTAGCGACCCTCGGACTCCATCAATCGACATACCTCGGGGGTAGCGACCATCGGATACGACCACCATAGTGTGTGCTAGTGACTACGGTTTACCAGAGTGGTTAAAAGCCCATACGTCTAATGATTGTCCTCTATGATACTAAGTGTCAAGTGTGTGTCAACATATCTAATATATAGTAATGACTGAAAGGAACTACACATACAATAAATAAACAGAAATGCAATAAATATACAGAAATATACTAAGCATGCAAAATACTGCAAATAATTTGGCGAGGTATCTTGCCTGGCAAGAAAGCTGCAGAATGTAATGTCCCGATGTCAACACCAAGAGTCAGAAGCTACAACCTCAGAATGAACGTCTCCGGATGCTGAAATAAATATTACCAACGTTCCCAGAATAAGCAAAATAGCTAAAAAGTACTTCCCTTTCGTCCAATTTGGACACAGAGGCAAAACGGTAATTTCGGATAAAAGTGGGATCCACGGGTGGCCCACTTTGCACCAAAAAATGTCCAAGTGTAACAGTCTCTAAATGAGACAAATTATAGGTCAAACAACTCTATATGTCAATAAGAACCCAACGGTATGTCCAAATATGGATTCCGATGAGCCGAACACAATTTCGTCCAAAAAGTCAACCGTAGGGCCCGCCAATTGGCGACTTGGTCAACTGTCTCAGAATTGCGTGAAAATTGGGTCACAGGATCAGCGTGTTACCATGAGTCCAGTGAAATAAGTTTCGTCGCAATCTGACAAGCATGCACAAAATGCGCGCGACTTCCACAAAAGTTGCGATACGGGTGTGTCCGCAGATACGGGCTGATTTCGGCGCGCACACGCGTCCGAATCAGTTTCCACGAATTTTTACGTGTCCGGTTACCCTGCATGCACCGTTCGGTACACTTGGTACATGGCGGGACGGTCCCGTTTGGCGGGGCGCGCTCCGTTTCACAACTTTTGGAAATCTGGGAAAAGTGGGTTCGCTGGATTTTCTAACAAATTAAATTATGTCTACAGCAGTTAATAATCTAGGGTTATTTAACAGAATTTAAACTAGGTCAAGTGGTCTACACATACCAAAAAGAATCATCGAATTTCGATCTCTGTGGTGGAAGATACGAACTCGGCAACATGGGTGGTCACCGCAGTTTTCTGCGATCCCAAAATTCGGTCTGTTTGCGCCAACTTTGGCGCTATTTTCACCTAGGGTTTCATGTTGTTGAGGTCTACTAGCACACAGATATGGAAGTGGGTTAAGGGATGAGCATACCGGTGAAGACGGGTTGGCGTTTGGTTGAGCGAGTCGACGGAAAGCAACTCCGGAACAAAGGTACCTCTTGTGGGAATCTGCAGTGCACGGGGTCGCGGTCGTCGGGATTTGTTTGGACGGCCTGGCGGGGTTCTCTGGTTGCGGTGGCGGCTCTCTCTAGGTCTAGATGAGAAGAGGAGGGTCTGGATGATTAGGTTAGGGTTTTATAGGAATATATATATATATATATATATATATATATATATATATATATATGAAAGGGGAAGGGTTGGGGTTTAAAGCCGCGTGGGGGGGGGGGGGGTCTTTGCTGTGTTGTTCCAATGGGTTGCTAATGGGCGGGTGGTTAGATGGTTGCAAAGGTGTGGAATTAAAGGGGCGTTAACGTGCAAGGGTGTTGGTGTTGTGGAATAGGTATGGAATTGTTTGCTTTGCTTATAGTTGCTTTGTTGGAATGTTTGCTTTGGTTATTCATTATTATTATTATTAGTTTATTATTATTTCTTTTCTTTTCTTTTCTTAATCTTTTTATAATACTTTTCCAATAAGATATATATATATATATATATATATATATATATATATATATATATATATATATATATATATATATATATATATATATACTCATAAGAAAAATTCTAGATTATAATAATGTACACCGTTAAGCTAGCAACTGCTCAAGAGGTCTCCTACATGAAATAAATTCGGAAAAATTCATAATTGCTCCATAAATTTCCTAAATACACATATACATATAAATACATAGAAAAATTCTAAAAATATATATTTGTGCACATCATTAAGCTAGCAACTGTTCAAAGGATCTCCTACATGAAATAAATTCCGAAAAATTCCTAATGGCCCCATAAATCCTCTAAGTGCCCCAACACCTAAAATAAAAATTAATAAAAATCTATTTCTCCTAATTAGCACATAATTACTATAATTAAATTATTAATTAATAAAAAAATAATAAATACGAATTTTTTTTGAAATAGGGGTTTTACAGTGGTGATATGAGTGTGTAGTGGGGATGACTCCTAATTCAAATGAATGGCTTTGATTTCTCATGAAGAACATTTATTCATTTCAAGGAGAGAGTGGGGTTGGGTTGAACCGGTCAAGGGTTAGGGTGAGCCTTCTTCATTGGCTTGGGCCAATAAGGGGATGACACCTAATGCAATATTTGCGAATAAGCCCCTTAAATTTGGGAATTTGTACAAACACATGAAATGACAAAAAAATTATGGGAGAATTGGTGTTTGGTGTTTTGTAGGGTGAGGGGGTGTTGTGTGTTTGGCATGGACTTAATTAAATAGGTATTGGGATTAAATGGAGATTAAAATAGGATTAGTTAAAATTGGTATTCCCGATTTAATTAGAATAAAAGTGTCCCGCGCTTTTAAATTAAATGGGGGCACTTGGGGTCTAAATTTGGAAATAACACAAAGGTCAAAAATGGTGTGGGCATGGAGTCAGTCTTAGACCCTTTAGTTGGTCCGGCTCAACGAGTTGAGTTGGTGTCTCAAAATTGATGACAACGACACCAGTGCGCGATACGGGATTTAATTATGGGATTTTGGATACGGAAAGTTGTGCAATTAATTTAAGGCACAACGAATTTAATTTTGAGTGACGTAAAAATCTAATGCCTAAATTGGCGAGTCAAGTCAGAAGTACAATAGTCCGATAGAATTCATGGGCTGATATTGGGCTCCGAATAATTAAACAATGATAGGGCGCGTCAAGGGTTATTAATTAAAAATAAAATAACAGACAAACTCAACTCTATTCTAAACCTCAACATCTGTTGCTAATCCAAATTTTTCCAAATTCAAATCTGACTATCTATAGAATTAATCGAGGGGGTTTACATTCTTCCCAACTTAGAAAAATTTCGTATCCGAAATTAAAAGTAAAGCACGATAATAGCTAAGAGAATTTAAAAATATCTAGTAATCAAATATCGTACGTAAATTCGTACCTTGCTCCTCAAATAAGTACGGAGACCGCTGTCGAATAGAATCATCGCCCTCCCAAGTAGACTCGCCTGGTGAATGGTGCTTCCATGCCACTCTGACCAGTCGAATAGTCTGTCCTCTCAAAGTCTTTTCGCTGTGATCGAGGATCTCAACTGGCTGTTCTACGTAAGATAGGCTGGGCCCGACTGTAATCTCCGAATGATAAAGCACGTGGCTAGGGTCTGCGATATATCTCCTCAGCTGTGATACGTGAAATACGTCATGTACTTCCTCTAATGATGGAGGTAATGCAAGACGGTAAGCCACTTCGCCGACTTATTCCAATATGTCAAAAGGCTCGATGTACCTCAGACTCAACTTGTCTCTGCCTCCGAGTCTGATGGTACCACGAGTAGGCAAAATCCTCAAAAATACATGGTCACCCTCCTTGAACTCCAATGGCCTGCGGTGCGCATCTGCCCAATGTTTTTGTCTGTCCTGTGCTGCACGCAGGTGGCTCTGAATCTGCTTAACCTTCTCCACTGTCTGTGTCACCAACTCTGGACCAAGCATCTGACGCTCGCCCACGTCACTCCAACATACGGGTAACCTATATTTCCTGTTATACAGTGTCTCATAAGGTGCCATCTGTATGCTAGCCTGGTAGCTGTTATTGTAGGAAAATTCCACCAAGTGTAGATGGTTCTCCCAAGATCCTCCAAAATCAATCATGCACGCTCTCAACATATCCTCTAATATCTGTATCGTGCGCTCTGACTGGCCATCAGTCTGTGGATGATATGCAATGCTGAACTTGAGACGAGTTCCTAGGATCTCCTGCATACTCCGCCAAAAATGTGATATGAATCTGGAATCACGATCCGATACGATGCTGACAGGCACTCCATGTAATCGTACTATCTGCCTCATACACATGTCAGCTAAAATCTTCGTGGACTGTCCAACTCTGAAGGGCAAGAAATGTGCAGACTTGGTGAGTCTGTCTACGACAACCCAAACTATATTCTTCCCGCTAGGGCTCCGCGGAAATCCTGTGACGAAGTCCATGGTAATGTGTTCCCACTTCCACTCGGGAATGGGAAGTGACTGCAATAATCCTGCAGTCCTCTGATGTTCAGCCTTGATTTGCTGACAAACTAAACATTTCGTCACGAATCTTGCAATTTTTTTCTTCATTCCCATGCAACCAGAAATGCTGCCTCAAGTCTCGGTACATCTTCGTACCTCCCGGGATGAATAGAATAATCGAGCTATGAGCCTCGGTCATCAACTCTTGGCGTAGCTCGCCACTTGGAACTTATAGGCGATCTCAATGCCTCAATGTTCCGTCTTCTTGAATCTTGAGTCTTGTTTGCATGTCGGCCTCTGTCCTGTCTCGCTGTCGTCTAAATCCCGTATCTGTAGGCAAGGCTGCCTTGATCCTCTCAATAAATGTGGACTGAATCCTCGAGACTGGCCATCTGTCCATACATGCCTGGCAATACAATCTCAATCCTGAGTTCCTAAAAAAAAATCCTCTAACCACTGGCGATGAGTTGTAAAAATAGGCCATGGGCTTAGCTTAAGGCATCTGCTACTACATTCGCCTCGCCAGGGTGGTACTGCAACTCGATATTATAATCTGTCATAAATTCTAGCCAGCGCCTCTGTCTCATGTTGAGCTTCTTTTTCGTGTAGGCATACTTCAGACTTTTGTGATCTGTATCAATCTCAACTCGCTCTCCATAAAGGTAATGTCTCCATAGCTTTAGTGCAAATATCACTGCAGCTAGCACCAAGTCGTTCGCCGAATAGTTCTTCTCATGAACTCTCAGCTGTCTCGATGCGTAGGCTATCACCTTGTCGTGTTGCATCAGTACACATCCTAATCCACTCCCAGACACATCACCGTACACTACAAATCCTCCTGATCCTGAAGGTAGTGTCAAAATCGGTGCTGATGTCAGACGCTTCTTCAGTTCATCGAAAGTCGCCTGACACTCATCGGTCCAAATAAACTCTTCGCCTTTACACGTCAGTCGCGTCATAGGCGCAACAATCCTCGAGAATTTTCTACGAACCTCCGATAATATCCGACAAGTCCGAGGAAGCTCCTAGTCTCTGTAACAGGTGCAGGGGTTGGCCATGTCTCAACTGCAACTATCTTCTCCGGGTGAACTGTTAGTCCATCTCCGGTGATTTTGTGTCCCAGGAAGGGTACCCAATCCAAACATAACTCACATTTGCGGAGATTGGCGTACAGCCTCTCCTGCCTCAGCGCCTCCAACACGATCCTGAGATGTCTCTCATGCTCCTCCTGGCTCTTAGAATATACCACGATATCATCGATAAATACCACCACGAACTTATCCAAGTACTGGTGGAAAATATTGCTCCTCAAGTTCATAAATACTGCTGGCGCATTGGTCAAACCAAACGGTCATGACTAGAAACTCATAGAGCCCATACTTCGTCCGGAAATCCGCCTTCGGAACGTCCTCTCTCTGTACCTTGATCTGATGATAACGTGATATGAGATCGATCTTCGAGAATACACTTAGCTGATCCAAATAAATTATCGATATGCGGCAATGGGTACTTGTTTAATATCGTTACTACATTAAACCTTGTAATCGATACACAAACATACTGTCCCTGAAATCAATACACAAACATACCGTCTCGTCCTTCTTCGGCACCATACGATGGGTACTCCCCATGGAGAAACACTAGCCGACTGAAACCCTTGTCTAAGAGATCCTCTACTATGGACCTTCAACTCAGCCAACTCTATCGGTGCTAGTCTGAAGACAAAAAAATGACTGGCTTGGCTCTTGGAGTCAACTCCGTAACAAACTCTTCCTGTCAGGTGGCAGGCCTAAAAGATTCTATAGAAACACATCCTCAAATCCTGATATAATATAGTAGTACACTGGTTCACCTCCTGCGTTGTATACCCCTAAGGTAGATGGGCACCATGCTCCCAGGCTCTCTGAAGAAACTCAAACTTAGGGTAATCCGGTGGTCTAAGGATGACACAACCACGCCGACAATCAAGCATTGCGTGGTATTGGCTCAACCAATTCATGTCTAGGATAATGCCATAGTCTAGACTTTAACCTCAAGATAAATTCTCCTATTCTATTTTCAACATCAATCCCCAAAAGAAAAATGTTTCCTAGCCTAATGTATAATTTCTCTTCTCCTCAAGGTTTTTCCTAAAATTTTATTCCTCGAATTTCTTCTTTTCATTATTCATCTCTCCAAGTCATAAGTACAATAATGGTATCACTCAACCACATACTAAAATTCCTGGAATCCGATCATTATCTTCCAAGTGAGATCCTAAATTTTATCTTCTTTAGTCCATAATATCGCTCCTGATATCGCTATCATTTACAACAATTAAATTCCTAGCATCGAGCTATGCACTTCCATAAATTATTCTAGGTTATGAATAACAATCTTCCTGCTCCTAGTACTTCCAAGATCACTGCTATCTCAAGTACGAGTAGGGTACTACGGGCTCCAATTCTCTTGTTACCCTTCCACACTAGTTCTAGAATCCAAAGAATCCATCAATCTATCCGGATAAGGTAACAATCTTCTCCGAGAAAGGTATACGAATTCTGTCTTCCGTCGTTTGGTCTTCGATCTTCTTCTGGAGGAAAATCATCAGTCATAAGCATTCGTCTCCCCGAACAATAGAGGACGAGAAACAAGGATAGCAATATTGACAAAGATTGAACGAATGCAAATTGGAAGTCCAAGGGCGATAATCACATACAAAGAGTTTTTAAAATCGATTATGGATTGAGATCCTATTCAACAATCATAATATCTATTCCTAATTTGCAGGCTCGCTTGGCACAGTCAGGTGACCAAGACGATTTTAAACGGACCTGCATGGGCCACCACAACTCACGCGGCAGGTTTCGTAGTCTATATTCAAAGTTATCTCCTAGAGTGGACTCTTCTACCTCCGTATTGAAGGAGAAATGATAATATTGCGAAAACAAAGGTTCTCCTTGAGCCGTCCACTCCTTGTAGTTCGGTACAAAATCCTTCTTGTAGAGATATTCTTTCACGAGATCTACCTCTTTGAATGATATATTACGATATTTGACACAAGGATACTTGATATGAGCCTCCCATCCATGAAATGAGGTTGACTACGGGCGTATTTGAGAAATTCCTCAACGTCCGCCATGAAATCATCTGTCAAACCAATCATACTCTCATATCGCCGATTGTACATCCATGATCGGTCAACTAAGTATCAACTCATTGATTATGCATGTACCATATACATTCAAACAATATGAATTAGATACAAGATGAGTTAGGATATTTGCTAAAGGATTAGTTAGTTAGGATAATTGATGAAGAAGTCTCATAAAGAACTAAATGAGCTATTAGAATGACCATATTTGAGAATTTCTTCATGTTTTACACGTATCCAAAACCATAATTTCTCAACACCCATCCGAATATCAACTCATTTCTTCGTATTTTATTCACAATTCTATATCTACTTCTAAGTACTTAGTACCTAATTATATATAATAACTACTAATTACTATTCATATTAGTACCCTGAAGTATAACTATAAACGACTATAATACTAAGAAATAACACTAGAAATACTTTAAATTATGCCTAAAGTATAAAATATATTTTCTAAAATGTTAATAATTTGCTAATAGTTATTTATTTTCGATACTCTGGTCCAATACCGCCGATATTACCGATATTGCCGAACCCGATACTCATAGTTATGGTCCAATACCGATTCCGATACCGATACTTTGAACCTTGGACTAGTGTATTATATATGAGTACATATGTAATATAACACTATATATAAAATAAGCTATTTGATCTAGGAGTATCTATGTAACATAAAACTATAGAATTAGCAAATTAAATCTAAGACTAGTAAGGTAATTTTCAGTCAAGGTCTAAACCTATAAAACCCTAACAACTTTAATCCAATTCAAAATTATAAATTCTATACCTAGGCAACCCCATCCCCCAACTCTAATTTTAATCCAATTCAAAATTTCTACACACCCGCATTTGATATTTCATATATCACATTAAATTGGAAAAAAAATGTGCATAGTGTTAGGGTTGAGAAATCTCATAGTGAGGATGGAGAGGACGGAGAAGAGTCGTCGACGGAGAGGAAGGAGAAAAGTCGTTGATGGAGGGGGTCGTCTTCGAGTCGTTACCGGAGGAGGTGCTGCTCTGGCGCCTGAAGCAGGAGGAGGGTGGAGCCAAGGAGTGGGGGGGAGCCGGAGGAGGGTTTGGGGCGACGGAGAGGAGGGACGACGGAGAGGACAGAGGGAGGGGGAGGGGGCGCTGGAGAGGAGAGAACGCGAGGGGGTCGTCGGAGAGGAGAGGGGGAGGGAGAGAAAAAAATTTGGGGAAAAAGAAAAATGAGAAGAGTCGGTATGTTCTGGAGTTTAAACGTTTCGTAGCGACAAAAATGGTCCGTCGCTAGTTCGTCGCTACAAAATACTGACGCATTAGAGACGAACTAGCGACAAAAATATAGACATATTTTCCATATAAATAATTTAGTCGCTAATCACTCGCTGGTTCGTCGCTAAGACAGCGACGAATATGCTTTCGTCGCTAATATCAGTCGCTATTTAACAGTATTTTTGTAGTGCATTTGCAGAACCCGGTCGAATTTTATGCACCTTTTTGGATAATTTTCCAATATTTTTACCAAGTTTAGTATATTAGTTTTTTTGGTTATTTTGCATTTATTACTTGATGTATTTTTTATTTCTAGATAGAGTTGTTGATGTCATATACTAACATATTTTGTAGTTATATAAATATTTGGCTAAATGTCCTAATAAAATTTAATTAATCCATTTTATTCACGATGTAGCCTTCACTTTCAACATAAGTATTATATGTGTGAACACTTATACATAGGGTTAACGCATAGAATATTAGCATTGTCGTTAAAACAACTTTTAAGTTTTCAGGTCAAATTGTTAAGATTACATGAATGATGTAGCCAACTTTAAAACCTCCCCTCTCACACACACACATATTATTATTTTTTTAATATAATTTTTTTCTATATTAATCAGTTTATATCTAGTCCATTCTAGTAGCTTATTTCAACTCGAATTTTTGGTTACGTCCTTGTTGACACGGACCCACTCACGCATAACTCTTGACATCAAGGTGGCCAACTTCGTCTTGTGAGAGGATGGTGAGCCCTATGGAATCTTTGTGCCGGCCAACTCCCAAGGCAAGATCAGAGGAGGATAGTGGCCGTTGAGGCAAATGAAGCTTGTTGAGTCTTTGAAATACCCGTTCTGCTGCTTCACAGGCAATTTTAATGTTTTGGCGATGAGTTCGATCAGTTCATTAACTAAAGTTTCCATAGCTTTCGCGTACTCCATGCAAGCGTCTACGGACAAAGATCATTTGTAGGTAAGAACTTTTGTAGCACTGGACAAACAGAGTACAACTTTAAAACATCAGACTAAGATTGTGAATGCAATATTTCATCAATTTTTTTTTAAATAATTAATATGAATTATTTATAATTAAATAATTTTAAGTCAAATGGTTAAGATGAAAAGTATTTTTTGTCGTTGTTTGAATTCAATTTCTAAAAATAATATTATTTATAATAAATTTATATCTTAAAAAATTTAATATTTTTTTCTCGTACGTGTGTTACTAGTATATATTAATTTCTCTTTTGGTTCATTGTAGTGCAGAACGGATTAACTGCCAACATTTTTTTTTATTTGCATACCTATTAAAACTGCCAACCTATTAAAACTTAAGCTACGCGCTTGCAGTTCCTTCAGGTGCAGTTTGCACACTTTGTGTGTTACTCGCAAGATATCTACAAGTACGAAGATGCGCACAAAGCCGACCCGAGACTGATAACATTCTAGTCCTTGCAATATCGATAATTGCTGCCATCATCGTGTTGGAATGGGTGGGATTCTGAACTTATGTGTAGAACATTTCGGAGTACGACGAGTGCCGTCTGTGGTCAAAAAAGTTCGGAGAGGCGACGAGAGCCATTCGAGAGGTCGAAGAAACTCGGAAGAAAGGAGGAGCAGTTGCTGTACAGGGGAAGACAGAGTTCGTGCCGAACTCTGTCCGAACTCGGTCCGAGTTCGGTCATGGTGCTTCAGAAGCTTCAGAAGCTCCAGAAAGCTGTTGTGTTCGTTTTTTCGCAAATCATCGACTCGACCGAATTCGATCCGAGTTCGGTCGGCTGGCTGGACGAAAATTCAGAGGTGTTTTATACACAATTGGATCGTATCCTACGGTCCAGGATTAGTTGCGGGATTA